>BLSH010019869.1:828804-861448 GCA_018402905.1 Glandirana rugosa
TTTCACAGTTGATCTTGAATACGAAGTCCCCTCCTCCCAACCTTTCCTACGCCTTCAAGTACTTTGTTTGTTGCCCCGAACATATCCCCACTTTCAGTTAGTTAATCTCTGACCTTTGGAGACCAATCTTCCCTGACTTCAACAAGTATATTTCCTTATATTGTGCTTCCACATCCCTACAATAATATGAACACACTGGCAGCCGGTACATACCTATCATCTTCACACTTAATTATGCAATGTCTCTTCAATTGAATCTCAAAGGTTACGTTCTTATGCTTTAATGTTACTATATACTTGTTTTCCACTATGCTTTGATTACTTATCCTTTTAAGTCTTGGCAATGAACATGTACTGTATTGTTGAATATTCAATAAAGCTTTTTGTGGAACTAAAACATATTTATAAATAAGGAAATATATAATATAACAAAATTATAAAACAAATAGATGCTCCAATGACCTTCAAAAACTTAAACATGAAAAAATAAAAAAAACAAAGTCCAGATCTAATAATGAATAATAGTAAATGGTCATTCAGCGTGATTCATTTGCAGCTGGCAGATAGCTCCCACAGCCCCTCTAGTGCTGAATTATTGTTTTCCTTTGAGTGCATTTGTGTGTGTAAATCCCAGAGAGCAAGGATAACTTGCCACAAGTGTGGGGCAGTATTGAATTGTAAGTCTGTTAACTTGCTGCACATTTTCACTGGCAACTTTTAACCTACCAGAGCACTTGAAGCATAAGTTCTAGTTGACACTTTTCCAATTTGTAACAAATTTGTGTGGCAAGTATCTAGCAGGAGCAAAGTTGCAGTGGTGAGTCTACAGCAAGAGCTCTGCAAATCTACAGCATGAAAATTCAGCCACAGTAACCCCTGTGGTGGGATAACTATTGCACAACATAACTGAACCAGAACTTGCAGGAGACTTGCAGAAAGTTTGCAAAGAAAGTTGTTCTGGAGTCATGCAATGCTGACTTACCGCAATTGTGCAACAAGCTTGTGAAGCCTGGCAAGTCTAGCAATAGCTTAGCAGGTCATTTTCAAACTTGCAGCACAATTGCTTGCTATCTGGGATATAGACAACGCCTCCCCCTGCTGTACTGATTGGCAGCGCTCATTGCCAAGGAACACTATTGTCAATCAGACCTAATTATGTATTTGTCTCCTTGTGATCAAGCAAGTCAAACAGTGGTGGGGGAGGAGGGTAATAGCTGCCAACCACAGGAAAGACTGGAATGGAACCAAATGCTACAGTTCTGATACACAAAAAAAGGAATAGATTTGCGTATATTCCTTTCTTGTGCTTATAGCAGCCTTTATTCTTCTAGAAAGGCTTTCCCCAAGCTTTCAGCACGTGTTAGTAAAAATCTGTGCCTATTCATCCAAAAGAACATTGGTGGGTATAGTTACACATAGATCACAATTGGCCTTCCAGTCATCAAACCATATATTCTTTGACATGGCTTTGTGCATGGAGAATAGTCATAATAGAACAAAAAAAGGCCTTCCCCAAACTTGCCACAAGGTTGGATAGACACAATTGTCTGTGTCCATTATTACAGGAAATACTTGAATGCAAAAAGTTGCCAGGGTATCCATACTTGTGTATTGTAGGTGTGGTTGTCAGATTCACAAACGTTTGGCCACATGGTGTTGTACACCAGCAATATTTTGCATTCTGGCAAGATGGCATTCAACAGGCACAAATAGCTGTATAAGAAAAACAATAGCTGAAACAATAACTCAATTTCATACACAGATTGCATCAGCGGTCTATACTTGCCCATGGCATTATCTTGTCTAATTTTCTTTCAACAATATTACTACTAGTTTACACATAGCAGCAACAAAAGACTTGGAGAACTGTGGAATAATGCAATGAAGGGTTGTAGACAGTGATGCTTTTCTACAAATTTTCTTCCACTGTATTGAACAACATTGCCTTGGGTGCACTTGTTATAACCAACAACGCGCATGTACTTCTATAGGAAGGCTAGTTATATTTCATTAAGTTCACTCTAAAAGCTGGGCTGGCTCAGCTGCTAATTGATGGATTGCTTTCTGTGAACTGTATTTTGACAAGTCCTGTCAGAAATAGTTTATTTAGAGTTTAATGGATTGTATTCAATGTGAGGAGAATTTCCTATTCTGTTAGCATGTTTATACTGCAGGGCGAGCGTAAGGCTTTCCGGACCTATTGCTTACAATGAATAAAGGCATCTTTTTTTTCTTTTGTAAGCAATCACAGTAATGCGATAAAGTAACTTCTGTCTGTTCTGATCATGAATTTAGTTCTACAGCCAAAATATAATCTATTCATATTAATGTAATAAACAAGTGTTTAAATAATGCATACATCTATACATTCTACACAACTCTATAGCAAATTAAAAAAAATCTAGAAATGTTTATTAATGTTTAATAGAATGACCACATTCATTCGCAATCTGCTAATTTTATAATGTACACATGAGCTGCAATTCTTTGATCCTCTTAAGTATGCTTCTGCCAGTTTGGCTAGAACCCAAAATTCATGATCATCCATGAATCAGACAAACTGGAATTTAAACGTTTAAGCAGATTTACCTGTGCCTATATAGGGATTCATTTATTAAAATACTGTATACTGTATACACATTTTAATTAGTGAATGTTTACCTAGCTTAGTGAATAAGGTAAAGCCATATTCACTTTAATTATTCATTCAAATGCAAGCATCACTATTTTCTTTATTTTCCTTAAAGGTTATTGTGTATTTAAAGTGAACACAGCTTTATCCTAGTAACTAACCAACATGAGCATGCACTTCTCCATTAATAAATCAGTCCAATAGTTTTGCTAATATGGCAGCAAATTGTCAGATGGGGAATCAGATATCACTAATTTCTGTATATAAAAGTAATACACGTGTGTACAATTAAAGACAAAGAAATATGCTAGTGTATCAATAAATATGCTGGTGTATCAATAAATCCCCCTTACAGATAAATAGATAGGGCATAATCTGTCAACAGTTAGTCAATGGCCCTCATTAATGCTACACATGCCCATTCATACTGTTGCTGTCTGGTGTGTTGCATTATCATACATTGCTGGCAGCCCATTTATTTCACTTGACCACAGTTAAAATCAGATATCCCTTTTTTTTTGCAATACAGAATATCATGATGCATGTAAATGTATTAGAAATGCTGAGGTGCCATTAAAAATGTATGGCCTTGCACTGCACCAAGACACTTAATATATATTACCGTAACCTTTGGTTACTGGTTACTGCACTGCAAAAGTGTAAATGGGGCATAAGGGCATATTCTGTAAAGCAGTGAACTTGACATTCTTTCAACAACAGCAGGTAGTTAATCATTCTCTATAAAACGATTATAAAGCTTAATTTTTGCTTTCATTAAAATAATAAACATAGTATACTTACCTGCTTTGTGCAATGGCATTGCACAGATCAGCCCTGAACCTCCTCTTCTCAGGTCCCCCACTGGCACTCTCGGCTCCTCCTCTTCTTGGTGCACCATCATAGGAAGCCGCTTCTTATGGGGGCACACCTGCACACTCGCTCCCGAGCCGCACTGTGTGCATCTATAGACACACACAGCATGGCTCAGCCCCCCTCCCTTCTCACAGGATTTGTTTGACAGCAGGAGGAGCCAATAGTCAATGAGTCATGTGAAGAGAGAAAGAGAAAGCAGTGCTGCTGGACTCAGGCACAGTGCTGGATCAAGATAGGGGACATTGCAGGGAATGCATTACAGTAAAAAATGCCCTACCTTGAGAACCACTTTAATTTAAAACACATAAACTTGACATATTTACCTACAGTGATATTTGGTGAATGTGACATTTACTGCTTTATAAATATACCCCTAGATGTGTAGGATAGAGTTGTAGGATCACAAATGTGTCAGTCTTGGAGAAAACGGTGGGTTAATTCTCTTACTTCCAAGGTAATCATTACACACACACACGTGTGATCATGCAGCTTTTGCAGATGGGGGACTATGTGCTCTTGACTTGCCAATGGTTGAGAATACTTGACCAAGAGCATAAAGTTATATTTCAAACAAAAAGGAGTGTTATATTTGTCCATCTGCACATGTAAACAGCAATAAGGAGCATATATCATTACAGTCAAATTGATAGAATAGCTGCCATCTGTTTCTCCCACTACGGAAATGTGTAAACGATATTCACAGAGTAAAAAGTCTAAAACAAATTTTTGTGTAGGTTGCAGGAATGTAAAACACCTGTTCAACAACTAGACCAAAAAAGAAAACATAGAAAGGGGGACAAATATTGAAGACATATGCTCAAAATCTGATTGAGTGATAGTAATGAGCACGATCATTAAACTAGCATTATCATTAGATATACATGCATGCTAGAGTATTTTCTAATATATATATTTATAGTATATACAGTATATATATATATATATTTTTTTTTTGTTTTTTAAATATGGAGACATTATTGTCTAAGTTAGAATTGTCACATTTAATAGTAGTTGCTATCAATGTTATTAATATACAGGACTGTTTAGTGTCTTTAAAATAAAGTACAGTTGAGATATGTCTTTTTACCTGCTAAATGCTAGCATGGTTCATTGGTAGAGTTGAGCGGACACCTGGATATTCGGGTTCGGCCGACTTCGCAAAAAAGTTAGAGTTCGGCCCCGAACTTGACCCCGAACCCGGAACTCCATTGAAGTCAATGGTGACCCGAACTTTTGGGCACAAAAATGACTCTAAAAAAGTCCTGGAAAGGGCTAGAGGGCTGCAAAAGGAAGTAAAATGGGGGTAAGAGTACGACAAGTGCCGTGCAAACAAATGTGGATAGGGAAATGACTTAAAATCACATAAAAAAAATAAAAATGGAGGAGGAGGTGGATGTGGAGTACGAGGTTGAGGAGGCGGTGACCGTGGCAGTGTAGGTGGTGGAAGTGGCGGTGGAGGAGGAAGAAGAGGTAGCCAACACAGTTTTTTAATTGTTTGGGTTTTTTTTTCTAATTGGGGTAGCCCCCAAAATATTGAGAAATATTTTTTAAAAAAAGGATACGTTCACTTAAGTATACCAATGGCTGTGTGAGGCCAGTATAAATGGCTATTCTGCACAAGGTGCAGATAAGTCTTGTGGGATCCATGCCTGGTTTATTTTAATAAAGGTTAGCTTGTCCACGTTGGCTGTGGACAGGCGGCTGCGCTTGTCTGTGATAACGCCCCCTGCCATGCTAAACACACGGTCAGACAATACACTGGTTGCAGGGCAGGCCAGCACCTCCAAGGCATAAAGGGCAAGCTCAGGCCATGTGCCCAATTTGGAGAAATGCTGCCTCCTGCTATGATGTTGCCTATCAGCTGGTGGTGCTGTTTGTTGTGGCATGCTGCTGACACAGCTTTTCCACATTTGAGCCATGCTAGCCCTGCCTTCTGAGGTGCTGGTAGTGCCACAGCTGCGTTGGTGAAATCTTCCTCCTCCTCTGCCTTCGCCGTGTGCTTCCACTGAGCCCCCGGTGTCATTTGGGAATGCCCACAGCAGCGCATTTACCAGCGTGCACTTGTAGTCGCGCATCTTCTGATCACGCTCCAGTGAGGGAATTAAGGACGGCATGTTGTCCTTATAATGGGGATCCAGCAGGGTGGCCACCCAGTAATCAGCACAAGTTACAATGTGGGCAACTTGGCTGTTATTGCGCAGGCACTGCAGCATGTAGTCGCTCATGTGTGCCAGGCTGCTCAGAGGCAAAGACAAGCTGTCCTCTGTGGGAGGTGTATCATCTGTGTCCTCCGTATCCCCCCAGCCATGCTCCAGTGATGCCCACAAGCTGCGTTGGGTGCCACCCTGCTGTGAACATGGTTCCTCCTCCTCCTCATCATCCTCGTCCTCCTCATCCTCCAGAACTGTGCCTTGGCTTGAAAATTTTTTACCTGGTCTATGCTGGTGCAGGAACCCACCCTCCGAGCCACTTGTGAATGACTGGCCTGATAACAGTGGAAATGACCCCTCTTCCTCCTCCTCCTGTGCCACATCCTCTTCCATCATCTCCCAAAGTGTTTTTTCAAGGAGACATAGAAGTGGGATAGTAACACTGAGAACAGCATCATCGGCACTGGCCATGTTGGTGGAGTACTCAAAATACCGCAATATGGTACACAGGTCTCGCATGGAGACCTACTCTTTGGTGGTGAAGTGGAGCTGTTCCGCAGAGCGACTGACCCGTGCGTGCTGCAGTTGAAACTCCAGGAGGTGGTGAGCGGGAAGGCTGAAGTTCCTCTGCAGCACAGACAGGCTAGCAGCAGCAGGATGGGAACGCCAAAAGCGTGCACAGATGGCCCACACTTTCTGCAGCGGCTCTGACATATCCGGGTAGTTTTTTAGAAATTTCTGCACCACTAAATTCAGCACATGCACCAGGCAAGGGATGTGCGTCAAACCGGCTAGGCCCAGAGCTGCTACGAGATTTTGCTCATTATCGCACACCACCAGGCCGGGCTTGAGGCTCAGTGGCAACAACCACTCATCGGTCTGTTGTTCAATGCCCATCCACAGCTCCTGCACAGTGTGGGGCTTATCCCCCAAACATATCCATTTTAAAACAGCCTGCTGTCGTTTCCCCCTGGATGTGCTGAAGTTGGTGGTGAAGGTGTTACGCTGATCAGATGAGGAGGTGGTAGAGGAAGAGGAAGCGGAGTAGGAGGAGGAGGCAACAGGAGGCAAAGAGAAATACCCTGCAATTCTCGGTGGTGGAAGGACATGCGCCAAACTGCTATCCGCCTCAGGCCCACCCACCACTACATTTGCCCAGTGTGCAGTTAGCGAGATATAGCATCCCTGCCCGCGTTTACTGGTCGACGTATCAGTGGTTATGTGGACCTTGCCACAGGTGGCGTTGCACACTGCACACTTGATCTTGTCCCCGACTTGTTTGTGCTCGCCTGGAAAAGTAGTGGTGGCTGGGAACCACGTACTGTGGGACAGCCACCACCATCAGGTTTTTAAAACTGTCCTTGTCCACCAGACGGAATAACAGCATTTCAAAGGCCATTCAGGGCCAGGGATCGCGAGTGGGTAGGGGGTACTTCCTCTTTCTCTCCAGTGTTTGGGAGATGGACAGCTGTAAGCTTCCATGGGACCATGGTGTGGAAATGCTTGGGGACGGTGGCAGACATGGTGGCATTGCTGTCACATCGTCTGTTTGCTGGATGGCAGGTGACACTGGCACTGTAGAGGTGGAGGAAGAGGCTGAGGCAGCAGCAGAAGAGGAAGCAGGAGGAGCCCGAGACCCTTCTTGGATTTTGAGGTGCTTATTCCACTGCAGCTCAGGCTTTGCATGTAGATGCCTGGTCATGCAGGTTGTGCTCAGGTTTAGAACATTTATGCCTCGCTTCAGGCTCTGATTGCACAGCGTGCAAACCACTCGTGTCTTGTCGTCAGCACATTGTCTGAAGAACTGCCACACCAGGGAACTCCTTTGAGGTGCCTTTGGTGTGATAGGTCCCTGGGTGTGGTGGGTAGTAGCAGGCGTACTGTCTAGGGGACGGTCACTCCACTTTTGCAACCTGCTTCCTCTTTTCCTGTGCTAGTGCCTCTGTGCGACCACCACCTCTTTCTCCAAACTGCACACGTCACTCGCATGACCTTCATTCCATGTGGGGTCTAGGACCTCATCATCCTCCACATCATCTTTCACCCACTCTTCACCACTGCCCTCCTTGTCAGTCTGCACACTGTAGAAAGCCACAGTAGTTTCGTCATCATTAGAGATGTGCTGCGGTGGTGTTTCCATGTCCTCATCCTGAAACAGAAGTGGTTGGGCATCGGTACACTCAATGTCTTCCACTTCTGGGGCAGGGCTATGGGGATGGCCCACGGAATGCACACCAGCAGAGTCATCAAAAAGCATAAGAGACTGCTGCATGACTTGGGGCTCAGAATGCTTGGCTGATTTACAAGGGGCTGAGGTGAAAGACAGATGGCCATGGGGTTCAGGTGCCAACTCTGAGCTTTCAGCAAGGGAATGGGTGGGAGACAATGTGAAGGAACTGGAGGCATTGTCTGCCACCCAATCTACTATCCCCTGTACTTGTTCTGGTCTCATCATTCATTGAGCGGCATTCGGGCCTACCATATAACATTGAAGCTTCTGTCGGCTACTCGCACCTGAGGAAGGTGTTTCACTTGTGCGTGTAGCTGGCACAGATCGACCACGTCCTCTCCTTGCAACAGGAGCTTCACCAACACCACCAACACCAGCAGCACCACAACCCGTCCCTTATTTGACGCTCTCCTCATTCTGGATGCAAATGTACTATTTAGCACAAATTTATATTATTTTTTATAACGCTAATCTGTCCCTCACACCAGCAGCAGGATCCTCTCCCTACACTAGTATGAGATGATTTTATAATGCTAATCTGTCCCTCACACCAGCAGCAGGAACCTCTCCCTACACCAGTATGAGATGTTTTTATAAAGATAATCTGTCCCTCACACCAGCAGTGGGAACCTCTCCCTATACTAGTATGAGATGATCTTATAACGGTAATCTGTCCCTCACACCAGCAGCAGGAACCTCTCCCTACACCAGTATGAAATGATTTTATAAGGGTAATCTGTCTCTCACATCAGCAGCAGGAACCTCTCCCTATACTGGTATCAGAGGATTTTATAATGGTAATCTGTCCCTCACACCAATAGCAGGCACCTCTCCCTATAATAGTATGAGATGATTTTATAACGCTAGTCTGTCCCTCACAGCAGCAGCAGCAACCTCTCCCTACACCAGTATGAGATGATTTTATAATGGTAATCAGTCCCTCACACCAGCAGCAGGAACCTCTTCCTATACTAGTATGAGATGATTTTATAACGGCAATCTGTCCCTTGCATCAGCAGCAGGAACCTCTCCCTATACTAGTATGAGATGATTTTATAAAGGTAATCTGTCCCTCACATCAGCAGCAGGAACCTCTCCCTATACTAGTATGAGATGATTTTATAACGCTAATCTGTCCCTCACACCAGCAGCAGGAGCCTCTCCCTACATCGGTATGACATGATTTTATAACACTAATCTGTCCCTCACACCAGCAGCAGGAACCTCTCCCTATACTAGTATGAGATGATTTCATAACGGTAATCTGTCCCTCACACCAGCAGCAGGAACCTCTCCCTATACTAGTATGAGATTATTTTATAACGCTAATCTGTCCCTCACACCAGCAACAGGAACCTCTCCCTATACTAGTATGAGATGATTTTATAACGCTAATCTATCCCTCACACCAGCGGCAGGAACCTCTCCCTATATTAGTATGAGATGATTTAATAACGCTAATCTATCCCTCACACAAGCGGCAGGAAGCTCACCCTATACAAGTATGAGATGATTTTATAATGCTAATCTATCCCTCACACCAGCGGCAGGAACCTCTCCCTATACTAGTATGAGATGATTTTATAATGCTAATCTATCCCTCACACTAGCGGCAGGAACCTCTCCCTATACCAGTATGAGATGATTTTATAATGGTAATCTGTTCCTCACAGCGGCGGCAGCATCCTTTCCCTATGCTAGTTTAAGAGCATGTGACATGCAGCACTACGTGACTCCAGCTCATATAGAGGCTGGGTCACATGATGCACTGGCCAATCACAGCCATTCCATTAGTAAGCATGGCTGTGATGGCTTCTAAGCACTAACGAGTGAAACGCTTGTTGATTGGCTGCCCTGCAGAAATGTCCGGGTTCGGGACAGGGACACCCTAAAGTCCGGTACAAACCCAAACTTTACAGTTTGGGTTCGCTCAACTCTATTCATTGGCTTAAATATTTTTTAAGTTATTCAGCCTGAAGACCTTGTTTAAATTTCAAACCTACTTGAGGTGTACTGGAAAATAAAACTTGGCTAAAAGTTATGATATATCTGAAAGAACTAGGCTTAAAAATGGAATGGGAATGAAGGCATTAGTTATCAGAAAGAAAAAAGAATGGAAAAGGGCTAGCATAGTCTGAGTTTCACTGATACAACTGTGTTTTGAGATAAGGCTACCCTGTATACTGTGCAGAGATATACTAGGCAAGATTCATAGTAAATCAGGTACCTTTCAAGTGTATTCCATTCACCAACGGGCTTGTTATACCTCTGATGCTCATAAAAAGTCTGTATCAATTATTGGAATATTTATCTTATTCTGTTTTGCCTTGTCCACTCCCACAATACTGAGCTTCCAATCAAGTCACCCCTTACACTTGAAACCCCTTTTCAGTAGGTAGGAAGATGAAATAAAGTTATTAGTAAAAACTTAAAGCATCATTAAACCCAGAAAAACTTTTATTACATGCTATATAACACCTTTGTGTTACATACTCACAAGCCACTAAAGCATTTGTTTTGTGTAGAGTGAAATATAACTAATTGATCCTGCTTCAGCTGTCCCTCCCATCTTCTCTGTGTTCCTACTGCAGGTTGAAATTATGTAGACCCACTGGTATCCTCTATGGATCATGCTTAATCTCAGCTCACTTCTATTGTAAGCTCTTTATTTCCTCCTTTTTCTTATCTGTGCACACTGTCAGAGTCATGATTGGACACTGTAATCATGACTTTATCCAATCATGGCTCATTCCCAACAGTATAAAAGTATTCTTTTAATGGCAGCAATGATTTTGGCATGGAGAGAGATAGAACAGGGCTCTGTTCGGTGCTATTAGTTAGTTAGTGTGCTATACTGTGTTATTGTGCATCAATTGTCAGTGTAGAATATTAGTTTAGTGTCAGTCTAGGGATAGTGTGAGTGTAGTGAGGAGGACCATCATTCAGCTTTGCATAGTGTGCAGCTAAAGTAGGGAAAGCTCGGATAGTTTCACTGTAGTGTAGTGAGACTGTGTCATTCATGCATACTTTAGTGTATATGTAGAGTAGGGACAGCTCAGATAGGTTCAGTGTAGTGTAGTGAGACTGTGTCACTAATCTTTACATTAGTGCATAGCTAGAGTAGGGACCATTCAGATAGCGTCAGCGTAGTCATGGTTGAACAACTTATATTTGATTGCATTACTGCCAGTTTAACGCCATTTACTTCTGAGTGTGTTACTGCCAGTTTAACGCCATATAGTTCTGTGTGCGTTACTGCCAATTTAACGCCATATAGTTTTGTGTGTGTTACTGCCAGTTTAACGCCATATAGTTTTGTGCGTTACTGCAAGTTTACCGCCATTTACTTCTGTGTGTGTTACTGCCAGTTTAACACCATATAGTTCTGAGTGCATTAATGCCAGTTTAATGTCATATAGTTTTGTGCGTTACTGCAAGTTTAACGCCATATAGTTCTGAGTGCGTTACTGCAAGTTTAATGCCATATATTTTTGTGTGCTACTGCAAGTTTAACGCCATATACTTCTGTGCGTCACTGTACGTTTGACGCATTATATTACAGTATATTATAGTGTATCTGTGGAGTGTGTCTGTGTAGTGTGAGTACTCAAATTAAAGTGCACCAAACACCACTTTACATTGATTAAAGTGCATCTATGTACATATTTCCATTCCTTCTTTACATTTGCTAATAAGCACCCCCCTCCCTCCCAATAATGTCTGAGAAGACAACAAATAGATGCAGACGTTCCCTTGACATTGTAAGGGCGCCAGCAACAAATGTGTCCATGGGCAAAGGTGAACGTGGTGGTCAGTTCTCAGGCAGGGCATCATTTCCTCTGTTTAGTGAGTTTGCCCAAGCTATCCAGCCACAGCATGCAGAGGAGGTGGTGGACTGGCTTACTAAACCTTCCTCATCCTCTGTCACACAAGCAGAGACAAGTGTGCAGTCCCCTGCAGTTACCAGAGTGGATAAACCTGACTCCTTGTCCACATCTATTCCTGCCATAGCCCCAACATCAGCCATGGAGCAGTCAGCTGAGTTATTTGACCACAGCATCAGCCACTTGCTCCTTGATGATGCCCAGCCATTACTGGATTCAGATGTTGGTTCTGAGGTTGAGGATGACAGGAACATGAGGCAATTTTTTACAGCAAGGCCAATTCTTGCTTTCATCAAGAGTGCCTCTATTGGGTTATGGTGGGAAGGCACCACCGACACCCAAAGACCAAAGACTCGTTAGTGCTACAATGACTCAGGTGTGAATGGGGAGCAGGTGTGTTAAATTTGGTGTTATCACTCTCACTCTCTCATACTGGTCACTGGAAGTTCAACATGGCACCTCCTGGCAAAGAACTCTCTGAGGATCTGAAAAAAAGAATTGTTGCTCTACATAATGCTGGCCTGGGCTATAAGAAGATTTCCAAGTTCCTGAAACTGAGCTGCAGCATGGTGTCCAAGACCATACAGCAGTTTAACAGGACAGCTTTCACTCAGAACAGGCCTCGCCATGGTCGGCCAAAGAAGTTGAGTGCCACTGCCTTGCTAATGAAGCTGAGGGTAAAGGTGATGGACTGGCCAAGCATGTCTCCAGACCCTATTGAGCATCTGTGGGGCATCCTCAAATGGAAGGTGGAGGAGCGCAAGGTCTCTAGCATCCACCAGCTCTGTGATGTCATTATGGAAGAGTGGAAGAGGACTCGTGGCAACCTGTGAAGCTCTGGTGAACTCCATGCCCAAGAGGGTTAAGGCAGTGCTGGAAAATAATGGTGGCCACACAAACTATTGACACTTTGGGCCCAATTGGGACATTTTCAGTTAGGGGTGTACTCACTTTTGTTGCCAGCGGTTTAGACATTAATGGCTGTATGTTGCGTTATTTTGAGGGAACAACAAATTTGCACTGTTATACCAGCTGTACACTCACTACTTTACATTATAGCAATGTGTCATTTCTTCAGTGTTGTCACATGAAAAGATATAATAAAATATGTACAAAAATGTGAGGTGTGTACTCACTTATGTGAGATTCCTGTATATACATATATATATATATATATATATATATATATATATATATATAGTTGATGTGAATTAATTATCATTTTAAACCAAACCTTTATTTACACAGCTTTAATAGACATGTTAGCTATCTTATTTTCCATAAGATTTTTTAACTCTGTATAGCCATTTTGAGAATTATATGTCCAAACAGCACAGCTAGGAGGGTGACACCACTTTCTATGAGAGTTTGAGTGGTGTCACCTTTCCATATTTAGCCATTTTGTTAGACAGGGAAGGAGCAGAAAGACACTGATAAGTCATGAACTTTCCTCACTCTATTCTCCCCTTGATTGACCTGATGCTGCCCCTCTCTCTTCTGGGTGATGTTGTGCAGGGGATGACAGGAAGCTGATATGAAGACAGGCTAAGGCACTTATGTTAAGTATAGATAAAGTATAGACACATTTACTTATTTTTAAAGGAATGCACAACTATATTTTCTATATGTAATTTGAGTTTAAGTTTAACATAAAGAAATATAGACTGACTAGAAAAAAATCAAAAACATAAGTCCAAATTATAGAGAAGTGAGAAAACCCACAAGGTTCAAGAATGGCACCTGATTCATTACTGATTTTTTCTTTTTTGTTTACATTTAATTAAAAATAAACTATTACTAGCAAGCTATGACTGTGTGGACTCCCGTCATTCTGATGTCAGCCAAGATAACCTTTAGAAGGGAGGGTGCCTTAAGGTAGAATAAAATCATCCTATTTTTTTGTAGCCAAAGATGGAACCATCTTAGGCTCTATGTGGATCTACTGTTGTTATGATGCTGTACATGTAACTATGATACCAACCATTTAAGGGCCTGAAAATTTGTTTGAGAGCTGGTAACTGTGACAGTTATCACCAGAGGCATACCTTGAACATAGAATACAATTCACTTGCCCTTGTAGACATAATGTATACTAAAACACTGCAGGAAACTGTATTGGTATGCTTGAGCATGAATTTAATAAGATGTACTGAAAATTTGTACCATGAGCTTTCTTTTGGGAAACAGTTAAATCGTGGGTTTGGTTTCGCTAGAAGAGTGGTCTTAAAAATAGTTATTTTGCTGCATTGGTGCCCATGGTTTAAAAAGGGGAAAAAGCATGACCTCATTAAATACTAGAAGATCTATGTATTATAAATCAGCAAATGGGATCACAGGAGTAGACTGGGTTAATTGTCGACAAAGAAGATTCTTAAAATTTCTACTCCATACAATATTAGGGGCCATTACTTTGGAACAGGACAAAACAATTAGAATAAAAATAGACCTACGTATAGCAACCAATTGGGATTCTTGTTGATTTTTCCATAACATGAAGGATGGAGCTTGATGGGTTGCCATCAGAAACAACATGACCTTATTATTTCTCCAATTGAATGCATCATCCCCATTATAGAAAATCTAGGTTCCCAATCCAGTGCTCATTTTCTGTTATATTTCACAGGACAATGGGAAGTCCTGTGAAAGGGGAGCGATTGTTAGAATCAGATACCAGCTTTCAGCCTCCAATACATCTGTCCTTCGCTCTCTTTGCTTTCAGTAATAAAATGGTTGCAAACTTTAGACTGTTCTACTAAACAAATGATTCTTAATAGCATTTTCAGTGTTCATTTAGAAACTGTACATATGCTAGAATTGTGAAAGGTGCCATGACATCTACAGCTATATTTCATGAAGCATTAGGCTCAAAGACATTTATTTTCAGCACTGTCTTTGGTAGTGTCGTTCATCTGAAACACATAATACAGCATATTTACACAAAGGGATTCATTATTATCATAAAGGACGTATCTTATTCCTCCGCCAGGGACAAAGCTAAAGATGAATGAAGTGTTTATATCTCTGACTAATAATGGCAATGAGACATACACAATAAAGACTAAACAAAGTGATTGAGAGGGGGGCTGAGGACAAAAAGTCCAAGCTTGTAGAAACTGTAACACTGAGGATAAAATATGACTTGTAAAGTCTGCTGTGCACAAAGTATTTGTTGAATTCAGCAAAGCAAACAGGATTAAGAAGAAACTGTTATATAAGCAGAACTTACTTGCAAAATAAGCGAACCACACAAGATCATGACAATGAACAAAAAGACCATCAACCTAACCTTATATATTGCTGCCATTTATGGGAGTCTTTAGAAATGCTTTATATACCCACAAACCTAGAAAATCTCAGCTTACATGCACTGTGCTTTTCTTCTTTATTAATAACCTTGTCAGTATCTTTACTGAAGGTTACAAACAAGATCTTTGCAACTGATGCACACTATTTAGAAATATTACATTCTCTTCCAAACAAGACACAGTAAAATAGTGGTTTAATTTCCAATTTATTATAGGATTTTATGTTTGTCCCAAGTTCTCCTGTTAAATTCATATAATTGTTGGAATATAAGTTGCATTGTGTTATTTTAGCTAGTTACAAAATTAATGTCTGTGCTATTATATTTGACTTATTTATTTTCACAGAGAAATATTTTCATTTGCAGATTTATGTAATGAATAATATTCGGTAGGAAGAATGTATCTGCTTGAGCTCCCTCTGCTGGACATTTTCATGTTTACTTGGTTACAGTATTCAGGATTATAAAATGAAAAAGTGCTCTGGGAGGATTAATCTGCAGAGAGCTAATAAGAATAATTTCTCAGTTTTATTAGCTGGTGGGTATAGTGTTACTGAGAAGTTAAAAAAAAAATTGTGAATGTATATTCGGTGTATTTATGGCTGGTGTTAGCTGAAATCAACACTCATTTTTGTCTTATTGTTTCTTACTTTTGTTGGCTCAAATATCAGCAATTGAATGGTATTTTTTTGCAAATGGTAAACAGCTTACTACTACTAATATACATAAAGCCACCAGAGTCAGATCGGAGGCAGTAATGTGATCTCTTAAATATGTTATGGGATTTAATATTATGCATGACAAAGGCATATGAGAGACATGCCCGAAGGGGAGGTCATGCTGCTAATAGCTACAGGGCAAAATGTGATTCAGAGGAAATATAGGACATAAGGCTTGCCAAGATTTAAAAGGAGCCATAGACAAAAGAAGATACAGAATTTTAAAGGAAAATTATGGCATTGTGGAGAATAGACCACATATTCAGATTCAGAGACTGTATTGCAGGGCTGCTATAAGATGAATGCACACATGTATTTCTGTAGCATACTGTACAGAGAGAGAGAAAGGAAGAGAAGAGAGAGGGAGAAAGATAGAGAAAGTGTGAGAAAGAGAGATTAGGATGACCATATTTTTATAAGTGAACCCCACGATTCAGGAAGTTCTTATGAAACTTGGGACCTCCCTAGAGGGTGATAACAAATGCCTCTGGACATCACAGCTTGTTGGAAAATCTCCATGTGAATGTGCACTAATCCATAAAATATTGCGAAGGTCAGTATCACCACACATGCACTGCTGTCATTTCCATCCAAGTATCACAGTGGATCCACTGTTCCAGGAACACAATGCACGGCAGACAGATGTCCCCTCAATCATTCCTAAGGAGAGCTCTGTGCCTCTATGTTCACTCCAAGAGACAGATTGAGATAAATAGATAGATAGATAGATAGATAGATAGATAGATAGATAGATAGATAGATAGATAGATAGATAGATTTACTTACGGATATATGAGTAAATGTTAAAAAAAAAGTATACAGGAACATTATAAACCCAACATAATAGGGCTTCCCACAGTGCTTCTCGCATCTAACATACAAACTTAGTACTAAAAATAGACAGGCGTTATCAATATGTGATATACTCCCGCGCAATAATCACCCTGCATATTATAAGAAATAGTACTCTGCTAGCACTGTCATATGTTCCCACATCAAATCATATATATAGTACAAAATATAATGCAGCACTACTTCACACCAAAACTCTTCTTATAACTAAATCATACTATGGGGTCAATTCACTAAGAGTTAAATAACGGCAAATGAAAAGTGGCAAAAGTATTACAGTGGCCACTTCAAAGAACACTTCTACCTGGAGTAATTGTCATGGTTGACATACTCCATTGTTGCACTTTGGTAAATGTTTATTTTTTCAAAAAAATGTATTATTTTTTTTTTTTAAGTTCTTGATGTTAAATATCACCCAATGTTAGAATTTAATTTGCACTGCACATATGCCCTTTTGATGTAATAATAATTAAAAAAAAATGTGTGTACTTGTGATGTATAATGCCACATTTTTGTTTGCCCACTGCTGATGAAATAGTGTCAACTTTCTGTGGGTCCTCTGTGGGTGGAATTAGACCCCTCTCTGAGGGGGGGCAGTATTGCTTCCCTTTCTGTGGGTGTTCTGTGTGTGGAATGAGGGACATTTCTGTGGGTCTTCTGTGGGTTGAATTAGGCTCTTGTAGGTGGAATGACCCTTTCGGAGGGTTTGAATAGGCCCCTCTTTCTGGTACTGCACTGGTTACCACCCCCAAAAGGGTGGAGTTAAATATCACACCTTTTTTAGTTCCTGTTTCATTTGTGAATTGGACTTAACAGATTATTGTACAATTTTTTTTGCAATATTTACCAATAATCTTTTATTTTTTTCGTTGTTTACCACAAAATCGTTTTTTTTTTTATGAATTGGACTTTATTTACTGCATGTGATAATTTATGAAAATGAGTAACATGATACCCTTATCGCATGCGGTAAAGCTTAGTGAATTGACCCCAAAACTTCAAACAAACCTGAAAAAAATCTCCAGTGTGCAGGTAATTTAAATACATTTGTGTTGCATGGATAATAATTCACCAACACCATAAAATAATGGTCACAAAAAGTCCACAAGTCCCAAAATTGTGCTCCAATATTGTGTTGTTTTTAATGGCAAATACTTGTATCCTTTATGTGAGTCACACCAATCACTCTATGCTCTCAACTTGGTTGTTGACTCATATGTCATATAGGTAAAAAACAGTCTTCCTCACCAGGGGGCATAAATGCCTCAGGTCCCAAGCATTGCTGCTTCCCTTTAATGGTCTCCTATTTGGAGTGCCTCCCAATTTCTTGTTACACTTATATCCACTCAAAATAAACAAGTGTCTATCATAGAGACACTGTTAAACAATTACTTTATTAAAACAACATAAAACCACTCACATTTTCATGTGCACCAATCCTATGCTAGCATAAATAATGTCATCTTAAAAAAATATTGGAGCACATCGTTGCCCTCCCTAGCGCCTGTGAACTTCCTGGATGTCACAATGATGCCATTGGCTCTTTCTTACGCGTTACATCACACCCATGTGAGTTCTTCAAAAAAAAACTGAATTATTATCCATGCAACACAATTTTATTTAAATTACCTACCTGCTGAAGATTTTTTTTTTTTACTTTGTTTAAAAGTTTGTATGATTTAGTTATATGAAGTGTTTTGTAAAATACATACATGTAAATAACAAATAAAGTACATGTAAAAGTAACTATTTTGTCCTCAGTAGCTTACCAGTCTGTTTTGGCATCTCAGATGTCAGGGCCTAAATGTAAATTCTAGACAATACCATTTCTAGACATTTATAGCCTGAGGAAGGTTAGGCACACAGGGTTATGGCAGCCACACATGGATTGAAATTTGGCCAGTTCAGCAGGGACTGCACGAATGTCAATCCGCATATGGGCACCCTGGTTGTACCCAAGTCGATCGATCGATCGATTTGTGTACAACCAGCCTGCCTGGTTTTCCCTGAGTGATTAGTCCCACTGACTATACGTTGGCAACACCAATCAGTGTGTTCTGAGAGCAGAGAAGAAGCTGCAGGAGGGTTTCCCCCATCAGCACTGACTACATTGATGAGGGAATCAAGCAATTTTCTTTCATTCTACCCATGGTGGAAGGAAAGAAATTGCATAATGTATGGCCTGTATTAGTTTCAGTGCGGGACTGGATGAGTAGAAGCTCTGAAGGCAATAACTCTACAGTACTAAGACAGCTAAACAATTTTATATTACTGCACAACCTGCAAAAGGTATCTGTGACTAGTGACAATCATTCTTATGTCCCTCCTATATGACTGACCTGACATCAGTTCTTCTTGATTGGAAATGTCACAGAGGTGCAAGGTCAGTGCCAACAGCAACCTCTCCAAACTTTAATAATACATTAAAGGACACATGTTATATTCCCTCTCACACAAATTTTATATGTTTAAATTGCCACAACAGCCTCCCCTATTGGAGGACCCCTTCCACCCCTTGGACCCATGCCAACCACATGGGCTGCTATGGGTACTGATATACCACTGTAAAACAGGCCATACATGGATCAAAATATGACTGGTTCAGCAGGGACCAGATGATTTTTTATATATTTATGGGCAGGCTGCTTGTACAGAAGTCGACCTTCCGATCAACTTTTGTACTACCAGCCTTTTGAATTTTCCCCGCTCAATCAGCTCCGTCAGCTATAGCTCACTGGTTGAATGAAAAAAAAGGCTCATCTATGGGCTGCTTAAAGCTGTGTATATCAACCATTGCTCAATGTCTGCGATTAGGCAAGTACAAGCAATATCTGGCCTCCAGCTAAATGAACCTCATAGTGCAACCACATAAGAAACATTTTTTTCCTTATGGTAATATACTCATTAACTTCTAGTTTTATAGCAAAAGTGCTCTCGTTTATGTTCTTATGTGGTAAACCACTACGACAGGGTTACAGTATCTACTATGTTCATCCTATACATAAACATATATATATAGATATGTAGATAGGAAAAATAATTACAAAGTATAGGCAAATTGTGAAAAATGATATAATCCTCTATGCACCTAGTTAACCCTTGATCCTGAGTAACAACTGTACACCAAACTGTTTTCTGCACAACTTACAGCTAAGGTCATCCATCCCCTGAAGCTAACCCCTCCTTTCACAAATTAAAAATCAGATATGAGATGTTCTGTTGGCTGTTCAATGGCTTCATCAGTGCAAGTATTCATCTTTTGATCATATTGTCCTCAGACCAAAGTGTCTGTAACAAGACCTTTACACATATGCATGCCTTCTTGGCACAATAAATTAAGGAGATACTTGCTTTAACAGCATTAAAGTAAATCCAGTTTGCATGGAAACTGCTTGATATAGTCTTTATATTCTTTTAAAGCAATTTCCATTTCTATACATATATGCAACTGTTTTAACACAACCATGGCTATATTAAATCAGAATTTAATCTCAATTCCCTCTCACACAAATTTTATATGTTTAAATTGCCACAACAGCCTCCCCTAATGGGGACCCCTTCCACCCCTTGGCCCCATGCCAACCACATGGGCTGCTATGGGTACTGATATACCACTGTAAAACAGGCCATACATGGATCAAAATATGACTGGTTCAGCAGAGACCAGATGATTTTTTATATATTTATGGGCAGGCTGCTTGTACAGAAGTCGACCTTCCGATCAACTTTTGTACTACCAGCCTTTTGAATTTTCCCCGCTCAATCAGCTCCGTCAGCTATAGCTCACTGGTTGAATGAAAAAAAAAGGCTCATCTATGGGCTGCTTAAAGCTGTGTATATCAACCATTGCTCAATGTCTGCGATTAGGCAAGTACAAGCAATATCTGGCCTCCAGCTAAATGAACCTCATAGTGCAACCACATAAGAAACATTTTTTTCCTTATGGTAATATACTCATTAACTTCTAGTTTTATAGCAAAAGTGCTCTCGTTTATGTTCTTATGTGGTAAACCACTACGACAGGGTTACAGTATCTACTATGTTCATCCTATACATAAACATATATATATAGATATGTAGATAGGAAAAATAATTACAAAGTATAGGCAAATTGTGAAAAATGATATCATCCTCTATGCACCTAGTTAACCCTTGATCCTGAGTAACAACTGTACACCAAACTGTTTTCTGCACAACTTACAGCTAAGGTCATCCATCCCCTGAAGCTAACCCCTCCTTTCACAAATTAAAAATCAAATATGAGATGTTCTGTTGGCTGTTCAATGGCTTCATCAGTGCAAGTATTCATCTTTTGATCATATTGTCCTCAGACCAAAGTGTCTGTAACAAGACCTTTACACATATGCATGCCTTCTTGGCACAATAAATTAAGGAGATACTTGCTTTAACAGCATTAAAGTAAATCCAGTTTGCATGGAAACTGATTGATATAGTCTTTATATTCTTTTAAAGCAATTTCCATTTCTATACATATATGCAACTGTTTTAACACAACCATGGCTATATTAAATCAGAATTTAATCTCAATTGCCTAAGGAAAGTATAATGTTGCAAAATCCATTTACATTTAAATCTGAGAAAATCTCTGTGAAATAAACTTTACAAAATTC
Source organism: Glandirana rugosa (assembly GCA_018402905.1). NCBI lineage: Eukaryota > Metazoa > Chordata > Amphibia > Anura > Ranidae > Glandirana > Glandirana rugosa. Next base: position 850,080 of record BLSH010019869.1, read on the forward strand.
AACATTTTGCTTAGAGATCAACTTAAGTTTTTATTGAGTTTGTTAATAAGGGGACACAGTCTGTTCATTCACTGTTATGTACAATAGCACAAAGAGCTCATTTTTATGTTTTCCGTAGTCATAAGAGTCCTTTAACATGTGATTCTGAAAGAACATGTTCCGAATCAGCATGAGATGACATATAAGTCTGGGTCATGAGTCACACAACAAAGAGAAGCCATTTCCTATTTATACAGATCTAATATAATAAATAAGAAAATTAAATTATATGGTTGCTTAGTCATGAAGTTTGGCAATAATAAAAGTCCATCAAGTTCAACCTTTCACAGATCTTTTTTCCAGCTCATACAGAAGAAGGTGAAACACCTTCTGCAGCCATTACCAAACCGCCTTAAAGGGCAAACATATCTTTCCAACTTGAAAATGTCACTCAGCATTCTCTCTAGAATTATGACTTGCTCCTTATATACCTGTACATTCCTAGATAATAAAGGCCTCCTGACTCTATTATTCACATGATAGAAGCAGCCACAATCTATTAGCTGAATTTTGAGTTGTGTTATGGGAAACATGGATACACTTACAAGATAAAGCCTATAAATGAAGGGAAACATAGTTAAATTAAATAGAAACTCCACTCAAAACAGAATGAGGCATGGTTCAATTCTTCACAATAGAGGCACCCCCTCTCCAACCCCCATCAGGGCTTTAACTGGCTGAGATTACTAAGATACCATGATTTCAGGTTTATTGGAGTTCTACATCTTATGTCTGTACTAAATCTGAAAAAGATCTCCCTGCTGCAATCTTGGACAGTACTCCAACCTAAATGGATTAAATAATTTTTGGAATCGGAGGCTCAATTCTGCTCTTACTAAAGAAGTATTTACACATATTGTAGACACTACAAACCATGTTCATACTGCTCCAGCACGAAAAGACTGTATAATTACACAAAGAGGTTGATTTAATAAAGGCAAATAGACTGTGCTTTGGAAGTGTAGTTGCACTCATTTTTCCCAGAGCTTAGTGATGTGGGGAACTTCCCTTTTGTAAAGAACACCCAATCAAGTGCAAGGAAAATAAAAAAAACAACAGTTTGCCTGCACATAATTGGATGATAGAAATCAGCAGGGTTTCACCACATTAACTAAGTTTTGGGGAAAATGAGAGCAATTGCACATAGAACGTTCACAGTCTATTTGCCTTTAGTAAATCAACCCCAATGTCCCCTTTCACACTTGTGTGGCTTGTCCTGTGACTTGGGACTGTAAAGTCGCAACAACTTCAAAGTAGTCCTTGCACTACTTTGGTCCAACTTTGATGTGACTTGAGGGCCATAGATCTCAAAGTGGCATTAGGCTGGGTTCACACTAGTCCGATTCTCGGACCGAAATGAAGAGCGCAAGTTGCATTACGTCACAAAAACAATGATTCCCTATGAGAGCCGTCTTAACTGCTCCGACATGTGTTTTTCAAAGTCGAACCGACTTTGAAAAAGGTTCCTGTACTACTTTTGTCCGACTTTGATCCTACTTCAGCCCATTGAAAGGCATTGAAGTCGGATCAAAGTCGTATCAGTGTCTTCACTGATCCGACTTTGGCATGCGACTTGTGCTCTGGGGATCATGAAGGGGAACTCCACGCCATATTTTTAAAGAAAAAACTGGCATGGGGTCCCCCTCCAGGAGTATACCAGGCCCTTTGGTCTGGTAGAGATTTTAAGGGGAACCCCATGCCGAAAAAACAGCGTGGGGTCCCTCCCAAAATCCATACCAGACCCTTATCCGAGCACGCAGCCCGGCAGGCCAGGAAAGGGGGTGGGGACGAGCGAGCGGCCCCCTCCCTCCTGGACCATACCAGGCCGCGTGCCCTCAACATGGGGAGTATGGGTGCTTCGGGGCTCTGCGCCCCCCACCCCAAAGCACCTTGTCCCCATGTTGATGAGGACAAGGGCCTCTTCCCGACAACCCTGGCCGGTGGTTGTCGGGGTCTGCGGGCGGGGACTTATCGGAATCTGGAAGCCCCCTTTAACAAGGGGGCCCCCAGATGCCGGCCCCCCACCCTATGTAAATGAGTATGGGGTACATCGTACCCCTACCCATTTACCTGGAAAGAAATATGTACACAAAAAAACCACACAGCTTTTTAAAATATTTTATTAAATCTGCTCCGGCGGTCTTCTCCCCTCTCCAGTGTCTTCTTTTCTTCGGCTCTTTTGTGGGGTCTTTCATCTTCTGAGGGGTCTTTTCTTCTTCTCTGCGGCATCTTCTGCTCTTTTGCCGGTCTTCTCTTCCCTCTCTTCTTCTCTTCTTCCCATGTTGACACGACGCGTTCTCCTTCACGAATGTCCTCTCCGCTGAGTGCTGTGCCTTATATTGGCATGGGGCGTGGCTACCAGATGACATCACCTGGATGTCCCGCCCCATATGAGGTCACAGCTCCGCCCCCAGGATGTGACCTCATATGGGGTGGGACCCCCAGGTGATGTCATCTGGTGGCCACGCCCCATGCCAATATAAGGCACAGCACACAGCGGCAAGGGCATTCGTGAAGGAGAACGCGTCGTGTCAACATGGGAAGAAGAGAAGAAGAAGAAGAGAGGGAAGAGAAGACCGGCAAAAGAGCAGAAGACGCCACAGAGAAGAAGAAAAGACCCCTCAGAAGATGAAAGACCCCGCAAAAGAGCCAAAGAAAAGAAGACACCGGAGAGGGGAGAAGACCGCCGGAGCAGATTTAATAAAATATTTTAAAAAGCTGTGTGTTTTTTTGTGTACATATTTCTTTCCAGGTAAATGGATAGGGGTATGATGTACCCCATACTCATTTACATAGGGTGGGGGGCCGGCATCTGGGGGCCCCCTTGTTAAAGGGGGCTTCCAGATTCAGATAAGTCCCCGCCTGCAGACCCCGACAACCACCGGCCAGGGTTGTCGGGAAGAGGCCCTTGTCCTCATCAACATGGGGACAAGGTGCTTTGGGGTGGGGGGCGCAGAGCCCCGAGGCACCCATACTCCCCATGTTGAGGGCACGCGGCCTGGTATGGTCCAGGAGGGAGGGGCCGCTCGCTCGTCCCCACCCCCTTTCCTGGCCTGCCGGGCTGCGTGCTCGGATAAGGGTCTGGTATGGATTTTGGGGGGACCCCACGCTGTTTTTTCAGCATGGGGTTCCCCTTAAAATCCATACCAGACCAAAGGGCCTGGTATACTCCTGGAGGGGGACCCCATGCCAGTTTTTTTTTTTTAATTTGGCGTGGAGTTCCCCTTCAAGATCCCCAGAGCACAAAGTGCCTGGCATTGTCGGGATCAAAGTCGGATCCCTGTTCACAGACAAACGGTCTGACTTTGACCCTATGTAGGACCGTAAATCGCACAGCAGTGTAGGATCAAAGCCGGACCGTTTTTTTGTTGGATAGTGTGAACCCAGCCTTAAACCTTCTGTGTTTTTTAGCTTACCACATTGAGAAAACCAATATAAGTTTTCACCAGTAAAGTGTTTGTTAAAATTCTTACCCAAGCACTTGCAGAGCACAACCTTCAGACCAGGTGCTGCTGGCTCCTGCTCTCTTAGTGCTGCTTTGCTAAACTTTACAGGAAAGAATTAACAGTGTAGAGTATAGTCTTGACCCAGTCTATTGGATAAGGGAGGAGCAGGGAAGTGCCTTGCCTTTCTAGGTTATCGGGCTATGTGCTTCTATTGGTGAGAACAGTGTACAGAGACACAGCTCTAGTACATACATGCAAGGGTAGCTCGATAGGATGCTGCAACAGAAAGGAATCACTCTGAAACAGGAGACCTGGGACAGTGGTCATGGCACCTGTTTACACTGGAATACAGTCCTCTGCTGCTGGTCACACGTACAAAATAAAAATAGGGTAAATACAGAGTAAAAATAAAAAAATAATATCAATTAACTGTTTTAAATTCATATAAATATATATTTGAAATCAAATCTTTAATATTTTATTATTTTTTGGCAATAACATGGTGTGGGAAGAATCCTGCCAGTCATAAGCTGCATCACACCCCTCCAGCCTGTGTCTTAGAATAAGGGGGAGGTGAAGCCCCCATCAATCTTTTTTAGTGACACTTTAAAAGATAAAAAGCTGCATGCTCAGTAGGTGATTACTTCAACTTATGAAAGTGCTTAAAGCGGTTGTAAACCGCTGCATGTTTTATTCTTTTTTCTTACCTGCAAGGCAAAGACATAATGGGCTAGTATGCATCGCACTGCCGGTGGCGCACTCTCCTGCCCGCCCTGTGCTCCCTCAGTGTGCCCGCGGGTCGAGCGGATCCGATGTCCGCTGGCGAGCCGCGATCGCTTACTACACAGGAGGAATGGGGAACTGCCGATGTAAGCATGGTGGTTCCCCGTTCTGACAGGCGACATGACAGAGATCTACTGATCCCTGTATTAGGGATCAGTTAGATCTCTTATGCCTCTGCCAGCCCATCCCCTCTACAGTTAGAACATGCCTAGGGAACACAGTTAATCCTTAAATTGCTCCCTGCAGGTTAACCCCTTCACTACCAGTGACATTTATACAGTAATCAGTAACTATTTTTAGATCTGATCGCAGTATAAATGTCATTTGTCCCAAAAAAGTGTCAAAAATGCCAGACATATCCACCGCAATATCGCAGCAAGTTTTTAGGAAGGGGGGAATTTTAATAATAAAATACAGGATTACACTATTAGTGTCCCCTTTCTTTACATGGATGCAATATTTGCGGTTTAATGGAGTAACCATTGAGGATAGCATCGCGATTGGGATTGGACGATCTCACATAGCTACCAGGAAGGAAGCACCTATATGACCAGATTTGACCAAACCAAAGGCGATCACAAATATAATTTTTGGTGAGTGCATAACCATAAGGGGGAGAAGTGCATGTGGTGACAAAGGTGCAGGAGTATAGCTCATAAAGATTACCTTTGAAGCATCACACGTCTTTCACTGGGAGCATGCTTATAGCACAAAAACTTCTTAAGGACTGAACTTAAGGAGAGAACAACTAAGGAAGTGCTGCTAACATCCAAACGAACATTTGTTCTTAGGTTGCATTTAGGTTAGGTTGTGAATGCTATTCATTTTATTTGTAAAGTATTCCTAGGTAACATTGAAGCATCTGAAATATCCAGATAACAGCTCAAATCACTCTGAGAATCATTTATGAACTAACATTCTAAAAACAGTCAGCAACACCAGTTAATTTTCTCTTGACAATTGTATATTGTGACAGGACACCCTTCAGTACCCATCACAGCATCTTGGTAGAGGGGAGGTGGGGGTCGAAAGAAGGAGGCGGTAGTGCGTTATAAGCACATTCCCAAATTATCACCTGACACAGTAACAATTCTTGTTTATGCTCGTTTAGTAGCAACTATTACAAGGAACATTTGTTGTTCCTTATGGTCCTTACAGTATGTTTTATCGCATTCTTTTGTGCCTACCAGTCCATCAGTGAGAGAATATACATGCATTATATGTATTTTTCTCTAGTACTGTCGCTTGACCCAGTCAGTGGCTTGTTTTCTTTCAACAGTCACTGAATTCTCTGTTTACAGCACCATGGGTCAGAGTGAAACATTCCAGTACAACGACTAAATCAGAAATTGATAAATCCAGTAGGGAAATGTTATGATCCTTCTAAATACAATTCAATCTGAGTTAAAAATTCATTTTTTTCTAAAGGGCATAAACTGTATACCTCAAGAGTAAAATCAAAAAGTGATTATTTTTTTTTAAGTTGGATAAATAAGAAATGTTGCATATAAATATTCTATAGACATTTTGGTACAACAACCAACGTGCTCAACATGAGCATAATGAAATACAAAATGTGGTATACAACTACAAATTAAGTCCAAGATTGCATATATAAATATATATTAATATTATATTAATTCTACTCATATTTTTTCTTTTTCTTTATTTTATTTTACATTTTATATGTTTTGGCAACTTTTTTCAACGTTTGCATTCCGGTTTTCTTTTGTTTGAGTCCCGAGTCTGCCGTTGTGGCATTATGTTTCTCCAGCCTTATTGCCCCCTATGCCAATGAGTCCCCATATGGACGGCCAGGGGCGTAGGGACTCACAATTGGGGTTAAGCAGGCCGTCTGGGCTGTGCTTAACTTCCCGGCAAGGGGGCAGATGTTCGCCGCCTCTTGTGAGTATCCTGCATGCCCTTTTCTTGAGGGACCAATGGCGCGTGGGGGTTGGGCAGGGGGGCACATGTCCCCATGCTTGCCTTTCCTGGACTGTGGGATTTGTTTTCAACCAGAGCGGCCCTGTCCCACGGTCCTGGGAGCCGGATTCCATCCTACGGCTGCACCTGCACTAGGGTTGCCACATCATCTCTTTAATCCAGGACACATATTAATTACACAGGTTCTGTGGCTGATTAAGGTGGTAATTAAACTCATTTGGCGCCTTATCTGCATTAAATTAGCCTCAGAACCTGTGTAATTAATATATGTCCTGCACCCGCCCATGGGACGATCCTTGTGACATTAGGGGTGTTTCGTGTACGTAGCACGGATTGCGCACTGCGCATGCGCGGCCTCTCGCCAAATGTGTCTGCATCCCTTCATGACACCTTAGTGTCTTCGGTATGGGGAGGGGTATATTAGAACCCATGTGGCAGTGGCCATTTTGTGGGAGTCCTTTGGGAGCATGGTCCACCACATATAGGAAGCAGGTCTGTGTCTTTGAGCAGTAATTTAGTTGCTTGAGAAGTCTCACATGAACCACAGATTCTGTGGATTTGATTGTTGGTATGCTCTTTATCCTTATTCCCTTAGAATTGGAAGGGTACCCCATTATTGCTGGTGTGACTCCTCTAATTCCTGATGCGTTGAGATAGTAAACTCTACCTTGATTGATTTCAGGTACTGATTTCCTTTTCGGGACAACTCTGGATGCGTATATATATATATATATATATATATATATATATTAAATGTTGGACTATTTTTCTTGTTTTATAAATTATATTTTCCAGTGTATGTGGATATTTCACTATGGCACCTCTAGCCCCATCTAGTGAACCATTATGCTCTCTACATCTGTAGACAGATCCATACAATAGTAAGTAAATTACCATCAAGAACAAGAATTTTACTTTTTGAAGAAACATATTCCTAGCAGTATGCTGACACATTGTGTTTTCATGCTTCAGCTTTAGACCCTGTTCTCACAATAACTTTTTCATGTAATTAGATCTCTGCGAATATATATACTCCTCTCTGCGGTAGTATCGGTACACGGGGGTGATTTCGGCTGATGTAGGCATATGACCTCTATGGACACACTCCCTTCATTCTAAATTCTGCCTTTATGGCTGCATCACTTCAACATTTTTGAGGTAGGAAGCCATGTTTAGAAACCTTTGCAGGATGGAGGGGGTGTACTTTATTAATATTTTGCTGCAATTTGTTGTATGATGTATTCACTAACAGCCATGAAATGTACAATGTTTTTTGTATTTGATTTTTTGATATGTGAGTTTTTACTTGTTCAGTACCTATTTTACCACACCATTTTCCAGAAGAAGCCTGTACGGCGAAACATGTTGAAATAAGAGTGTGGAAAATAACAATGTGATCAACAATATAATCATCTACTTCCAATGGATGGTGACATTCATTTGTAATAATGTTTTTATCTTTATTTGTGTGATTCAATAAATACATTTTTTTAACTGAATTTATATATATTCTATTCTATATATTCTATTCAATCTGCATCTTAACTATTTCGCTGCCAGGGCCATTTTTGTGTTTTTTGCACACATGTTTAAAAAAATTTTAGGCCTGAAGATTACACAAAACCCCCAAACATTATATATTTTCTGAAAGCAGACACCCTAGAGAATAAAATATTACCGCAAAGGTCTAGGAAACATGAAATTTTAGTAAAAAACACACTAACGTGAATTTTAGGGCAAACAAACGCCATAAATTACCCAAATTTTGGTAAAATATAAAAGAGGAGGTTGTACTGAGCAAATACATACCCAACATGCCAAACCTTATATTTTTCTGCGCCCCGTGAAATGGCGTCAAACTTCAGTACCCTATATTTTCTATAGGTGATGTTTCAGAAGCCCCCTATAGGTATCAGTTTAGGGTTACGGAGGTCTTGTTTTAGAATTATTGCTCTCACTCCAGCAAGCATGGCGATATGTAACATGTGTATTTCAACGAGGAAGCAGGGGACGCCGCCTGCGCTCCACCTGCGTTCCTCCGAGCGGAAATTACGTGTACTTCCCTCGCCACCCGACGCGCCGTTTCATCAACTGCGCATTGACAGTCCCCTGCCATCAACGCGCAGTCGACAAAATGCTGCGTCGGGTGGCAAGGGAAATCCTCCTGTGGAGGAACGCAGGTGGAGTGCAGAAGGCGGCCCCTGCTTCCTTGTTTCACTAAACAAACCATCTGAACATTTTATTTTATCTATGGCTTTTTGCTGTGGCTTTTATGGATTTTAAATAAACGTTTTGACCATACTGCTTCACGATTGGAGTCCCAATACTTCCTCTCTTTCCGGGTCTGAATCCAATTGTGGCTCTACACTGGTGATCGGCATCTGGAGGGTATTTGAAGATACCTGGGCACATGACCATCTGACGTCTCCCACAATGTGAGTTTTGACCCTTGTAACGGGGGTCACCAACATCTGGTAAGTGGGGGGGTGTCACCAGTGCCCACGGGAGGGATCTCACTGAGGACTACCTTCATGTTTATCTTATATCGTCCATCATTATAAGTTAACGTGACATTTTGTACTAGTGAGTGAAAATTTAAGCAGAGTGTTTTTTTTCCTTATCATCCATTAAATGTCAGTAGTAAATGTCAGTAGTAAAACCAGACCTGCACACTTGCCAGGCTTTATGGAAGATCCCACTTTTCCTATTGGTGTCTGAACTTAGCTCACCAGACACTGCCTGTACCAAAAGTGATTGTAAACCCTTACATATACTCAATAAAGTGACTAGATGAGACAAATCATCCTACATAAATTGTACTTGTTTATCTGCGACAATCTCTCCTGTACTGCCTCCTAAAACACACAGATCAAAGGCTATTTCTCAGCAGTAGAAGGTAGGGATGGAGATCTGATATCATACAAAAATGTTTTTCCTTTTTTTTTCTATTTTAAATGTAATGGGTTGTTTTACAAGGTGATTGTTAACAATCACTTTAATTGAGCAAGCTGAAGTTAGAAACGTAATGGCTACAGCTGCACTAGATTGTGCGCCCCCCAGTTTTAGTAAATCAACCCCTGTGTGTTTTACAAAAATAAAATTAATTTTTTACTAGTGAGCTGTTAATTTAAGCAGAAAGTTTATGTTTTTTCATCATTTATTAAATGTCTGTAGTAAAATCATTGTGCTTGAATTTCCAGACCTGCATACTTGCCAGACATTATGGAAGATCCCACTTTTCCTATTGGTGTCTGAAATTAGCTCACCACACACACTGCCTGTACCAAAAGTGGTTGTAAACCCTTACATATACTCAGTGAAGTGACTAGATGAGACAACTCCTTCTACATAAATTGTACTTGTTTATCTGCGACCATCTCTCCTGTACTGCCTCCTAAAACACACAGATCAAAGGCTATTTCTGAGCAGTAGAAGTCAGGGGGTGAGGATCTGATATCACACACTGCACAGCTCAGAGAGGAGATATCTGATTGGAGGGAAGGAACTCACCCTCATGCATGCATCATACAGGGAAACATGCACAGCTGAAGTTATAAATCATAGGATGTGTGCTGGAGCTCCCCTGCCAGCGCTCCCCTACCCAAGAGACTCCATCTCTTGGAGTCCAGATAATATTTTGGCAGTGAATCATGCAGACAACAAAGGGACTAGGCAGCAAAGGGAAATCACACTCAGCGCTTTGGATTGAGGCAAGTACCCACTATAAAATGTCCTTTTTTGGATAGACTTATCCTTACAAATAAATGTGATCACAAAATACTAAAATGTAAAGAGGTATGTGTGTGCGTTACCAATAACGCACTTTAGGAGAAGTGCATATGTGATCTAATCGTGTGAATTTGAATGCAGTTTTGAAGTGTTGGGCTGTGATGTTTTTATATTTGCTGTTTCCAAGGATACCTCAGGTGAAAAGCACCCGACCAAGACATTCTTCATAACTCCCCCAGCAAAAGTGCAGGAAAACATGTTAGCATATATTTACATGCTTTTCTTCGTGCTTTTGATGTGTCTTAAATTATGCTGGTACAGTCAAACTGTATTGTGCCGTTATTTTTTTAATGCAGTGTGAGCTAGCACACATAAAGATAAATATCTGAGCAGATAAACTTCAGACAAAGTGCCCTGGTATGCAGAGAAACTCAGTATATCATTTATTTAAGAACAAAAAAAAAAAAACACAACAAAAATATTGCCAATTCAAACAAAATAAATGAACATTAAAGCGGTTGTATCCCCCTTTAGTTGATGTATACCTACAGGTAAGCCTATAATAAGGCTTACCTGTAGGTAAAATGAATATCTCCTAAACCTGCATGGTTTAGGAGATATTCACCTTGCATGCAGCTGCTGACGTTAGCGGCGAATGCGCAGTGAAGTCCCGGGAAAGGTCTGGCTTATCCTGCCGGACCTTGCCAGGAACGGAGGGCTCCCGCGCGCATGCCTGGGAGTGACGTCTCGTGGCTCCGGCCGCTCACAGCTTCTGGAAGGCTCCCCTGAGTGAAAATGTCAGCTCCCTCAGAGGGGACCGTGCGGCCCTGTCCGATCTTCGTTCTAAGGTAAGTATTTCATAATGAGCTAGTATGCGGTGCATACTAGCTCATTATGCCTTTGCCTTACAATTTTTTTTTGTATGCTTGGTTGTACAACCGCTTTAAGTCAGAGTAAGGAAAAAAACTTAGAAATAGGAGGAACAAGAAGGTCTAAGGATGAAAAGGGCACCAAGGAGGGAGGTAGAAAGTGAAAAAAATGGGAAGAAGTTATGGTACAGCTTTACTTCTAAGAAGCAGAACAAAAGGGTGTGTAGTACAAAAGCATCCTATGGGAGGAGAGTGATGAAATCCAAATCAGTGCTATTTCGACATGGTATTGAAGAAGGGTAAAAAAAGTGAAAGATGGAGGGAGGAACCACGGGAAAAGTAGGAATCTGGAAGAACAAGGAGGATAAAGATTCAAAAAAAGGAATGAGACTGAATTTCGCCAACATGTTGGTTCGTATGTTTTTTTTTAACATTCCGTTTCCGTATTACTCGATCATACGTGGCGTATGATCGAGTAATACTTTATGAATGGAATCTTGCTTCTAGCCTGTCCCGGCGTGCCAGGGGAGACTCCCTCGACTGTAAAAGTGAGTCCCCT
>BLSH010019869.1:879363-907603 GCA_018402905.1 Glandirana rugosa
ATTCTGCTGTTTATTGGCTTTGCCTTCTGGGATTCTTAACATGAATAAATAACACCTATATTCAGCTTCAATGGGGTGTTAACATCCTCCCTAGTGTCTTCTTCCACTTCATTTCTCGTCTGATGAGTCTGCAGTTTCTATTTGCATACACTAATCTGCTGATTACATTTTCTTATATTTTAAGTTATTTTAATATCTCTATCCATGTACTACCTTTATAATGACTTGTTGCCTATTAAGGCATCTGGGAGCCAGGCCTGCTTAAGTTTAATTGCACATTTTTTAATTAGTCGTCTGCATATATTTTCTGTGTATTGTTGATCTGCATAACAGATGCCAATTAAATATTGTATGCTCCTTAATTACAAACTATTATTCTGGTAAACTAACTCCTTTTAAGCTTCGCTGGGTTACCAGCTTTGAAAACCTGAGAAAAAAAAAAAAAACGCAACAAAGTCCGACTACTGTCTGCTGCTAAATCCTATTCAAGCGCTTACATTAATAACCGGCTTTATAATAAAATAGGTCGAGACAGATCTCTTTAAGTCAAGACAACAATAAATCAGAGCCCCACATATAGGGCCCAAATAAAGGATTCTCTGTGCTGAATGTAAACTTCTGGCAAGCCTTAGTTAGTGTGCAGTTTCCCAGACACTAAATAGATGCTCTGTTCACTTTAGCATGAAGTCCCACAAGGAGCAGCGACCTCCAGGGATTCTTGGCTCTCCTGAACTCTCATTAGGCCTGCATATTAATGACTTGTAAAAATAGAAGGGGGCCTGGAGTGTAGCCTTTTCTATTCAAAGGATTTCCCATCATTGGAGCTCACATACAATGCAGCAAACTGCACACAAGGCAAAGGCCAAGACACAGGCTCTCATATCTCCAGCAACGTCTGCTTCATAAACTCAGCCTGGTGTCTGCAACTAGCCAGGGGTAATAGTGTGTATAACACTGCACTCAGTGGAAGGGGAGGCGAGAAAGGGGACAGCTGGAGAGTGCATTTCTATAGACACTGGCTGCAATTATCAGACACATTCAGGATCATGGGAGAGAAGGATTGGGAGCCATAATCCTCAAAAGCACCATATCGAGAGTGCACACAAGACAAGCAAACCTGTTACGCTATTGTTGAAATGACAGCCACTAATTATTTGACATTGCCCTAGCTAAATATAGTGTCAAATGTGCATACAGCTGACATCTATCTATCTATCTTTATATCTATCTATCTATCTTTCTATCTATCTATTGTATCGCTCTATAGGTACACACACAGATTGATATATAGATATGCATATGTAGATACCTAGACATATCACCAAAATAATTAGGACATGGAGCAGGTGAAATTCTTCATAGTATACTCTGACAGCTCTGCATATGACTCTGTTAAAGAATGACTGGCTAATCCAAGATTAGCTGGATAATGTGGATAATGCCAAATCAATCTTACGGTATTAGCATTAGCATTAATGCATCAAATTCAGGAATCACTTATTTGTGCGTGCTTATGTAAAATATTACATCTTATTTGTTATAACCAGAAAAAAAGTGATGCTGTTGTTCATGGAAACCAACATATTAATATGTATCAATGCACGTTAAAGTCAAAACATGAAAGATTGTTATAGGCTGCATTTTTTTTATATCTAGTGTTGTTTTATTTGATGATTTTTGTTGATATGATATATATCTAGTGTTGTTTTATTTGATGATTTTTGTTGATATGATATATGTCTAGTGTTGTTCTAATTGATGATTTTTGTTGATATGATATATGTCTAGTGTTGTTCTAATTGATGATTTTTGTTGATATGATATATGTCTAGTGTTGTTTTATTTGATTATTTTTGTTGATATGATATATGTCTAGTGTTGTTCTAATTGATGATTTTTGTTGATATGATATATGTCTAGTGTTGTTTTATTTGATGATTTTTGTTGATATGATATATATCTAGTGTTGTTTTATTTGATGATTTTTGTTGATATGATATATGTCTAGTGTTGTTCTATTTGATGATTTTTGTTGATATGATATATGTCTAGTGTTGTTTTATTTGATGATTTTTGTTGATATGATATATGTCTAGTGTTGTTTTATTTGATGATTTTTGTTGATATGATATATGTTGTTTTTTTTTGTATGTATGTATGTATACAAAACTTTGAAAGGTATAACATATGTATTTATGGCACTTGATGTGTTTAAGTCTTGCCACAGAGGGGATAAAGGACCAATTTTGATTTGTACTCTCATCAGACTTACCAGAGGATTGACCTCGATTAGTGGCGTCATGATCACTGTCTCCTTGCTCACTGTCTCCGTGCCCACTATCCTTAGAGCTTACTATGTCTGCTTCCTGGAATGCAGAACTGCAAACACAAACAGCACAGCATTGAGAAGAAGGAGCAAATCAGATATTCTTCTGCCATCCTATGGACATTTTGGGAGCTGCACTCAATAGCTAGATAGATCTACAGTATGCTAGCAATACAAGTGTTACTTTCCCCCCTCAACAGGATGACACAGACAGGATATATCACAAACAGCAAGGCAGGTGAGGGCAAAACAGCAGAGGAAGTGTAATATTTCACACAGCTTGTCTGTTATTCTCTCTGTCACTTCTAAACCTCCACGCCACCAACTCAGAAATCTGCAAGAATTTTTTGGGGCAGCACTGAAATATTTCTCCTTGAATCTATGACTCATTAACCTTGGTGTTCTGGGGACAGCCCTATATTAACGGATTTTTTTTTTTTTGCATTGACAAAATGATGAATACCATGTTACTATCCACACTAATGGCCACTGTGCAGAAATAACACAAATGAAATTGAAAAAAAAAAAAAAAAATGACACGCCCAAGTACATTCCATACCTGTTTACCCGTCGTGGTCTGTCAACTAGATAACTGAGTTCAGTGCGTTGATGTTTATTCTAAAAAATAAATGAGACACAATTGGACTCTAAATGTCACTGCAATATGGAATATGAAACAGCTCGGAGCTACTGGGCTGGATGATTGATTAAAGAGTATACAGGGACGTCTAGGGCCCCTAGCAGTTGGAGCATATAAAATATTGAAAGTGCTTCTTTATTCAGCGAGCTGGGTTCAATGGCAGAATATATACAAACATAAAAGGGCAGCTGTATCACCTAACGCCCCCCCCCCCCTTTTCTTTTCCCTCCCCTTCTGGAATAACCAGAAGTAATGGCATTTCTTGAGCCCATGATAGACACATGCACTTATTACTGTGCACACAAACTGGGTGGGGATTATGGCAGACATACTGTACAAGTCTCCATGTACCAATATCAATGATTGCAGGAGATGAAAGGTTTCCATATATAGCATCAATGCTATGGGCTTACAGAATCAGAATAACTCCATTGCATTCATTTCTCCGACATGTGATGCAATTATTAAATAAACGCTTTAACTTTTTTTTTTTTCTTACATTATTATGACGATATTTACGTGCCACAGAGTAACATCAGTATATGTCAGTGATCTGCTGCATAAATATGCGCACAGGATTTTACAGTCATTACTTATGAGCAGCAAGGAAAAAAAAAAAAGATTTCCAATAAATCAATATACAGATGAATTCAGAAATGGTGATCAGTTTAAGGTGTCCCTGCGCAGACAGATAGCTCTCTAATTTCTCAATGCCAGACCGGGCTCATTCACATTCAAGCAGTGTGATCTGCGCCTGCAACAGTTTTCTAAGGGAATTCTAATGGCAGATCCTGATGGAACAAGAAATCATATACTACAATCCAAGCAGATTCCAGCCATACCAAGCCAAGGTTACTGATAATATAGGATTGTTATCATCAAATGGGAATATTTAAGAGCAGTAAAGGCTGCAGAGATTTAAGATGGAGCAGTCTTCATGACTATGCAGGGGTTTCTAGAATCAATCAACAGAGCAACAACATATAAAAAAGGCAAAGTATGACAGGGACAAGGCATAAAACAAGCAGATTTAAAGGATTTCTAAGAAATCAGATGATGGGACTCTAGACGGGGATGTCAAGGATTTAATCTGGGTAAAGGGGATTAGCAGATAACCAGGGATAACTAACATCTGGTTACAAGGGGGAAAAGTTCTTTATAGCTGGATACACATAATACAATTTTTATTGTTCAGTTTCCTTTAGATTTACCTTCAATTATGTAATGCAAGGATCTGCTTGATTGCATACAATTTGAAATAGGTTTGACCTCATGTATTGAAACTATATCGTCTGCCCTCATATTGTAAAGCGCTGGGCAAACTGTTGGCGCTGTATAAATCTTGTGTATAATAATAATAATAATAATATATGGTTTTGGTAAATCTAAAGGAAAGTTGTACAAGAAAATTGTATAGTGTGTAGCTTAAGGCGTTAACCTATTAAGAAGAGAGGGAAAGCAATGGGTGCAGAAGAAATGAAGGGACGTGACATAAATAGGAATGCAACTTACCTCACTGGACAGGATGCTGCCATTGGAGATGATATCAGGCTGTTGGTCAGCGTAGCCTGTGACTATGGCCCCGCAGGGGTTGTGCTCGGTGTCTGTGCTCCTGGATGGGCTGCAGGGCTTGAGGAACATGAGGTCGGTTTTGGCAGACTCTGGGGTCAGGCAGACCTGGTAGCAGTAGTTCTGGTTATGATGGTGAGAGCCGAAGCTGCCAGACTCCTCCACTGGCACTTGGGTAGCACTGGGCACGTTGGAACTCTGCACCAGCATGATGTCTGACTTGCTGAGCTTTTTCTTGCGGGCTCTGGCTTGCCTGCTGCAACAAGAGCAGCAGCACATACAGCAGTCGCTAGCCAGGCAGCTGTAGATGTTGAGTTTCTTCTCCTTCTGACACCTGATGGCCAGCACTATCATGGCCAGGAGGAAGATGAAGGAGACTGAGCCTAGGGCAATGATGAGGATGAGGGTGAGGTCTAAGGCTGTGTCATTGGAGCGGCTGCTGGGCCTTTGCTCCCCTCCTTGCCTCTCTACGGAGCTGTCCACTATTTGGACCTGAATAAGCGCGGTGGAGGAGAGCGGCGGCTGTCCATGGTCCCGAACCTCCACCACCAGCTCAAAGGGTCTATGGGGATCTCTTTTACTGGTGATCTTCCTAGCTGTCCTTAGTTCCCCGGTCCTCCAGTCCATGCGGAACAGACTCATGTCATTGCCCCTGAGGATGCTGTAGGTCAGCCTGGCGTTCTCCCCTTCATCGGAGTCTACAGCCACCACACGGGTGAACAGGTAGCCAGGCTCGGCAGTCCTTGGAAGAAGCTCCTTGGCAGTTCCATTGCGACCTTGTGGGGAGACTATAGAAGGGGCATTATCGTTCTGGTCTACAATGACTATATTGACGGTGGCATTGCTGGCCAGTGGTGGGCTTCCCCCATCTCTTGCCTCCACCATGAAGCTGAAGTCCTTGAGCTGCTCGTAGTCAAAGGTGCGCAGGGCATAGAGGTAGCCGTTCTCCGAGTTGATGGAGACATAGGTGAAGACGGACATGCCTTGGATGTCACATTCCAGGATGTAGTAGGAGATGTCAGCGTTGTCTTCTTCATCCTTGTCGGTAGCGCTGACAGCTGAGATGTAAGCCCCCGGGACGTTGTTCTCGGTAACATACACGTTGTACACCGCCTGGGTGAAGCGAGGGGCATTGTCATTGACATCGGCCACCTGCACCTGGATGGACTTGGTGGAGCTGAGCGGTGGCGAGCCCTTGTCCCTGGCCAGCACCGTCACGGTGTATGAAGGCACCAGCTCCCGGTCCAAGGTGCCATCGGTAACGATGGTGTAATAGTTCTTATAGGACAGCTTGAGCCGGAACGGCACGTCCCCTAAGATCTCACAGTGGATCTGCCCGTTCTCCTCCGAGTCCTTGTCGGTAACGCTGAAAAGGGCCACCACCGTGCCCGGAGGAGCCCCCTCGCTCACCGCCTCCTTCACGGTGCTGAAGGTGATCTCGGGAGGGTTGTCGTTGAGGTCGAGCACCTTGACCAGCACCTTGCAGTGAGCGGGCACGGCGTTCGGCCCCAGGTCCTTGGCTTGGACATACACCTGATACATGCTGCTCTCCTCATAGTCCAGCTCTCCGGTGATCTCCATCCGACCCGTCCTGGGCTCCACGCTGAAGATCTCCCTCACCCTGGGGCTGTTGTGGCTGCTGAACGAGTACACCACCTCCCCGTTCTGACCTTCGTCCAGGTCGGTGGCATTGAGCTGGATGACCAAGGTGCCCGGGGGCGAGTTCTCGGGCAGGGAGACGGTGTAGATGGGCTGCTCGAAGACCGGCACGTTGTCGTTGGAGTCCAGGACTTTGATGGTGAGAAGAGCGGTGCCGGTCCTCTGCGGGATGCCCCCATCCATGGCCGTCAGGACGTACCTGTGTAGGGCTTGTTGCTCCCGGTCCAGCTGCTTCTTCAGGACGAGTTCGGCGAACTTGTTGCCATCTCCTTGGGTCTGCACGTCCAGGGCGAAGTAGCTGTTGGCGGTCATCTCATAGGTGCGCAAGGAGTTGTTGCCCACGTCCGGGTCGTAGGCGCTCTCCAGGGGGAAGCGGGTCCCCGGGGTGGCGCTCTCGGAGATCTCCACTTGGATGTCAATCTCGGGAAAAGCCGGTGGGTTGTCATTGATGTCCAGCACCTCGATCTCCACTCGGAAGAACTCCAGAGGGTTCTCCAGGAAGACCTCCAGGTGAAGCAGGCAGCTCGGGCTCTGCTTACAGATCTGCTCCCTATCGATCTTCTCCTTGACATAGAGCACCCCGTTCTCCAGGTTCAGCTCCAGGTAGGGGCTCCTGGAATTGGGCGCCGTCTGGAAGCGCCTACTGGCCAGCTTTGTAATGTCCAAGCCCAGGTCCTCAGCGATATTCCCCACGAAAGTGCCATGGTCCCTCTCCTCCTGAACCTTATAGGCGAGCTGGCACAGCACCCCATCCACCATGCACGCCAGCAACAAGATAACAATCATCTCCAGGACCACAACAAGAAATAAAAAATAGATGAATGAAGAAGAAAAAAGAAGTGCACTTGTTTTATTCCTCCCACATCCAGCTTGTGCTCAGTGGGCAGCACATGAAGTGAGACATCCTCTCATCAGGATTCACAGCAATCCCCCTTGTTTTATTCTCCTCTGCCAACCATAAATCCCAAGTCAACAGTCCCGGGCTTAATGTCCTCACATAGTCCTTTCCATGACAGATCCGCACATGGTGCCTCTCATAACATTCAATTCACTCATAGAAAAGGAGAGCAAAAAACACTTAAACGTGTCCCCCTTCTTAATTCCTGTAGTCCCCCAACTCCATAGACTCCATAGTGATCCTGGTGAGTGGTGTGACTTTTATTTCTCTAGATTGGGACTGTACTGAGCTGTCCCTGCTCCAGCTTCTGTCATCTCTGCTGGCACTGTCTGAGCGCACAGCTCCCAGCTTAGCTGTTTTTGCGCAGCGCCCTCCTTTTGCCAACCAATGGGAGTCCGGAGATGAGCGGGAGGCGTGGTCTGCTCCCGGCACGTCAGTCTATTAGCAGAGCGGCGTCATCCGAAGGAGAGTGAGCGGGGAGAGGCGACTCTTTCCTTCCAGGCGCTCGGTGGCTGTGCCTCCAGGGGATGACATTAGGAGAGCGGGGTGGGAGCCCCTGACTAGCATCATGGAGAGCTGGGCGATCAAAGTCCCCCTCCTGTTCTCTGCTATGGGGGGAGCACTTAGCGGGACAGATTAGGTGAGAGGAGGGGGACCCAGGACAGGAGGGAGCAGTCTGCGGCCAGGATGCTTACATAGACCCTAGGCACGTCCTCTGAAAGGCTTCCATTCCCTGCACGCTGTAATTACAGACACAGGCTGCTGTCACTCTACACGCCATGCTCTACGTTACCGCTACTCCTCTACAGACCGTGCTCAGCCTCATACCGGATACTTCACTATGGAAAGTCACCTGTCTTCACTGACACCACGCACTCATCAATCCCTCCTCATCCAAGCTAAACCTCCTTCATTCATCACCTGACACACTGTGTATGTGGGAGCATCTGTCCATCCATCTGTCCATCCATCCATCCGTCCATCTGTCCATCCATCCATCATCTGTCCATCCGTCCATCCATCCATCCGTCCATCTGCCCATCCATCCATCATCTGTCCATCCGTCCATCCATCCATCCATCCATTCAGCCATCCGTCCATCTGCCCATCCATCCATCATCCATCCATCCATCTGTCCATCCATCCATCCATCTGTCCATCCATCCATCCGTCCATCCATCCATCCATCCATCTGTCCATCCATCTGTCCATCCATCCATCTGTCCATCCATCCATCATCCATTCATCCATCCGTCCATCTGTCCATATGTCCATCCATCATCTGTCCATCCATCCATCCATCTGTCCATCCATCTGTCCGTCCATCCATCCGTCCATCCATCCATCTGTCCATCCACCCATCATCCGTCCATCCATCCATTCGTCCATCTGTCCATCCATTATCCATCTGTCCATCCATTTATTATCCATCTGTCCATCCATCCGTCCGTCCGTCCATCCATCCATCATCGATCGATCGATCCATCTGTCCATCAGTTCGTCTGTCCATCCATCCGTCCATCTATCCATAATCCATCCGACCATCCATCATCCGTCTGTCCATCCTTCCATCCATCCATCATCCGTCCATCCCCCCATCCATCCATCTTTCGTCCATCCATCATGCGTCCATCCATCCTTCCATCCATCCATCCATCCATCCATCCGTCCATATGTCCATCCATCCATCCATCCATCCATCCTATCTAACTTTCCTACATTCATCATTTGACACACTGTGTATGTGGGAGCATCCATCCATCCATAATCCATCCATCCATCCATCCATCCATCAATCATCCGTCCATCCATCCATCATATCTAACTTTCCTACATTCACCATTTGACACACTGTGTATGTGGGAGCATCCATCCATCCTTCCATCATATCTAACTTTCTTACATTCATAATCTAAGACAGTGTATGTGGGAACAAACCAATCTATTTATATACCTGTCTTCCATATCCATCAATCCATCCATCCAGTCATCCTTCCACCCATCCATCCTATCTAACTTTCCTACATTCATCATCTAAGATTCAGCATATGTGGGGATATATGACTCTGCTTATCTACCTGTCTATCATATCCATCCATCCATCCATCCATCCACCCATCCATCCTATCTAACTTTCCTACATTCATTATCTAAGATGTAGTATGTGTGGAAATATACCAAACTATGTATCTGCCTTTCTATCTATCTATCTGTCTGTCTATCTGTCTGTCTGTCTGTCTATCTGTCTATCTATCTATCTGTCTATTTCTTTATATCTATTTATAAATCTAGTAGATATCTATTTTTAATTCATTCTTTTTCTCTCTCTCTCTCTCTCTCCCTCCCTCTCCTCCTTCCTTCCTTCCTTCCTTCCTTCCTTCCTTCCTTTCTTTATTTCCCTTCTTTCTTTGTTTCCTTCCTTCCCCTGCTTTCTTTCTTTTTTCTTCCCTTCCTTCCTTCCTTCCTTCCTTCCTTCCTTCCTTTCTTTATTTCCCTTCTTTCTTTGTTTCCTTCCTTCCCCTGCTTTCTTTCTTTTTTCTTCCCTTCCTTCCTTCCTTCCTTCCTTCCTTCCTTCCTTCCTTCCTTCCTCCCTCCCTTCCTCTCTCACCCCCTCCTCCTCCTCTTTCCGTATATATATTTAGATAAATAGCTGGAGGCAGATCACGTTTATCTTGCGGAAAGCACATGAAGGCAGCCCAGGACTCTGAGGACATTGCAGGCTTTTCTCGGCACCATGGTGACATTGCACTTAGGACATTAAAAGGTGTAACACTGTCACTTGTTGATGTGAGAATATCCTCTGAGGACACATGAGAAATAGAGAGCTGGGAGAGCCCAGCTGAGATGTTACATCATGGCAGGGAAGCCTTGCTCTCCTCCTGGGGATAATGGTTGGCACATCACACGGGGAAGCACCTAGTACCAGCACAGAGTCATGGAACACACAACAAACGTCATCCAGAGGGGCACAGGGCTCTATTCCTGCCATCAGACACCAAGGATCCCTCTAGTGCCAAGGGAGGGCTGAATGACACTGAGACAGGTGGAGAGCTGTACTCACATTCTATATATATATATATATTGCTAATTGCTGTGGCAGTAGCTGGCCATACACTATGCAATCTGATTGTACAATCTCCTTTATGCAATAGGTGGACACACTTGAACAATCCAATCAGTTTGTATCCTGGCAGACCCTTGTTCTATATTTTTATGCATTCTTTATTTTCAATATTTACAAAACATTTTGTTACAAACAAAGCCCCTTAATAACAAACAAAGAGAAGAAAGAGAGCACTGATCATCCTTGCATTACATGTCCTTTAGATGGGCACACCACAGGTTTCCTATGACCTATCGAGGGTCTCCAAACGATGGCCCTCCAGTTGTTCAGGAACTACAATTCCCATCATGCCTAGTGATGTCTGTGAATGCCAGAGTTTTACAATGCCTCATGGGATGGGTAGTTCCGCAACAGCTGGAGGGCCGTCGTTTGGCGATCCCTGATTCTAGATCAATCAAATAATGGTCGATGTCATGAGCGGCACCTGATAAGTGCACAGTCTCTATGCACAGACAATAAGCTGTGATGGTAATGGCACACATGCTGGATAAATCAGTCACAGCACAGAGGCAGTCTAGGGCTCTCCTGTTGTGCTGTGCTGCTAAGAATCACATCCATGTCACTTTACCTGCAGGGTGCCATAGGATTCCCTGTGTGCCAGTGCCCTGAGTATTATGGGATGTCAGTGGCAGGCAGACAGGGAGGAGGTATAACCCAGCCAGCAATGATCTGATTCAGAAGGAGCACTTTGCTTGCTGTTCTCACCAATGCCACCCAGTAAAACAAATAGATGTGTTTAAGGCAAGTTAATCGGTGGGCGTCGTTTCTCCGCATCAAAAATCTGTCTTGAGCTGAATAGAAATGCACTCGGTAATATCTGATTTTCTGTAGAAAGGACTAGTTATTTATAGAATACATTTTGTTAAATATACAATAATACAGTAATAATGGGCTGTGCTGCTGTCACCCAACCATACCCCACATGGGAAAGTCTGATTACATTCATACATACCTGGCTTTTATTACGCCAGCCCATTTGGTCTCAATAGGGAGCAGCAGGGGCACAGCTTGCATTATTCCATATTCTTTACAACGTTGAGTAAAATATAAGGCATGTCTGTCAAGTCAAATCACATTGTGTGCTTGGTTTTCTCCACCACCCTGGCAGCAGCGGGAATGGCATTGATATGAAGAACCCCCAGTGCAGTCATTAGGAAAGGGGGACAAAGCTGGGAAAAAACTCCACTCAGGAGTGATATTAAACCCTCAGGTTTTTTACGCGGCTGATTTAATCACATAGGCTAGGTTCACATTGTTGAGTGGCGGGAACACGCGCACAATCGGGTGCGTTCCCAACATGCAAGTGAAAGCCGCTGCTCCTTAGCAGACGCGTGGAGCGTAATTAATTCTTAATGGCACCCCTACGCATCGGCAAAGCACAATGCGGTACCATGCAGCACAATTTAATAAAAGAGTTGAGGACTTCTTTCCCTGCTTTTCTGCTAGAAGGGCAGCCCACTGAAATGAATGGTCTGCTATACATGCAGAACATAGCCCACACAGGTGTTAACCAAGCCTCACTGAGTATGCAACTTCTTTATCTATTAATCCTTGCCTATATTCCAGTTTAAAGAAGAACTCCATCTTTCCACACTCTTTACATAGTTTGTTTGGGCCAAGCTGGCCCTAACAATATGTCCCTCACTAACCTGTGAGGCCTCTGGATGCAGAGGCGGCTCTCGAATTAGGCAAATTAGGCGGCCGCCTAAGGCCTCACACTCACAGGGGCCTCGCAACCGCCTAATTTGACATCGACACCAGCACTGAGATAGAGAGTCACTGACACCAGCACTTTAAAGCTCCTAATATATGCAATTTATAAAGTTAATTTTTTTATCGCTTGAGTTTTTTTTCCCAATATGGGCGTGAGTAGGGCCTCATGTCTAGGTTTTGCCTAAGGCCTCACAAAGCCTAGAGCTGCCTCTGGCTGGATGTGTGGTATAACCAGTGGCAGCCTGTCCATTAGGGGTGCCGCCCTCTCCATCCATGCGTCCGGCCCCCTAATCTACATGCAGGGTGCTGGACGCATAGATTTCAATCTGGTTTTTTTTTTTTTTTTTTGAAGCATGTGACAAGAGCCAGAGGCTCTAATAGGCTTCAAAATAGGATGGGTCCGATCCCACCCAGTTGTGTGACAATAGCAAATGAATATTCGCTATTGTCACACTGATTCTCCTCCTGGCCAATCAGGAAGCGGCTCTGAGACCTGTTTCCAGATTGGCCGAAAGGAGAAGCACTCCAATTGGCTGCCGGGGAGGAGGGAGGAGACATATGCTGGAAGCCTCAGTGATGCCTGCAGAGGAGAGTAGGGGAAGGGGAAGCCGCCACCTGTGATGCTGAGGAGGAGAGCAGGGGAAGAAGAAGCCATCATTGTTGTGAGCAAGGCCATGGCGTTAACATCTGAAAGGAGTTAACATCTACCGTGTACTTTGTGGAGATATAATAAATCTGGACTGATTAAGAGCATGGATGGAGTTGTGGATTGTCCTTATCTACTCATTACACTGGCAGTGGAGCAACTGCACATCCTGCACTCGTCAGCTCAGCAGGAGTTTCATTGAATTGGGGTAGTAGCACCTTTCTTTGCTGTATATGAAGAAGAAGCCGTCGCCCGGGTGAAACACTGCCTGCCATAGATGGGGTAAGTGTTGGTGCTTCTGATGACCCGACCAACCGGACCGGGGGTGCGGGTTACCCGACCGATGGGGGGGGGGGGTGTCTGTGGGTGCACTGTTTGCTGCCCCCCCCCAAAAAAATATACCACCAGCCGCCACTGATATAAATATAAACTGTATGTAGCTGCGCCTACATACAGCATACCGCACTGTGTTCCGGGTTCAAGCCGTGACTTCCTGTCTCATACCCGGAACACAGGAGAGTCTACTGCAGCGGTGCTCAGAGCAAGTGATATATTCTATCAATGACTACAAAGCTTCCTCTGAGTAAGAGCAGCAGGCTGATGATGTCACAACCTCTGACTCAGCCAATCAGAGGAAGCTTTGTAGTCATTGATAGAATACATCCTTGCTCTGAGTGGCTGTGATACTCTTCTGTGTTCCAGGTATGAGACAGGAAGTCTGGGCTCGTACCCGGAAAACAGCGTGGTATGCTGTATGTAGCCGCAACTATATACAGTTTGTGCTGCACATCCAGCGGCCTCACAGGTTAGTGAGGGACATAGTAAAGTGTGTGGAAAGATAGAGTTCTTCTTTAAAGTTATTCTAAAGGAAAGATTTTTTTAAAAATAACAAACATGTTATACTTACCTCCTCTGTGTTGGTTTTGCACAGAGCAGCCCCAATCCTCTACTTTTTGGGTCCCTCGCTGGTGGTTCTGGCTCCTCCCCCCTGCCCAGTGCCCCCCAATAACAAGCCTCTTGTTAGGGGGGCACTCAAGCAGGTTTACTCCCGAGCCTTGCTCTGTGTGTCCATTCACACACAGAGCGTGGATTGGCGCTGCCCCCTCTCCTCATTGGCTCCCTGGCTGTGATTGACAGCAGCAGGAGCCATTGGATCCCGCTGCTGTGTGAGCCAATGAGGAGGGAGAGCCGCTGCTCTCATGCACATCGCTGGATTGAGATGGGGCTCAGGTAAGTATAACTGTGGGAGGGGGGGAGCTGCACCCAGAAGGTAGAAAACCTTGAGCCTTTAGAACCACTTTAAGCTGCTGCCATGACTTTCATGTTTCAGGGTGGTTACTTTCTCTTGCAGCAGTCACCCTTGCATACAGGGACTGAAGTTGTGTCCATCAAAAGAAACACAGAGCCCTGTAGCCTACAGAGATTGTATACTGTATATACAATATAGGCAGCCTTATGGCAGCCAATCATATTTCATTCTGGGGTAAAGGATATCTTTCCTTTTAAGTAGGTTCCTTTGCACATGGGATGACTAGCAGCTGTATCTGCAATCCTGATATTTTAGTGCTCCCAAGAGACCCAGCCTCACTGCCTGTAGCCTGTTAAAATTGATGACAGGTTGAACTAATACTTGTGTTCCAGCCATATGTCCCTGAACGCACAGGGCCCTAAATATGAGTATTGCTCCGGATAGCATTCAGCCCCTTCCAGGCTTAGCTTATTTGAGTCTTCTGTAGACTTTGAGGCTGAGTTTACACATGCCTGGTGCAGTTTGCAGTCTGGAGTCCAGAGCGGTTTTATTCACTGTTTCAGGTGCAATTCAGGTGCAAACTGATGTGAATGTACAATATACATGTAAAGCGCTGCGTAAATTGACGGAGCTATATAAGTACCTGAAATAAATAAATAAATACATTTTTACATTTAATCACACCTGAACTGGACCCAAAATTGCAAGAACCGTTTTTCAAACCGCAGCCTCCCCCGGACATGTTTGAACCGGCCCATTGAAAGCCGTTATGTGAACGCAGCCGAACAGGCAGCAGGGCTGGATGCTGCACCTATACCCCCGGGTGCACTAATATGCCCAGAGGCACAGGGTTACTTCGTAAATCAAACTATGGTAACTCATAGCAACCATCAGATATTACATTTCAGCAGCTGAAGTAATGAAAGAAGACTGGTGATGGGTTGCTATGAGTAAATGCATTTTGAATATCACTTATTGCTCTTCCTTGCTAAATAAGTAATAATGTATATGGACTTCTGGGATTTGTAGTTCTGCTAAACTCAGCTAGCACAGGTTTATTTAATAGAGTAAAACCAGGAGACATAATGTGGTGAAGTTGATGCCCCATAAGCTGCACATTGAGGCATACCCACTTTGGTGTAGTGTGTGGCAATCTAAACTTGGGCTCCAACCAGGCCACAACCCCAACACGTTTCGCTCCAATCACCCAGGGGTGGAGCAATATATGTTGGGGGCATGGCCTATTTGGAGCCTAGGCTGAAGTTGCCA
This sequence comes from Glandirana rugosa, assembly GCA_018402905.1. Classification (NCBI taxonomy): domain Eukaryota; kingdom Metazoa; phylum Chordata; class Amphibia; order Anura; family Ranidae; genus Glandirana; species Glandirana rugosa. Next base: position 894,457 of record BLSH010019869.1, read on the forward strand.
CACACCATATTGGGTCTGCTTCGATGTGTGGCTTATGGGACATCAACTTCACCACATACTGTAGTTTGGAGCAGGAATGACCTCCCTCCCCAGCCAGCACTCACAGAGGTGGACATAGGACTAGCACCCCTTCAAAGCCTGAGTGGCTCACATACATTTTGCTTTAGTTCACAAGGAGACGTAATGCTATGCAAACTGCAGTAACCCATTGCAATCATCAGTCATTTGTACTTAGGATTTAGTAGCTGGCACAATGAAATAAGACTGCTGATTGGTTGTTCTGGATCACTGAAGGTTGTACTTCAGTCAATGCTTCTTCCTCTTACTGAATAGACTAGAATACATAAGATCCTCTGGGGTTTTAACTCATTGCTAGTTAGTGAATACAGTTGTCAGATTGCATTTCCCTAGCTGAGACATGATTGTTAATTGGTTGCAGTGGGTTACTGCACTTTGCAGATCACTCATTGCTCTTGGTTGCTGAAGATTGCATACATCTATCTAAAGTCAGTTCTTTTGAACCAGAGACCACAGATTTACTTAATATGAAAGTGCAAACGGACTGAGAGCAAGCATCAGATTTCATGTTCCCTTGTTTCCAGCAGTTGGAGCAACTGAAAATAATGACTAATTGGTTTCTGTGGTCACTGTACTTTGCACATCACTTATCACCCTTGGTAATGGAATTAAGCTGTATAGTGTATGGTCATCCTGAACATTACTATAGACGCCCTTCTGGAGTCAGCTCTTGAAAGAATAATAAGCACAGACTTAGTTTGTAAGAAAATTAAAAGAAATACAATACTATAGAAGATGTAGTAACCAATAACAACCATATTTTTTCTTAGCTTCCAGAAGTAAAAAATGATTAGAAAATATTTGCAAACTGGTTGCTAAGGGTTACCACACTTTGCATGTCACTCAAAACTGGAAGAGACAGAATCTGGAGCAATGGCAATTGATCAGCATTTATCTTTATGTTTGGTTAGTTTTTGAAAATGAATGATAGACGCTGAATGGTTGCTATGCACATTTGCTCCAGATGTTGATGTCAAATATTGGACATGGTGAGATGGGGTTCCACAATCACATCTGAGGTGCCTCCACCAGAGCAATCAATTATACCAACAACATACACTGAGATCCAAAAATATATTCTTCCTTTATTAGAATGTTCTGCAGGAACAGGTTCTCTTCTATTATATTTTGTGTTTGCTTTTTGTGATTGCTCCACATTCTGGCTGCTCCAGTGTTGATAAATTTCCCACAATGTTCTTTGCTAAAAGCATGTATAAGGTTTTATGGGATTAGTCCTTTAGCTGAAAGGCTGAAGTATAGGTATGCCACTCCATAGCATAGTTACATTGGTCTAACATGGTGCCATACTTGTGGGATCTGGGTGAAAGCTGGAAATCACTATAGAAGGCACCACTACTAGAGTCATTGCCACTGCCTTCTGGGTCCCGTGCCACTCATTCAGCATTGGCACCATTCACAGAGTTCCCTGCATTGTTCTTAATGAATGGGAGGTGTTCTCCTGATTAGATGAAGATAGAGAGGCAGGGTGATGATAGCTTGATCTCCACTTAATCAAAGCAGAAAACACCTTGCTTTCATTGAGAAAAATGCAGGGTGTTCTGTGAATGGTACCTATAAGCAAGTGACTCCCTGTGCTCCCTCTGCAGCAGGGCAGAGACTCAGGACCCAGGAGCTGTGGCTAATCCAATGATTTCCGATTACGCAGGGATCAGCCAGTTATGGTACAGCTGGACCAATGTAATTATGTTATAAACTGCATACCTAAACTTCAGCTTAAAGTGGACCTACACCCTCATCCAGGGAAACTCCATCTCTGTTTGATCTACAGTTGCCATGGTCAGGGCTGGCTCAAGACATTGTGCTGCCTGCCCCCCACCCCCCCACCCCCTTTCCAAAAAAAATCATGCCCACCAAAAGGCCCCCACATCCATTATTTTATATCATGAAGATTAACACTAAAATTAAATTTATCAGGAAGTCAGATTTACATGGAACAGTACCTTGTCTATATGCAAAATGATATGACATACCAATATGTTCAATTCCAAGGGTTGGGCTGGGGCAGTATAGGGGCGAGCTAGGGTAGTATAGGGGAGGGCTAGGGCAGTATAGGGGCAGGCTAGGGAAGTATATAGACAGGCTAGGGTAGTATATAGACAGGCTAGAGTAGTATATAGACAGGCTAGGGTAGTGTATAGATATGCTAGGGTAGTATATGGACAGGCTGGTGCAGTATATAGACAGGCTAGGGCAGTATATAGACAGGCTAGGGTAGTATATAGATAGGCTAGGGTAGTATAGGGGCAGGTGGAGCTGCCCAGGGGGCAGTTGTCATCATGACACACAAAACTGCTGGGAAAAAAATCTTGGTTGTCAATTTGCTCGTTAAATAGAAGAGAAGGAGAGACAGGCGAGGTTCAGTTTGCTGCCCCTCTCAAAGTGCTGCCTGGGTCCAATGGACCCACTGGGACCCATGGTAGGGCCGGCCCTGGCCATGGTGTTACACATGTGATCAATTAGGACACAAGCCATTAATGACTTGAGAGTTTAACTGAGAGCACAAGCACCTGTGACCGTTATCATTCACAGCATGCCTTAAGCTGTTTTAGAAAGCCTCTTTTTTTTACCTTGAGCCTGGGTTTACACTGTGCAATGCGGGAATCATCACGATTACAGAGCCGGTTCCTGCATCACATCACTCCCACAGGCAGTTCACACTGCCTTCTGCAAACTGCTGCGGGTGTCATTACAAAGTTAATGATACCCCCAGTTTTGTTTGGAGATCTCAATGCGAATTGTGAACTTGCACATGAATCGGATCGCATTGGTAAGAACACCCATGCAATGTGATTCCATTGCGGGAAAAAAAAGGTCCCTGCACCTTTTTTTGTGCGAATTTAATGAACTCTCACTCACTGCTCAGAGATCGCATGTGATTGGCACCTGTGGTGCTGGTGCGAATCACATGCGATCTCTGAGATCACACATATGTAAACCCGGGCTAAAAGAGAAGTGCAGGATTAAAAAATAACAAACATTTATACTCACCTAGATAGCTGCAGCATTGAACCAATGCTGCAGTTGTCCCCCACTGGCTCTACACTGAGAACTAAGGGATCAAAGACCGCTGATTGCTAAGTTTTTGAATCCACTCTGAGCAGAGAGCAGTGACTATGTTCTGCCCTTCCAGCACTCACTGGAGCACCCAACTGTGTGTTGTGTGTGTGAGGGAAAGGGGGGAGAAGCTGAGGCAGCTTCCAGTCAGGAATCTGGGCAGATCCTGGCATTATTGTCGGTATCCCTGCAGAGCCTCAGCTGGCTCTGTGATGTCAGCTGACAGCTGAATCTGGGTTACAGGAGAGCAGAACTACTGTAAGTGCACTCCTTTGTCCCACAGGAGAAATATGGCCAACTGTGGAATCTAACAGCAGGGTGACAGAGGGTGGAACCTGACTACGTTACCATGGATCTGCTGCCATGCTTAGTGTAGTCAGTTTACTGCCAAGAAGAAGGAAAACAGTAGGTTCAACCAGGTAATAGAGAAGAACAACAGGCACAAATAAAATATGGAGCCTAAAATGCTCATAGGAACCCCTTGCAGAGACAAAAAAATGCATTTTTATTTTAAAGGTTACAAACACTTTAATGCATTCTGTGCATTAAGGCAAAAATCCTTTCACAGTCCTACATCGATCCAGCTCTGTGTCCATCTACAGCTCCTCTTCCTGCCTGCTTTTACAGGCAGTGGGAGCCATTGGCTGCTGCTTTCATTAGAATCCTGTTAGGAGGGAGTGGTGGTGGTACCATGCTGTGCTGTGCGTGTCTATAGATGCACATAGCCTGGCTCCTGAGCATGGCCGCAAGTCTACCCCTATAACACATAGCTTTCAATAGGGGCACATGCAGGAGATGAGGAGCGAACAGCACTTGTGGAAGACCGAAAAAAGAGAGGTAAGGTCTCTTTTACACCAGCAGACTGATCAATAGAGAACAATGGGTTATCTGATCGGGTCCGTCTGAAAAATGGACAGGCAGACCTGATCAGACCACCCATTGTTCTCTACGGAGCGGTGGATGTTAGCGGATGTGTCCGCTCACACCTCCCGGAATCCGATCCTGTCCGCTAAAGACATTGAATTGGATGACAATCAGATGGAGACGGACAAGCAGTCCATTTGCATCCGACAACCCCATAGAGAACAGCGGGCTGTGCCCGTGTCCACTCTACCGCAGACACAGATCTGTCATCCGGTTGCGGATCTGCTTGACGTATTCCGCTCTGTCTAACGGGGCCTTAAGGGCCACTCTGTGCAATACCACTACACAGAGCAGGTAACTTTAAATCTCTTATTCATTTAATTAAAAATAAAATGACCTTACAACAGCTTTAACCCCTACCTGCCCACCCTGGCATTCCTGTAAGTAGTCCAGAATGCCTGGGAAGGATCAGCAATCATGTGGTCCCATAATGGAAAGCCAGCCCCACTGGCTAACGATCTGTAGTCCGGAGAGAGCTGTGCTGAGAGTGCCACACATAATTGGTGATAGCGGTATTAGATTAACCCTTCACAGGGCAATTTTAAAAAGAACATACCATAGTGCAGGGTCCCATTACCTTATATGTGTTGAGAGCATGCAGTGAGTGAGTAAACAACTGCGCTAATGCGGGCGCTAAAGTCCACCATCTGCCGCACGGGCAGTCGTAAAGGGGTTAAATGGATGGGTTTAGTGTCACTTTAACCAAAGGTTGATGTTACAAGACATTGGGAAGGCACATCCATTCTACAAGCCACATTAACTCATAGCAATCATAGCTTTCAGCCAATGACACATCATTTAGAATTGCCCCCCATATATCCAATGTCCCCAGGCAGAGGGATGAAGAGGAGTCGGTGTGTGTATGCTGTCATCTAACAATCAGACATGATTGGAAGGAAGCCTGGGGACAGATATCGTTTATTTTGGATCACAGCAGATAATAGATGTGATGATCCGAGGTCCAGGAATTGCCATAGGGAAGTTTCATTAAAAATCCGGCTGCACGGTAGGGACACTTCAGATAACAATTTACAGACATTGCGACATTTAAGTAAACAAGATTGAATCAATTCCTTGATATTAAAAAAAAGTCACGCTTTATGAACGCAATATGCTGTGAAATCTACCTTCTCTGCCTTCTCCCTCTAGTGAATATCTCATATTGGCTGCAAATGCATACAATACATTCAATTGATTGGAGATTATCATTGTATCTGCTCGAGCACAGATGTAGCAAGGGCTTCTCGTGCGGCTTCTGCAATCGTGGATTAAAAGCGCCCTCTAGCGTCCGCATGAGCGCACTGCAGCAGTTTTTTTTTTTTTTTTTTATTCTCCATTTTTCATTCTAGAGATCATTTTTACTGCTGCTTCTCTTCCAGCCTTCCTCTAGGGCTTATGTAAATGCATTAATCGGTTCAGGTGAGCTTTATCAGCTATAAATCCACCTTTCTTTTTTACTGTAAAATGTATGGGCTGCCTAGGAATATCATAGATCTTTTTTTTTTGTATCAGCTGTCAGTAAAATGGATTATTTTCTTGGAACGTACAGTACAATAGGGCTAATTTACTAAAACTGGAGCAGACAGAATCTGGAACAGCAACCAATCAGCTTCTATCTTCAGCTTGCTCATTTAAACTTTGAAAATGACAGCTAGAAGCTCATTGGTTGATTGCACAGCTAGTAAACCCCCCCCCCCCCATGTATATTTTTCTACATCGCCGTTGTTGTAAGCATTTAACTATCGCATCGCCTTTGCGCAAGGGAATACGTGATCGGTGAGTACATTAGTGCTTGAAATAGCTTTTTTTTTCTTGTTTGTTCCTTTCGACATTGGTGTTGATTGTGCATGTCTGTAATTAACTCTACGATCGATCAGCAGTTTGATACATTGTTTTAACAGCTTCTTGCTGGGATTACACTAAAGGCTGTCTGAACAAAAAAAAAAAAAAGAAAAGGCAGATGAGAAGAGACTTATTCACGCTCTGCTGATAGCTGAGATCTCAGCTGAAAGGCACAATACTGCTGGTAACAGGAGGCAATGATACTGATGAAGCTCGTTATATCTGCGCCATACTCAACCATCTCGCTGTCCACCCACATACCAGAAGTGACCCAGCAAATGCTTGGCCTCTTTTCTCAGCATTAGACTAATATTCTGGCACACACACAACTGAACCCTCTCTAGTGATGCTTGTTTGTTCCATATTTTACCAGCTGAACTATAGTATACATGAAGCTGTCATGTATGGGAACACAGTTCTGGCATCAGGTGTTATTTAAACAGTTGCAGCTAGATAGCCGGTAATTATCTGATAGCTAGTACTTGTGAATTTAACAAAAAACAATCTCTGTTTATTTGAATTTTCCACAAATATCACAAAATCAGTGTATATCCCCTGCAACAGGCATCGGATTGTCACTAAAAGCGCATACACCATCCAACTGCAAACCTATTTTGGGGGTTTGATTTACCAAAGGTATAGAGCAAGTTCAGTTCATAGAATGAATTTAAACTAAAGCCCCGTACACACGATGCGAGTTTCGGATGGGAATTTTTCGTTCCATGGCCTGTCGTCCAAAATTCTTACCGTTAGTATGCTCCTTTCGACAGCGTTTTGATTTTTCGTCAGACAAAAGCTGGATGTGCAGGCTAGAAAATGTTTTTCTCGTCCCATGTTCGTTCCATTAGTACGGTTGTTGAACGAAAAAAATCGTACGACCGAGACTACGCATGCTCAAAAACGGAAAAAAAAAGATTAACATTACGTCACTTCTGAGGTTGAGTTTGGTCATACGAAAATTTTCGTATTGTTAGTGCGCTCTTTTTTTTTTTTTTTTTCAATGTTTTAATATGAATAGAAGAGTACATAGTTACAAACATGTTGAAAATATCATTTCCATCGGTTATATAAATGTAGGTATTGGTAACAGAGTGTAATAATAGGTAAATGAATCCACATGACGCATACCATTGCCCTCATATCATACACAAAGAAAGGACGAACAATGGGGGGCTTGAAGAACTAGAATTCCCCAAGGCATTCGTACTTGAAGGCTAGATACGCCTCCTGACCACCCACTCAGTTAGTACGTTCTTCACTTTCGACATGAGACAAGCATCCAACAAAAAACGGAAGTTCTGTCATCTGAAAATTGCATTGTGTGTACGAGGATTTACAGTGGTTGTCAACTCTTGACAACCACTTTAACCTACAGGTAAGCCTATAATAAGGCTTACCCGTAAGTTCCCTGCATATCTCCTAAACCTGCATGGTTTAGGAGATATACAGTCGACTCACATGTGCTTACATCATCGGACACATGCGCAGTGAATAAACAGCCTCTGTGCCGTTCCTTCACTGACATTGTGCCGCGATTGGGGGCTCCCACGCGCATGCGTGGGAGTGACATCACGCAGCTCCGGCAAATCACAGAACCGAAGTCCGCAGCCCCGGAAGGAAGAGGGGTGAAGATGGATGCTTCCTGGAGTGGGGACAGCGTGGGCTTCCAATGCAGGTAAGTGTCACATAATAAACTTGTATGCAATGTATACTAGCCCATTATGCTTTTACATTGCAGGGTAATGCTGAGCAACGAAGAGGAAGTAAAACCCATCTGGGTTTACTTCCTCTTTAAAGTGGTATTAACCACTTCAGCCCCGGAAGGATTCTCCCCCTTAATGACCAGGCAATTTTTTCGATATGGCACTGCGTCTCTTTAACTGACAATTGCGCGGTCATGCAACGTTGTACCCAAACAAAATTTGTGTCTTTTTTTTCTCCACAAATAGAGCTTTCTTTTGGTGGTATTTGATCACCTCTTTGGATTTCATTTTTTGCGCTATAAACAAAAAAAGAATGACAATTTTGAAAAAAAAAAAAAAAAAATATTTTTTACTTTTTGCTATAATACATATCCAAAAAAAAAATATATATATAAAAAACACATTTATTCATCAGTTTAGGCCAATATGTATTCTGCTACATATATTTGCTGTTCTTGATCACTAGGAACCCCAGATCTCCATGTTGTCCCCTGCCAGAGCGGGGATCTGCCTTGTTTACATAGGCAGATCCCCGTTCTGCGTCTCTGTGACGTGATTGCGGGTGGCCGGTGGACTTCGGGTCCGCTGGGCACGCGTATTAGCTCATCTTTCGCACCACGGGCGCCCACAATATCTATTGCATTAAACAACGTACAGGTATGTAGCTTTGTGCAATAGAACCGACCTGCCGTAGTATATATACTGTGGCTGGTCAGCAAGCCAAAAACAAAAAGGTTATACATTGCAGCTTACATTCCTTAGATGTGATGGCTGCATTTATTTTCTTTTTTAGGCTTTTTTTACAGAATGGGGAACTGCCGTGTTTACATCAGCGGTGCCCCTTGCCCCTTCACCGGCAGACATCGAGTCCGCTCCAACCCACAGGCATGCCAACCGTGCCACCACCGGCTGTGAATGCGCGTTGGGGAGCGCACAAAGGGGCAGACGTCCATGGACGTACCTCCACGGCAATTCAGGTCCACGCTGTAGCCGTCTTTCGGCTATAGCCAGACCTGTAGTGGTTAAACAAAATGCTTGTTTTTAATTTTCCTTATACCTGATTGGGTATTCCTTACAAATGAAGATTTAGCACGTGACATTTACTAATAAAAAAGAGGGTAAATGCATTTGCAAAGTACACAGTCTATATGCCTTTAGTAAATCCACCCCATAGAGCTCTTTTGTTCAGTATTTAAGCTGAACGAAAGATTTGACATTTGTTACATTTTTTTATTCTTCCCTTTTTCTATTTTATGTATTCCTATATGTTTTGATTTTCAAAAACTGAAAACATTAAAAAAATATATATTCAACCTAAGCTGAATGAAAGAAATATAACAGATTCCTCCCTCCAAGCTAAACTGCACGGATGGACAAATCTCCCAGTTCAGGCTATTGTATTCTGACAGCTACCACTCAAACATAGCCTGCATTTTATTGCATGCAGGTGGTATGTAGCCAACAATTTGGGCAAAAATGCGTATGAAAATTTGGTAAACTTTGTATGAAAATTTGACCTTTGCTGATACGGGTGTTGCCACCCAAGGGCCAGGGCTGCTGATTAGGCAGTGCAGCCAACCTGTACTGGGCCTGGGCCCATTAGTTCAAAAGGGGGGCCTGGGCACCTGCTAAGCAGGAGGGCCGGCTGTACTGTCTTATTGCAGACACTTTTCCTCTTCTACTTCCCCTTGCTGCTCTGTCAGCTTCTCCTCATCTCTCTCCCTCTGGCTACACTGCAGGGGGATTGGTTCTAGCACATGCGCCCCTTCCATCTGCTGTTCAGAACCCCTATGTGCCCCTTTTCCCCACAGCACTACAAGCTTCCCTCCTCTCCTGCCGGCAGCTGCTGCGGCACACTGGGATGTTTCAGAATGGAGAGCGGGGGGAAGGGGCCGGTAAATGTGTCATTTACTGGCCCTTCCTTTCCAGAAGGAATACAGTGAGCGATTGGTACCAATAATTCATGCGCCTATTCATCACTGAAGTATAGCAAACTGTGTTTATTATGCTTCCGTTTGTGAATGAGCAGGAAGCCTCAGAGCGCTTCCTATTCATTCATCTGTGCAGCTGAGGCTACAGAGAAAGGGATTGATAAATCTATGTCCCCAGTCACTTTGGGCTGGGGGAGGGGGACCTGTCAGCTAGGCTGTATGGGGCCCCGTGATTTCTAACAGCATCCCTGCCAGGGGCCACCCAGAGAGTGAATATCTGAATCAGATTAAATTCTCTGTATGTATGGCCAGATTTAGCTTAGTGAATGAGGTAAAGCTATGCTGACTTCACTCATCCTATCATGTACAGGCAAACATTCTGCTTTACATTTTCTTTGCACATGAATGCAAAGTGAATTTTAACTTAGCTTTTACTCATTTACTAAGCTAGGTGAAAATTCCCTTTGCATAATGAACACACTCTACATTTTTAAGAATCAAAATATCACTATTTGAAAAATATGAAGCATTGCAGGGTCTGGTCAGTAGAAACCCCTGTGCTATAGGTTGGAAGAGCGTGCTTAAAGTGTTACTAAACTCAGTAATATGAAAATAGTTCATCTGTCCCTGGAGAAAGATATGTGAAACAGAAGAAAGGAATTTTGTTTCTTGCATATGACTAGATAATTGAAGGGAACACAGCTCACCCGGGCCAGTGCTTCGTCAGTCTTCTCCTCCAGTACTTCACCTCAATGTTAACTTTGGGAAGTTGTCTATAACTCCTTGCAGCTTCACAGCTGGCTCCCCACTGCGCATACCATAGGCGTGCGCACATAGAGTGGCAGGTGTGCCTGGGCACACCCTAATCACCCTGTACTGTGAAGATTCCCCCTGCTGCCTGGCTGCAGAGAAAGGGACGGGGAATCTCTGTCCTCGGTCCCTTTCTCTGTCTCAAAAGTGAGACATCAGGGGTCTGTTTAGACCCACGATATTTCACCAAAGCCCCCCAGCAGGGCTCCTAAATAAAATTGTAAAGAAAAATAATAAAATATACTATTGTAAAAAATAATAAAAAAACTAAATTGTAAAAAAATAAATAATAATAAACTACTGACACCAATCTCTGCCCTTCTGACATATATACACACACACACACTATGGTGCATACGTAAGACATGCTGCACTATCTGAATGGGCCCAAAGCCTCCTGGGACCTGTGTGTCCAAGGAGATTGTAGACAGAGAGGAAAGGGCTGAACTTCAACTTAGATTGCTTAGGTTACATGTGCCAAACACAAGGCCTGCGGGCCGAATCTGGCCTGTCAGGCCATGTCATGTGACCCTCGAAGCCAGGGATTATTTTACAGCCAGAATGTGATGACACCTCCACCTCTCACCCTCTGCTCACCACTTTCACTTGTAAACACAGAAGTCTTCTGTGTTTACATGGATAGCTTTCCTCTCGGTGGTTTTCACAGATCCCTGCCTGTTTTGCAATCATGGTGGGGATAAGGGAGATGCAAATGCAGGTGCAGTGTGGCATGGGGCATCGCATGGTAAGCTGCACTGTGATCCCCATCATTGGTCGGCATCCCACAGATGCCGACCAATGATCTCCCTGCAAGTGAGAGAGAGAGGCAGAGCCACCTTTACTGCAGGGAGGTGCTGGAGGCAGGCAGGGTAGTTGAGAAGCGAGTAAGCTTTTTGTGGGGAAGATGAGGGCTGTGGAGGGAGATGTATGCAGGTGGGAGAAGAAGCAGAGCGGTGCAGATGTCGGAGACAAGAAGGGGTGGAAGCGAGATGTGGACAGCCTTGGAAAGAGAGATGAACCCTGCACATTGTGCACAGCACACCCCTAAACCATGCACTCTGTATGTGGCACACTCCTCAACCCTGCACTCTGTACACAGCGCAACTCTTGAACTCTGCACTTGGTACTTGGTATTTTTTTTTAAATCAAAGAAAAGCTACAACAAAAATTTTAAAAATAATTTTTTAAAACTGTAGCTTTATATTTTTTGCTGTTACCATTCTTCTGCTCTTGACAATAACAATGATACCACACACGTGTATGTTATTTGTTGTTTTCACCCATGTTATGGGCCAGTAACAATAGTGTGCATTTTTTTTATTTCTCTTTTTTTCTAAAACCCACTGAAACAGACGCTGGTGCTAAATTATGACTTTTTTTTAATCTTACCTAAAATAGACTGACCCTGACCTTTGACCCTAACTTTGAATTTAAATATAACCCTGGCACTGACCTAGAGCAAACCCTGATCTTTCTATTTTATCTTTTTTTGGTTTGTATTGTTTGTTTGTTTGTTTTATTACACTTTTTTTTTGTTTATTTCTTCTTTATTTCTTCTTCATTTTTTCCTTCTCTTTTTCTCAATTCAAGAAGAGAAAACAACATTGATGATGGATTGTACAGAGACTGATCACTGTGATAGCCAATCAGAGGCTATCATAGCGATCAGGGGATCAGGCACCAGGTCTCCCAGTTAGGTAGGTCATGCACTGTGCAAGTTTCTTTGCTGCAATCACAGGTTCCCCTATCAACACAGACAGCGAGATAATCAGTGATTATTGCTAGCAGCTATAGCAGCCAAGAGAAATAATTAAAAGAGAATCCAGCAGGCTAGTTGTTCCCAACTTGGTACATTTAGCCTGCACATTAATGGTTTAACTCTTGGCTGGTTCAGTAGGAAAATTTGATATGTGTATGGCCTGCCTTAATATGAGACCCGGAGATGTCACTGACTGCTTGGTCTCTCTAGCAAAAGTGAAAGACAAAACTGCACACCATAAAAGTCATCCTGATAGGTTTAATGAATGTGGCCCTAAGCCCTAAGAAATGTTTTACCCCAATTGGGCTTCTTCTTAGAGGTAGGGGTGGCTAGGGCCAAATGAAACCAAAACTGCTACAAAGGACGATCATGTATACAGCATATTTCAACGTTAAACAGTGGCGGCTGGTGTTTTCTTTTTTCTTTTGGGGATGGCAAACAACCACCCCCCACCCCTCCACTGTTGGTTGGGTCTCTCGCAAACCCCCCCTCACGGTCGGTCAGTTGGTCATCCAGTGGGCAGCGCTCCTACGGGCGATGGGCGGCGGCTTCTATCGCATCTCCTCTTACTCTGCATCACTGTGGCTTCCGCCACACAGCTCTTCCCTTCCCCTCCTAGGCATCCAATAGGATCACCTGTCCTTTCAGTCAATTGGGTGACGGGTCTCGGGACCCACTTTCTGATTGGCCGGGAGGAGAATCAGTGTGACAATAGCGAATATTCATTCGCTGGTCTAAAAACCCTTTCGACACTACACCTGGTTCAACACACTGTCATCGCTTACTTATAAGCGATAACAGTGTGACTAAGAGGAGGGCCGGTTAGTCTTTCACCCAGGGCTCTGGGCAGTGGGTTAACTGACTTTCCTGTCCACTAGGATAACCTACGGATCCTCCCCTTCCCTTCTCGACACACCGCCTTCGGTGTCACTACGTCTCATTCTCCTCTACGCTATCTTCGGCGGCGGGTAGCGGGCATCCTCGCGACGGGTGACCTACTGGTTGACTGGCTGGCACTCCCCCCC
>BLSH010019869.1:915266-930077 GCA_018402905.1 Glandirana rugosa
ATTCCAGCACACCAAAAGTAGTGCATGCACTACTTTTGGAAACTCACTGCAACTGGTTTGCATGGTACTTATGTACCATGCGGTCCGGTGTAGGCAATAGCACTTGTTTATGACCTGCATTTGAGGTGTTGTTAACTTAACATTGACACCGATTGCCACTGCAGTGCATTTTGCTGTGCCTTTTTGTGCACTTTTACATTTCTGCAACTACATTGTACTAAATTTGGTTTGTTCTGTGCGTAAAAAAAGTTAGCCTAAAATGACCCACCCATGCTGCTTTATATGCTATTATCATTTTTTTCTTGGAATTACAAAGGCTGGCAAATGTTCTGTGAATTCATTACCACAAATAAGATAATGCAATTGCTGTTCTTTATGCCCCGTGATAAGAAAACGGTTTGTTAACCTATCTACGCATGGATAACTGACTGCTTGCAGTGGTTTAAATGACTTGAAAGCAATCTAACTCTAAATCCTCTTATTATTACACTGTGTGCACAGAGCTTGGAAACAGGAGGGTTTTTCTCTCTGTTTTTGCAAGAAATAGGAGGTAAAATGGAGGTTTGGATCTTGAACAGTTTTTTCCTTGCTGCAAATGCTCAGCCATCCTAACGATCTTGACATGAAGTGAAGCAGCCATGCTGTGTTCACATATCAGACAAGCAGGGGGCAGCGACAACAAACATAGATATTTCAATTAGAATCCACCTTCAGGGGCCATACCCACACACTTTAATCCTTCACAAGGTATCATCTCTGCAGGCACATTTAGTAGGAGAGGTGTTAAGAGCAGGACCATTTCAGAACGGAGCAATTATCCATATATATTCATCTGGTGTTTTCTAGGTTTTTGAAGAACTGACTTTAAATACAGTTATTAAATCTTTTCTTCTTTCCTCCTATCTCTGCCTTTCATTGTTCTCATGTCTGTCTTTCTCTATAACTTCTATCTATCTATCCATCTATCTATCTATCTTCAATTCTATCTATCTATCTTTGTATCTATTTATCCATTATCTACATATCTGTATTTATATATGTATATTTATAAATCTAATAGTTATCTATATAGAACAATTCTTTCTTTCTTTCTTTCTTTCTTTCTTTCTTTCTTTCTTTCTTTCTTTCTTTCTTTCTTTCTTTCTTTCTTTCTTTCTTTCTTTCTATCTATCTTCAATTCCATCTATCTATCTTTGTATCTATTTATCCATTATCTACATATCTTTATTTATACAGTACCTGTATATGTATAAATCTAGTAGTTATCTACATAGACTAATTCTTTCTTTGTCATGTGACTCATTAGTGTTACAAGGTCTCAGGTGTGTTAAATTTGGTGTTATCGCTCTCACTCTCTCATACTGGTCACTGGAAGTTCAACATGGCACCTCATGGCAAAGAGCTCTCTGAGGATCTGTAAAAAAGAATTGTTGCTCTACATAAAGATGGCCTAGGCTATAAGAAGATTGCTGAAACTGAGCTACACCACAGTTGCCATACAGCAGTTTAACACTACAGGTTCCACTCAGAACAGGCCTCACCATGGTTGACCAAAGAAGTTGAATCCATGTGCTCAGCATCATATCCAGAGGTTGTCTTTGGGAAATAGACATATGAGTGCTGCCAGCATTGCTGCAGAGGTTGAAGGGGGGGGTCAGCCTGGCAGTGCTCAGACTATACACCACACTCTGCATCAAATTGGTCTGCATGGCTGTCATCCCAGAAGGAAGCCTCTTCTAAAGATGATGCACAAGAAAGCCTGCAAACAGTTTGCTGAAGACGAGCAGACTAAGGATATGGATTACTGCAACCATGTCCTGTGGTCTGATGAGACCAAGATACATTTATTTGGTTCAGATGGTGTCAAGCTTGTGTGGCGGCAACCAGGGGAGGAGTACAAAGACAAGTGTGTCTTGCCTACAGTCAAGCATGGTGATGGGAGTGTCATGGTCTGGGGCTGCATGAGTGCTGCCGACACTGGGGAGCTACAGTTTATTGAGGGAACCTTGAATGCCAACATTCACGGTGACATACTGAAGCAAAGCATGATCCCCTCCCTTTGGAGACTGGGCAGTATTCCAACATTATAACGACACCAAACACTCCTCCAAGATGACCACTGCCTTGCTAAAGAATCTGAGGGTAAAGGTGATGGACTGGTCAAGCATGTCTCCAGACCTAAACCCTATTGAGCATCTGTGGGGCACCCTCAAATGGAAAGTGGAGGAGCTCAAGGTCTTTAACATCCAGCTCTGTGATGTCTTCATGGAGGAGTGGAAGAGGACTCCAGTGGCAACCTGTGAAGCTCTGGTGAACTACATGCCCAAAAAGGTTAAGGTAGTGCTGGAAAATAATGGTGGCCACACAAAATACTGACACTTTGGGCCCAATTTGGACATTTTCACTTAGGGATGTACTCACTTTTGTTGCCAGCAGTTTAGACATTAATGGCTGTGCATTGAGTTATTTTGAGGGGATGGCAAATTTACACTGTTATACAACTGTACATTCACTACTTTACATTGTAGCAAAGTGTAATTTCTTCAGTGTTATCACATGAAAAGATATAATAAAATATTTACAAAAATGGGAGGGGTGAACTCACTTTTGTGAGATACTGTATTTAGCCATTATCTATATATCTCTTTCTTTATATCTGCCTATTTCTAAATCTAGTAGTTATCCATATTCAAATATTTCTTTCTTTCTGAAGAACTGGCTTTAAATACAGTTGTTAAATTGTTTCTTCTTTCCTCCTATCTCTGCCTTTCATTCTTCTCCTGTTTGTCTTTCTCTATAACTTCTTTCTTTCTTTCTTTCTTTCTATCTATTTATTTAATCTATCTATTTTTTAAATGTTGCATGCTTTTGGTATTAAACAATGTTCTTTTTTGTCAGTTATAGCAGTGTATGAATGAAGTCTGGGAAAGAAAATAAAAATTGACTGTGTATTTTTCATGACATTTGCTTGGTAAGAAGGATAAGGGAATTGGCAGTTGTGGATTTGAGAAGGTAACTGCTGATTCACAGAGAGTATCTATGGCTTAAATGACTGCAGATAAATTAATCTTGTAGGGGTATATCAGGATCACACATTGCTGTGGGAGAATCTCGCCCTGCTACTATATGCAAATCAGCTTATAGCAGACATTGAAAAAGAGGATCTCATTATCTCAGGACCCACTCTCCTTTATAACTCGCTGTATGATAGTAGTACAAAAACGTACCTGTGGGGAGAAAAAAATACCGTTTTTACCTGACCACTGTCTTGTGCATTGCAGGAGTGGAATCACCATTCTTCGGGCAGGATTCTTGGGGAACAATCAGTACCCAAAAAGCAGCAAACACTGCATTAGAACAAATAATGCTAAATATAAACCAAGATAAAGTGTTTTGCGCTAATTAATACAATTGTGAAAATGTGATATATCCCATGAAGGGTGAATAAGTCACACATTAAATGTAACAAAAACTGAAATTCAATTAAAATAATGAATAACTGAAAGTGATATGGTCCAAAAAAGTCCAGAGACCGTGGTCTCAATACATAAAAGTGAAAATCTGAAACCAAAAACAAAGTTTTCCTACTCTAATGAATAGAATAAGATTGATCCAGATCCAGTGACAAACTTCTCCTGAGTCATACAGAGAATAAGATGGACTCTTACCGGAATAGTTGGACCCACTCGATCGTACGACCGGCGGATCAATCAAGCTTAGGTGGATTCCCCACCAGGATGAATTAGATCTTTCAACCTACTGCTAGATGTTCCAGGCTCTTGACTTTCGTGATGTCAGCACTGGTGGACTCTCTCCTTTAATCAGCGGTCAAAGCTCCAAGTATCAAAACAATAGAAGCCTTTAGTGGCCTCCTAAGGGGGTACATGCCTCTTACTAAATACCTTGGAATATCGGGGGATACTGTTTTTTTATTTGTAATAAAGGAATTGTGAAAACTGTTTTACATTTTTTGGTGAATGGATAGGGGTACTATGTACCCCATGGTTATTCACATCGGGGGGGGGGGGATCTGGGGGCCCCATTGTTAAAGGGTGCTTCCAGATTCCAATAAGCCCCCTGCCAGCAGATCCCCACAACCACCAGCCAGGGTTGTGGGGATGAGGTCCTTGTTCCCATCAATGTAGGAACAAGGTGTTTTGGGGTGGGAGCAGAGCCCCCTTGCCCCAATGCACCCATCCCCCATGTTGAGGGCATGTGGTCTGCTATGGTTCAAGAGGGGGGGCGCTCACTCACCCCCCTTTTCTAACCTGCTGAGCTGCATGCTCCAATAAGGCCTATTATGGATTGGGGGGCACGCCTTTTTTTAAACATTTTTGTATTGCCGGCAACGGTATTGTATTGCCAGCAATTTTAATGTGATTTGACTCTTTTTTTCTTTAGTAATGTCAGTTTTGCTGCAGTAGGTTCTATCCACAGCACAGATGCGCCACTTTGCAGGCAGACTAAGGGGACCGGGGACCCCCCAGGCACTATATTTAAAGACATTTTTATTGTTGCACTTTAAGAATCATTATAATTACTGCTTCTGTAAAAAATATCTATTTATTCTTATTTTTTTGCATTGATATATGTCCCCTGGGGCAGTACCCGGACCCCCATACCATCATTTTTATGATCAATAACTTGCATATAAGCCTTCAAAATGGGGACATTTGATTTTCCAAGTTTGGGTCCATAGACTTCAATGGAGTTCGCTGTTTGGGTCAGAACTTTTTCTCTGTTCGGGAATTCTGATGTGAACGGAACAGGGGGGCGTTTGGCCCATCTCTACTCTCTATATTTCAAATAGCACCATAGAGATAAAGGTACAGTTACCTCCTAAAGCAGTGGTTCCCAACCTCCCTGGCACCAGGCACTAGGGACCGGCCAAAGACAGCCCCTCCATGGACCAACGGACCAGTGTGGGGTGGGGGAGCCATGGTTAGAGGGGTTCATTGGTCAACTTTGATTGGAACATGAATTGACTGTCCTAAACAAATATATTTAACCAGACTCTGTATATGTGTTAGCTCACATTGTGGATGAGCCAAAACAGTTGAGGGGTAGGAGTGATTTTTCCAGGAAATAAATCAGAGCAATGAGCATGTCTGCTGGACAGAGTGATTTGACTGGACATATTACATGGAACAATATGAGTGTCAGCTAGAGAGTAACAATTATTGCAGGGAGGCACCATGACTACCTAGATAAAAAAAAGATCAAGGAGAGAGTGAGCCAGTGGCGGCCACCCCCTAATCCAAGCGCCTGGTCCCTAATCTACATGCAGGGTTCCGGATGCATGGATTTCAATGGGTTTTTTTTTTTAAGCATGTGATTAGAGCCTGGGACTGAGGTATTGGCCGGGAGCAGGGGGGTGCCCCGAGGAGGAGACGCAGGGGGAAGCCACGGAAGCTGTCTACGACCAGGATGGGGTAAGTGCGGGGCTGATGGGCGAGTTACAGGGGGTATGTTCACCGATCGACTGAGCGATGGTGGGGTTTGACCGGCTGAATGACAGATGAGGGGTTTAAGCGACCGAACGAACGGAGGGGGGGTCAGGTTGTTTGTATGACACCCCCCAAAAAATAGAGCACCATCTGCCATTGGAGGAAGCAGTTCAGACTTGTTCCACATATTCACCAACATGGCTAATCCAGAAAAACAAGATCTGAGTAAAAGCATGAAGACACCATATGGGTCTTTGACTGCAGCCTGTCACCTAAGGAGGGGGTGCAGCCTGGGTCTCACCAGTGCTTCGTGAGATTCTATCCACAGCCAGCTCTCCTCCCTTCCCTTCTTCTTCATGACCACAGAGGGAAGGGAGTAGTGGTGCTGGGAGAAGGGGAGTGAGTGCCCTCTGGTGGTCAGAGAGCGGCAGTACAGGTTGTGCTGGTTTGATTGCCTGCTACATGGCCTGACCCCCTGCAGGCCACGGACTGGCACTGGTCCACTAGTTGGGGACCCCCTCCTAGAGAACTTAAATGAATATGTCAAATTGAAATGAAGGGGTTGGTTTTCCAAAACTAGGGAGTGCAAAATGTGATACAGCTGTGCATGGTAACCAACCAGCTTCTAACTTCAGCTTACTCAACTAAGCTTAGATGCAAAAAAATGGAAACTGATTGGTTTCTATGCATAGTTGCACCAGATTTTGCACACTCCAGTTTTAACAAATCACCAAATGTTTTAAAAAAAGACAAACATTCTTTTTTGCCAGTTTGCAAAGTGAGATATCTTTTGGAATAATGGACTGCAACACTCAATTGGGAAACCACCATTAGAAAGATATACAACAGTTAAATTAGAAATGTCCATGTGTAAAAAAAAAGGAAAAAAAAAAAACAAAATGCCCACATTTTTCACATGCATATCATGCAGTGATGGCTAACACCCAGAAAACCTACACCACTTAATAGCTGAATGAAATTCTGTTTACTTATCTGTAGCAGATCAGTCAAGAAATGCATGGGCTTGCAGATAGTTATGAAGATCACAAATAAGAATCCCTCTATTGTTGAGTTATATGAGGTGTAATGGACTTGTGTGGTTTCCTCACCTTTCCTTATGTCATTGACCTTATTAGGAAGCAATAATATTTCCTTGTTAGTACAAGAACTAATAAGAGAGTACAATGGATTACTTGCTTAGGTCAGTTACACACAGCAAGGCAGTCAGTGAAAATGGGATTGCTATTAGGCACAACATACTTGTTTGTGTGCCATTTTTCATTTCTTTCAGTAATAAAATTCTCAGGTTCTGGAATACTGGCAAAAGAGGAACACATGGGGGTTGATTTACTAAAAAAAAAATAAACTGTGCACTATGCAAGTCATCCAATCATGTGCAAACAAAATTGCTATTTTTTTTCCTTACATGTGATTGGGTATTCTTTGTAAAGTGAAGCTTTGCCTCATTTACTAAGCTCTGAAGCAACTGCACTTGCACAGTTCACAGTCTATTTGTCTTTAAATCAACCCCAAGGTCTGTTACAAAGTTTCTTGTGACTCACTACAAAAATAAATGAATCAAACCATAGAAAAGAGGTGTTGAATCCTATGTTACAGAACTCTAATGAAACTCTAATCTATTTTGTGGCTGGAAGCTCCAGAATGAAGACATGATGGACTCAATGAGTAGGTGTAGTTTCCCAACTTTTATCCTGGATGGATATTTTTACATTTCTTCCTTTATTAGTACATATATCCCAGTCATCAGAGTAGGGGGTAGCAACTACCTGTACCCACCATGGGCAGGTGAATTGTACATGATTTCCCCATTTTCTTTAACCACTCCAGCCCTGGAAGGATTTCCCATGTTAGGACCAGAGCACTTTTTGTGATTTGGCACTGCGTCGCTTTAACTGACAATTTTGCGGTTCTGCGACGTTGTACCCAAACAAAATTTGCGTCTTTCTTTTCCCACAAATAGAGCTTTCTTTTGGTGGTATTTGATCCCCTCTGCATCATTTCTCATCACCGCTAATTACAAAAGAAGAGTGACAATTTTGCAAAAAAACAATATTTCTTACTTTTTGCTAAAATACAAATCAAAAAAAATAAATATATAAAAACATTTTTTCATGTGTTTTGGCCGTTTTATATTCTTCCTCATATTTTTGGTAAAAAAAAAATCGCAATCGGCGTTTATTGATTGGTTTGCGCAAAAGTTGCCACGTTTACGAATGATGAGAATTCATTTATGGGGTTTGTATTTTTTTTTATATTTTACTAGTAATGGCGGCAATCTGCGACTTTTAGTGGTACTGCGATATTGCGGCGGACATGTCGGACCATTTTGACACTTTTTTGGGACCATTGGCCCTTATACAGTGATCAGTGCTATGAAAATGCATTGATTACTGTGTAATTGCCATTGGCAGTGAAGCAGTTAACCTGGAGGGGGCACTCTAAGGGTTAACTGTGTTCTCTTAGTGTGTTCTAACTGTATGGGGGCTGGGCTGGCAGGAGGAGGGGAGTGATCATGGCTCCCATATACAGGAAGCCTGTGATCACATCCCTTTTCCCCTCTGTCAGAACGGAGATCCATGTTTACATACACGGACCTCCGTTCTCTCACTGCGGGGGGGGGATAACGTGGGTAGCCGGCAGAGATCGAGTCTGCCTTACCCACTCCCTGGCTCCCCCGGAACACAGTGCGTGATCTCTCAGCTGCCGTCAGGTGAGGGGAGGGTGTTGGGCGCCCTTCCTAAAGCACCAAAAAAGTACTGAAAGGTACATATTGCCAGGTAATAACATGTTAGGTAGCCGACACACTCATAGTCCTTTTGCTACATCTGGTGTTTTCATTTGTGACAGAAAAGGTGCAGTTTTTTTTAATTAAAAAGAAACTTTAGAAGGAGGATAACAAATGCAAAGTAGATCAGACTGCGTTCTGCAGATCAGATAGATGATTGGCGAATATCTACTATCCACAAATTAACCTAATTTCAGCAGCCTGGTTCTCTTTTCTAAAGTCTTAAGTTCTAGCGGCAGATTATTGTCCAATGAGATCTGCCTAAAAAGAAAACAATAATGTGGCTGGTGACAAAATATGTAAATAGGCATGTAGCCTATTTGAAAGGATCATAATGTATGCATCGAGACAAATATGGTTTTTAATACTTCCTTACATGCCATGAAAGTTTAACTTTACCTTTTCTTGGGTGGAATTTTCCTTTCAAAATAATGAGCTTTTTCACTTTTTTTTCAGAATTTTACAATGCAATATGAAAGTTATTTTATAAAATCAATCAATGGGTAACATTTATGACAAGTGTTGTTGAGACATTCTGTGTCAAGTGCCTTTCAAAATTCCTTTAATGCTTTTTATCTAATTAACCATCTTGTTAAAGGAATGTACTAGTTTGACTTTCAAAAAATACTTTTCTTCACTTTTATAATTACGTTTATAACGTGTCTTATATCTTTCCTTGATCGATTGCAATGATTGCGCTAACATGGCTCTATGTACGTTTAACATGATGTACTTTTTACCGTTACAAGGACACTAACGCTAATATATTTTACTTCTATTTTCTTTCTTCCTTCCTTGCAACTGCCAAGTTGTGATTCAGCTTGACAGTGAATTTACTTTATTTATTTTCCTTTCATTTGATTTTGATTTATTTTTTTATTTAGGAACAACAATATAAATGGGTGCAAAAGATTTAAAAAGTAGTAATTATTTTATTTTTTCATTTTTTTTTACAGATATGCTTTAACCGTTTGACCATCGGGTGGCTGGATGTTTGGAATTCTTAAAGTCCAACTTCAGGATCCTACTAAGTTTGCACTTACATATACCCCAGGCTCTAATAAAATGATGACAAATAGTAAATCAGGATGCCCTTCTTTTCTTGTAATTATGGATTTTCAGCCTCAACCGATGTCATCATGTCCCTCTGGAATATGCTTACTCCCGTGTGCCAGGAAGAGGGCTTTCTGACATCTCACACATCAAATTCATGCAGGGAAATAGCACTACATTTCCCATAAAGCAATGGGATATGCAGGAATTTGTGTCCTTGGTGTGCAGGTGGAGCTTGCGGTTGAGATGAAGGTGGAGATGGGGCTAAGATCAGGGTGGGGATGTGGTTGACTCGCAATCAGAGCTGGTGGCAGAGCGGTCGCTGATGACACATATGCAATGGGTGGGAGATTGAGACTCCCAGTTTTGTCCACTAGAGGGAGTGGTGAGGTAAATATTTTCTGTATAATTACAGATATCTTTATCTTTAGATATGAACTTTAATCATATGTGAACATGATAAAATTTCCAGTTCTTTTGAATAAAGGTAGATCCTAGGGGGCTACGAGTTCAAAAAAATAAATATTAATTTAATCCTCATAAGGAACTTTCTAAAGTAGTAACCAGAAAGCAATAGATATCAAAAACACTTATAAAAAATGAATGAATTCATCACAGCACTTTTATAAATATACAAGTTATATTGACATAAGTAATGATGTTCAACTGCACAAAAATTATTATTGCATGAGCATCGCAAGTGACCACTTATTTGCATTTTCATAGTGTCCAATTTCAGAGGCAACAAATTGCAGTCAACACGTTTCAAAGATAAATCCACTTCATCAGGACCAGTCGTGAAAGGGTTACAAGACATCTATAAATCCCAATTGAAATTATTACAGTGGACTCACTTAATCTATAGCTCAACAAAATATATTGCATTATTAAAATGACATATAATAACATATTTTCCTCTGCAGATTGCAAAATGATAGATAAAGAGCAATTCTCACTAAGTACTCACTTAGAATACCATATGATTAAGTCAATTAGTGAGCAAAATATCCCACCAGCCTGAAGTGTTTTTTTTTTTTTCTTTCATATAATCTACAGATCATTTTTTTACAAAGGAAAAATAATGGAAAGAGTAGCAAGACATTATTTCTTTTTTTCTTCTAAGTATTTTTTTTTAAAGATTTGCCTTATTCGTTTGACTATTAGATGGCTGGACTTGTAGACTCATATGTGCATATGACTAGAGTTTAGCGAACACCTGGACATTCGCGTTCAGAGGGTCCGAACGAACTTTGGAAAAAAGTCCGGGTTCGGCACCGAACGTTGCCCGAACGTTATCCCGGACCCCGGACCCCATTGAAGTCAATGGGGACCCGAACCTTTAGGCACAAAAATGGCTGTAACAAAGTCCTGGCAAGTGCTAGAGGGCTGCAAAAGGAAGTAAAATGGGGGTAAGAGTAGGGCAAGTACCCTACAAAAAATGTGGATAGGGAAAATAAATTAAAATCAAATAAAAAAAAGGCAAGGGGGGGTGGATGTGGAGTAGGAGCCTAGAGGTTGACTAGGCCGTGACCATGGCAGTGTAGGTGGAAGTGGCGGTGGTCGAGGAGGAGGAGGTAGCCAGCACTGTATTTTTTTTTTGTTTGTTTATAATTGGGGTAGCCCCCAAAATATTGAGGCCTATTCAAAAAAACAAGTATACAAATGGCTGTGTGAGTCCGGTCTAAATGTTTATTCTGCACAAGGTACAGACAAGTCTTGTGGGATCCATGCCTGATTCATTTTAATAAAGGTTAGCTTGTCCACGTTGGCTGTGGACAAACGGCTGCGCTTGTCTGTGATAACGCCTCCTGCCGTGCTAAACACACGTTCAGACAATACACTGGCTGCAGGGCAGGCCAGCACCTCCAAGGCATAAACGGCAAGCTCAGGCCATGTGGTCAATTTGGAGACCCAGAAGTTGAATGGGGCAGACCCATCAGTCAGTACGTGTAGGCGTGTGCACACATACTCTTGCACCATGTTGCTGAAATGCTGCCTCCTGCTAAGACGTTGTCTATCGGCTGGTGGTGCTGTTTGTTGTGGCGGGCTGCTGACAAAGCTTTGCCACATTTCGGCCATGCTAACCCTGCCTTCTGAGGTGCTGGCGGTGGCACAGCTGCATTGGTGGCCTCTTCCTCCTCTGCCTTCGCCTTGTGCTTCCGCTGAGCCCCTGGTGTCATTTGGGAATGCCCTCAGCAGCGCCTCTACCAGTGTGCACTTGTAGTCATGCATCTTCCTCTCAAGCTCCAGTGAGGGTATTAAGGACGGCACGTTGTCCTTGTAACGGGAATCCAGCAGGGTGGCCACCCAGTAATCAGAAGAAGTTACAATGTGTGCAACTCGGCTGTCGTTGCGCAGGCAATGCAGCATGTAGTCGGCCATGTGTGCCAGGCTGCCCAGAGGCAAAGACAAGCTGTCCTCTGTGGGAGGTATAACATCTGTGTCCTCTGTATCCCCCCAGCCATGCTCCAGTGATGCCCACGAGCTGCGTTGGGTGACACCCTGCTGCAATTCCTCCTCCTCATCTTCCTCATCCTTCGGCTGGTGGTGCTGTTTGTTGTGGCGGGCTGCTGACAAAGCTTTGCCACATTTCGGCCATGCTAACCCTGCCTTCTGAGGTGCTGGCGGTGGCACAGCTGCATTGGTGGCCTCTTCCTCCTCTGCCTTCGCCTTGTGCTTCCGCTGAGCCCCTGGTGTCATTTGGGAATGCCCTCAGCATTGCCCTCAGGTGATCCTCCAGAACTGTGCCCTGGCTTGAATATTTTTGACCTGGCCTATGCTGGTGCAGGAGCCCACCCTCCGAGCCACTTGTGAATGACTGGCCTGATAACCGTGGAAATGACCCCTCTTCCTCCTCCTCCTCCTCCTCCTCATCCTCCTGTGCCACATCCTCTTCCATCATGGCCCAAAGTGTTTTTTCAAGGAGACATAGAAGTGGTATAGTAACGCTGAGAACAGCGTCATCGGCACTGGCCATGTTGGTGGAGTACTCAAAACACCGCAATACGCTACACAGATCTCGCATGGATGCCCACTCGTTGGTGGTGAAGTTTTGCTGTTCCGCAGAGCGACTGACCCGTGCGTGCTGCAGCTGAAACTCCACTATTGCCTGCTGCTGCTCGCACAGTCTCTCCAGCATGTGCAAGGTAGAGTTCCACCTTGTGGGCACGTCGCATATGAGGCGGTGAGCGGGAAGGCCAAAGTTCCGCTGCAGCACAGACAGGTGAGGAGCAGCAGGGTGAGAACGCCGAAAGTGTGCAGAGACGGCGCGCACTTTATGCAGCAACTCTGACATATCCGGGTAGTTTTTTAAAAAATTCTGTAACACCAAATTCAGCACATGCGCCAGGCAAGGGATGTGCATCAAACCGGCTCGGCCCAGAGCCGCTACGAGATTCCAGCCATTGTCACACACCACCAGGCCGGGCTTGAGGCTCAGTGACAACAACCACTCATTGGTCTGTTGTTCAATGCCCGTCCACAGCTCCTGCGCAGTTTGGGGTTTATCCCCCAAACATATCAGTTTTAAAACAGCCTGCTGTCATTTCCCCCTGGATGTGCTGATGTTGGTGGTGAAGGTGTTACGCTGAGCGGATGAGTGGGTGGTCGAGGAGGAGGAAGCGCAGTAGGAGGAGGCAACAGGAGGCAAAGAGAAATGCCCTGCAATCCTCGGTGGTGGAAGGACATGCGCCAAATGGCTAGCCGGCTCAGGCCCACCCGCCACTACATTTGCCCAGTGTGCAGTTAGCGAGATATAGCATCCCTGCCCATGCTTACTGGTCCATGTATCAGTGGTTATGTGGACCTTGCCACTGATGGCGTTGCGCAGTGCACACTTGATCTTGTCCCCGACTTGTTTGTGCAGGGAAGGGATGGCTCGCCTGGAAAAGTAATGGCGGCTGGGTACCACGTACTGTGGGACAGCCACCGCCGTCAGGTTTTTGAAACTGTCCGTGTCCACCAGACGGAATGACAGCATTTCAAAGGCCAGGAATTTTGAAATGCTGGCATTCAGGGCCAGGGATCGCGGGTGGGTAGGGGGGTACTTCCTCTTTCTCTCCAGTGTTTGGGAGATGGACAGCTGTAAGCTTCCATGTGACCATGTGGAAATGCTTGGGGACGGTGACGGACATGGTGGCGTTGCTGTCATATCGTCTGTTTGCTGGGTGGCAGGTGACACTGTCACTGTAGAGGTGAAGGAAGAGGCTGAGGCAACAGCAGAAGAGGAAGCAGGAGGAGGCCGAGACCTTTCTGGATTTTGAGGTAATTATTCCAATGCAGCTTGTGCCTTGAATTTAGGTGCCTGGTCATGGGGGTTGTGCTCAGGTTGAGAACATTTATGCCCCGGCTCAGGCTATCATTGCACAGCTTCCAAACCACTCGTGTCTTGTCATCAGCACATTGTCTGAAGAACTGCCACGTGGGGGAACGCCTTTGAGCTGCCTTTGGTGTGCTAGGTCCCTGGGTGTGGTGGGTAGTAGCAGACCTACTGTCTAGGAGATGCTCGCTCCGCTTTTGCAACCTGCTTCCTCTTTTGCTGTGCTGGTGCCTCTGTGCGACCACCACCTTTTCCTCCAAACACCTCACGTCACTCGCATGACCCTCATTCCATGTGGGGTCTAGGACCTCATCATCCTCCACATCATCTTCCACCCACCCTTCACCACTGCCCTCCTTGTCAGTCTGCACACTGAGGCAAGCTGCAGCAGTTGGCACCTGTGTTTCATCATCATCAGAAATGTGCTGCGCTGGTGTTTCCATGTCCTCATCCTGCAACAGAAGTAGTTGGGCATCGGTGCACTCAATGTCTTCCACTTCTGGGACAGCGCTATGTGGATGGCCCACAGAAAATACACCAGGGGAGTCATCAAAAAGCATAAGAGTCTCTTGCAGGACTTGGGGCTCAGACTGCTTGGCTAATTTACAAGGGGCTGAGGTGAAAGACAGATGGCCATGGGGTTCAGGTGCCAACTCTGAGCTTTCATCAAGGGACCGGGAGGGAGATAATGTGAAGGAACTGGAGGCATTGTCAGCCACCCAATCTACTATCGTCTGTACTTGTTCTGGCCTCACCAATCGTTGAGGGGCATTCTGGTCTACCATATACCGGTGAAGGTTCTGTTGGCTTCCTGAGGAAGGTGTTTCCCTTGTGCGTGTAGCTGGCACACCTCGACCACATCCTCTCCTTCCAACAGGAGTTTCACCAACACCACCAACACCAGCAGCACCAGCATCACCATGACCACATCCCTTATTTGCTCTCCTCATTGGGCCCGCAAATGTACTATGTAGCCCTATGTAAGTATTTATCAATACCAATTAATACCTTTTTTTTAAAAACACCAACGTAGCCGGACTTTTTATTTTGGTGCAAGAAATGCACTGCTTACACCAACAGCTGGAAGCTCTCCCTTTAGAACTAGGAGATGGTTTTTGAACAATAAATAACCTGTCACTTACAGCAACAGCTGGAACCTGGCCCTATAGGAGTAGGCAATGGTTTTT
>BLSH010019869.1:968585-979677 GCA_018402905.1 Glandirana rugosa
CTGACTGATTTTTTGATCAGCACCATCTTCGTTCCCTTAACTTGTCTGAGCATGCTCAGTTGTGCTGATGAATAGTCAGGAAAAAAGGGGGAATTTGGCTCTTTTCAGACTTTCAATGATATTTCAGGTTATATATCACTTTTTTAAACAATTTAAAAGCAGATCATCATTAAACAAGATACTACATTTTTAGAAACAATTTAGGTGATTCTATCATGCTCTAAACATTATTTCCATGTGCAATTCCCTTGCTTCTACCACGACTAGTTTTTTAGTCAGTCATTGCTGTTTGGGCGTTATAGTGAATTTGATTCTGGGACTATTTTCTCCCTCAGGGCTTTAGTGAATTCCATTTTCGCGCTAATTAGCGCGAATTTGTGCTTCTGCGCGCTAAAATTTGCGCAAAGGCATATTCGCGATATAGTAAATGACCCCCTTTCTGTCCTAGGACAGCTGCAATTTTTGTTCTACTTATTATACTCAGGGATTGTGACCTTAGAGTTTCCCCCTTTCTTAGTTTCTGATACTTGCAAGCATTAGCAGATGCAAGACAAATATACCTGAATGTTGGAGTGAAAGTTTAATGCAGGAGATACACATTACAAATGGTACTCCAGTCAAAATGTTAGGATAGACCATAGTCATTGTCAGGACTGCAAGCATGAGTTAGGATGGACAACAAATAAGCAAGGTTTGTAACAAGTTAAAATGGAACTTTAGTCACAA
This sequence comes from Glandirana rugosa, assembly GCA_018402905.1. Taxonomy (NCBI): domain Eukaryota; kingdom Metazoa; phylum Chordata; class Amphibia; order Anura; family Ranidae; genus Glandirana; species Glandirana rugosa. The sequence goes on from BLSH010019869.1 coordinate 969,312, forward strand.
ACTAACTAAGCTTAAATTAATATTAAAGGCAAGTTTTGTCTTTAAAAAAACAAACAAACATGGTTTACTTACCTACTCTGTGCAGTGGTTTTACACAGAGCAGCCCTGATCATCCTCCCCTGACGGCGCTCCTGGCCCCTCCCTCCTGTCCCCAGAGCAAACAGCTTGCTGTGGGGGCATCTGAGCAAAGTTGCTGCTCTGTGTGTCCATTTAGACACAGAGCTGCAGGTCAGCCCTGCCCCTGCTCTCTTCTCATTGGCTCACTGGCTGTGATTGACTCAATCACTATGGAGCTCAGCTGAGTATTAGGGGGGGCTAAAGGGGCTGCTGCACACAGAAAGTTTTTACCTTCATGCATAGAATGCATGAAGATAAAAAAAACCTTCAGCCTTTAGAACCACTTTGAATCTATTCCCACCCACATTCTAAGCCCTATGCTAACTATCTTGTAAAGGAAAGTTGTGTATATTTACCTAATCTAAGGGAGCAACAATGGCTGCAGAGCCTTGGCGGTGACGCCACCCATTGACTTACTATGGAGCATCTGTTGTTTGCTGTCCGTACTCTACATTGAAGCCAGCGCTGGGACCCAATCATGTGACCAGACTATAGTGCCCTAGATTAGGTAAGCATAAGCATCTTGCTGTCTAAACGGTAATTAGCATAGGGCTTAGAGTGGTGGTGGGAGTAGTTTTAAGCTTAGTTAGCTTTTGACCGTACTTCTACTTTAAAGCCCAATGCTCTCACACAAGTAGTGGCCCTGTTGTCCATCACACCCCATTGCACACTGCTCCAATCAGCAATGCTTTAGCTTCCTGAGCAGCGCTATTGAATGGAACAGTGTACAGGGAGGAGGGGTTGGACCACTGGATACCTGGACCACTGCATGCTTGTGAGAGCTGCTGTATGACTATCCAAGTTATTGTCAGCACAGGGTATTTTAGCCCATGCTGCAGCACTTAGGGAATAAACAAATAAATAAATACAAAACTAAAGAAGCACATTTACTACTGTATATGCATCCTGACAACATTACAGTAATACATAAAGACAATTCAATTGGGATTTAAGGTCAATGTACTGTAGAAATTCTAGTCAGCAACTCAGCTACCAGGGAAAATCACTGAAGGACCTTGTTGCTCAGACACTACATTATACCAAGCTTTGTCCAAAAATAGTACACAAAGAGAGTAACTTGCTAAATGATGGCTAAGTATATCTACTTCTTTATATACATACATTTATATATACATACATTTATATACATGTTTAATGAAAAAGTAGCTCAACTTGCATTGTTACATTTTATATTCCAATAAAAAATATTGTTAAAAAAAAGAAAGCAACTTATAAATAAAATAGTACCATTTTCCCACTCAAAAGTGTGTATTATTGTACCGTGGCATAAAAACTATATTTATTGAGAGATTTGCTTAAAGGCGTTATTCGTAAAGCAGATATTTTGGGTGCAGATGGCCAGCTTCCCACTGCTCTACAAATGAGTTGCACACATGAATTATTTTAGCAAACCTGACAGTTTATGTTATTTGAAGAGTTTTTTTTTTTGTAAAAGCAAAATAAGATGATTAAGATAATTAATACACAGGGGCTTTTTACTGTTTCTGTGATCCATTGCATTGTGTTGTTTATTTACAACACAGCATGTACCATTTTCCTGTCAAATTAGAGTTTTTTTGTCATTGAAATAGAACAATGCAACAATACCAATGACTTTGGGTCATGTTTTTTTTTTTTCCACAAGATTCACTTGCAAAAAATGTAAATAAGCACTTTAATGAAAATAAGGACATAAAAAGGTAAATGTATTTTAAATAACATCTAATCAGTATGCTAGAATATTCAGTGTCTTTGTATAGATTAAGAATACAGTCAATAAACTCTTCAAGATAATGTCTACACATTGTGCTAGAAATGTAAAATATAATAATACCACGTTTGAATAAATAATATTTATGACAATTGTATGCCTCTTTTATTCACAATAACTAATTTTTCCTTCACTAACATACAAGCTAAAATTACGTGTTAACACTTGTTTTACCCTTTTGTATTTCTATTGCTGACTGTCTACTATGCTACTATAGTGTGCTAAATATAGAAGCAATTATTGAAGGAAGGCAGAGTGTCATTTCAAGACTTGACTGATGAAAAAGAAGTGCCTGATTGGACTATGATTTTACTGGTTACATGTTATGTTCTTGTTGTCATAACCTTCCCATATCTTTAGTCTCCCTCTTTCTCTCTTTCCTTTTTTTGAATTCATCAGAGACACATATAAAATGCTTATTGGAAATTCCGGAAAAAACCCACAGCGCACATTATTTTTATTTTTGTGATCCTTGTCACTAAAGTTTACAAGGTAGGTCAGCGTGGCATGTCCCTAGGGGTAGTTCAATCAGTGCTATCTACACAAGCGCAATCAGCCCATTGATTGAAAGCAAACCTTGAGAACATGCTTTAATACACACATACACCTTTGAAAAATAAAACTGAGATGCTAGGTGTAGTTTATAGATTGTCTATTTATATATACTATATAAGAGAAACAAGAAAAACATAATTTTGTCACATTAAAACAAGTTATTCATCTTATAAGTGTCATTATACACGCTAAAACCTTATTATTTTGCTAAGGGTCTACTTATTTGCTTCCCACTGTCACTGTTAATCTTTTTGGTTTCTTTTTTTTTTATTTGCTACATGAGTTCACTAAACGCCGTCTTTTTATTTGTAAATTACTTTTTTTCATTAAAGTAGCATTCATTAATATGAGTAAATTACTTTAAATAATGCCATCCTACCACTCAATTTAATGGATTAGCATGTTATTATCTTTCAAAAGCATTTCTGTATGCCACTTTCATCTTGAAATATTTATCCTAACCAGTCGCCTCTTGTGTTCTCTGTGTGAGGTGAATGATGCTTGTCGTGCATCTCAATTTTCTTGATTACTAAATATGGCCGATTGAAGGTCAACAGTCTTTTATTAATAGAAATGATGTAGCTGTTTGTTCTGTAAGTGTTTTTTTTTTATCATCAGAGATGTATATAAGCAATTTTGTTTATCCATGTCTTGTTTGCCTAAATTATTTTTTGAGAAATACTTCAATTTGACCCTTACTGTGCTTGGTACTTAAGGTAAACACATCTTAATTGCTAACATATATGCAAGGATATCCATCTATGCAAGTTCAGTTCCACACTAAAAGCAACAAATTGCAGTGTCACTCATTTTGGACTTCTCTGAAGTCTAGCGTCTTAATATAGATACTGTTTTCAACAGTACTTTTAATGTGCTAAGTAATTCAACAATAAAACATTTGTTTTAATACAATTCATTACAAATACATAGCAAATCACAATACATATCATTAGTAAGACCTCATTTAGAATATGCAATTCAGTTATGGGAACCAGTTCCCAAAAAGGATATTGGGGAACTGGAGAAAGTGCAGAGAAGGGCAACAAAACTGAGGCATGGTGGATCTCAGCTATGTGATAGATTAGAGGAACTAAATGTATTCTCTCTTGAGAAGAGGAGATTAAGGGGGGATATGATCAATTTGTAAAATACATAAGTGGTCCATATAGTGAACTTGGTGTTCAGTTATTCACTTTAAGTTCAGCACAGAGGACAAGGGAGCACTCTTTACGTTTAGAGGAAAAAAGATTTTTAATCTCCAAATACAGAGGTTTCTTCACAGTAAAAACTGTGAACTGTGGAATAGACTCCCTCAAAAACTGGTTCTGTCCAGCTCAGTAGATTGCTTTAACCACTTACCCCAGGTTGACATCATATGACGTCAGGGGGTGCAGCTACAGGCATCATCCAGATATCTTTTTTCAGCCGGAGGGTCCCTGCAATGTTAAAGCCATCATAGCGGCTCTTTAGCCTCTTGATTGCTGTCATGAATCTGCAATAATGTTTTATGCTCTGACTATCTGCTTACCTCTCAGGTCTGTGCCTTAGCCTTAGAGAGTGTGCAAGGGTAAGCCTTGCTGAGCAAAGTTATGATTAAGCTTCTGGTGTGGCGTCCTGCAGTATGTTTATCTGTAACTTCTGTGTACCAATCTTGGCATGTCCTTGTGACCATTCCTGTCTGCTAGTGACCCCAACCTTGGCTTGTTTTCCTGACCATCATGGTCTGCTAGTTGCCCTGACCTTGGCTTGTTCTTCTGACTATCCTGTGCTTAACCCTGAACTGCTGCTTTTGCTCTGTCCACCAGAGCCAGTTCGTAAGAATGAGCTGACAGACCCTGGGGGCCATGACCTGGAGTCAGCTGCAGCCAAATCCATCCTTGCCATCAGAGACTCTAATGAAAACTTGCTGACTCTTAGATTCTGCGTCCTGGGGAATCTTACGCTCTAGCTTCCTGTTTGGTCTGTGTCGGTGTTTAGGTGGAGCTGCTTTCCTGAACCTCCCAAAGTTACATCTGCAGCAGTCAGCCAAAGGGTCCACAACCTTAGCGGTGCACTTCTAACCCCATTAGTGTGCATCTGTCACCTGGCCTCATTTTCTTTTCCAATCTCTTTTTCTGACGTCTTCTCCGATTTCTCCCATGCAATTGGCATTTTACCATTGAGCTGGCCATGGACCAGATGGTCCCTGGCCATCTCTATGACCCTCAGAGGCCAGAAGCGACATCATGACATCACGACATCACTTCCGGTGCTGGCAGATGTAAACACTGCCATTTTTTTTGCTGGAAAGCCTAAGATTGATTATTTTTTTGTTTTGATCTCAGGCTTTCCAGCATAGAGAGATATGGGGACTTATAGACCCCAGATCTCTCCGTAAGGAGGATCTGTCATGCCCTATTCCAATTACAAGGGATGTTTACATTCCTTGTAATAGGAATAAAAGGAATAGGAATAAAAGTGATCAAAAATTAAAAGGGAAAGTGCAAAAATACAAAAATAAAACTAAAACAAACAATATATATATATTTTTTAAAGCACATCCATCCCCTAATGTTCGCACGCAGAAGAGAACGCATATGTAGGTCACGCCCGCATATGTAAATGGCATTAAAACTACACATGAGAGGTATTGCTGAGATCGTTAGAGTAAGCAATATTTCTAGCACTAGGCCTCCTTTGTAACTCTAAACTGGTAATCTGTAAAATGTTTTAAAGCGTTGCATATTGAGATTTTTAGTACTGTAGTTTGGCACTATTCCATGAGTGTGTGCAATTTTAAATCATGACATGTTTGGTGTCTATTTTACCACATTGTATTATCTATCGTCTATTGTGTTTTCTTGCATTAAAATTGATTAAAGTGTATTTTTTTAAAAAAAAGTTTTTTTAAAAATTGCTGCGCAAATACCATGTGACATAAAAAATTGCTATGACCGCCATTTTATTCTCTAGGATCTCTGCTAAATATATCTATATATATCTATATATATATATATATATATATATATATATATAATGTTTGTGCATTCTGAGTCATTTTCTAGAAAAGAAATGATGATTTTCACATGTAGGAGAGAAATGGCAGAATTAGCCTGGGCTGGAAGTAGTTAAAGATATTTTGTTTCCCTTTGTTATCACAAGTGCCTTATAGGTCAATAAGTTTGCTTGACTGCCTTTAATTAGAAAACCTTTACTAACTTAATTGTGTGGCCTAATCCAGCCTCAATCTATGGAAACTTGATTCAGTTCCTTAGATATTGTTGTCTCCAAATGATATATCTCATATTTGTATACATCAATGCACTTAATTTTAAGATTTCCAATACAGGTAAGTCTACGTGGTAAGACTTAAAGGTGCTTTTTGAATAGAGGTATAAAAAAAATGAAAAAAAAAAAATAGACTATCCAGGAGTACCTGTGTATAAATACAATAGGTCGGTATATCCCTTAACAATGGTGAAGAATGAATAGGTAAACTTATTCAACTAAGCTGATTAACTTTGTATCTGTACACATTCTTCCATAGATTTTATGTTTACATTGCTGGTATCACTTGCGCAAATACCATGTGACATGAAAAATTGCAATGACCACCGTTTTATTTTATTCCCTAGGGTCTCTGCTAAACATAAACAGTATCTCACAAAAGTGAGTACACCCCTCACATTTTTGTAAATATTTTATTATATATTTTCATGTGACAACACTGAAGAAATGACACTTTGCTACAATGTAAAGTAGTGAATGTACAGCTTGTATAACAGTGTGAATTTGCTGTCCCCTCAAAATAACTCAACACACAGCCATTAATGTCTAAACTGATGGCAACAAAAGTGAGTACACCCCTAAGTGAAAATGTCCAAATTGATCCCAATTAGCCATTCTCCCTCCCCTGGTGTCATGTGACTCATTAGTGTTACAAGGTCTCAGGTGTGAATGGGGAGCAGGTGTATTAGATGTGGTGTTTTCGCTCTCACATCCTCCATACTGGTCACTGGAAGTTCAACCTGGCACCTCATGGCAAAAAACTCTCTGGGGATCTGGAAAAAAGAATTGTTGCTCTACATAAAGATGGCCTAGGCTATAAGAAGATTATTAAGACCCTGAAACTGAGCTGCAGCATAGTGGCCAAGACCATAGAGCAGTTTAACAGGACAGGTCCCACTCAGAACAGGCCTCGCCATGGTCAATGAAAGAAATTGAGTGCACATGCTCTGCATCATATCTAGAGGTTGTCTTTGGGAAATAGACGTATGAGTGCCGTTAGCATTGCTGCAGATTGAAGGGGAGGGGGGGTCAGCCTGTCAGTGCTCAGACCATACGCCGCACACTGCATCAAATTGGTCTGCATGGCTGTTGACCCAGAAGGAAGCCTCTTCTAAAGATGATGCACAAGAAAGCCTGCAAACAGTTTGCTGAAGACAAGGAGACTAAGGATATGGATTACTGGAACCATGTCCTGTGGTCTGATGAGACCAAGATAAACTTATTTGGTTTACATGGTGTCAAGCGTGTGAGGGCAGCCAGGTGAGGAGTACAAAGACAAGTGTGTCTTGCCTACAGTCAAGTATGGTGGTGGGAGTGTCATGGTCTGGGGCTGCATGAGTGCTGCTGGGACTGGGGAGCTACAGTTCATCGAGGAACCATGAATGCCAACATGTACTGTGACTGTGTTGACAATCGTGCAGTTGTGCAACACTGTACCCAAATAAAATTGATGTCATTTTTTCCCCCACAAATAGAACTTTCTTTTGGTGGTATTTGATCACCTCTGCGGTTTTTAGTTTTTACGCTATAAACAAAAAAGAACATCAATTTTGAAAAAAGACAAATTTTTTTCTTTTCTGTTATCAAACATACCCAATAAAAAATGTAAAAATCAATTTTTTTTTCATAAATGTAGTCCAATATGTGTTCTGCTACATATTTTTGGTAAAAAAAACCCCCAATAAGCGTATATTAATTGATTTGTGCAAAATTTATAGCGTCAAAAAAATAGGGGACATATTTAAGGCATTTGTATTATTTTTATATTTTTTAACTAGTAACGGCAGCAATCAGTGATTTTTAGTGGGACTGCCACATTGCAGTGGACAGATCGCACAACTAACTGACATTTTTGACACGTTTTTGGGAGTCAGTGACATTATTACAGTGATCAGTGCTAAAAATATGCAGTGACATTATACTAATGACACTGGCACAGAAGGGGTTAACATCAGGGGCGATTAAAACTGTTAAATGTGCTCCCTGGATGTGTTTACTAACTGTATAGGGGATGGGCTGCCAGGGACAACACAGAGATCTGTCTTCCTGTACAGCAGAAAGACAAGAGTTCAGTGTAATCCCCTGTCAGAACGGAGAACTGCCTTGTTTACTTTGGCAGATATCCATTCTGTCTCTGCGGGGAACGATTGTGGGCGGCCGGAGGACATTAAGCTTGCCAGCTTCTCTTCATAGCAAATCTTGTATACCCGGACAGGCCTCTCACACTGACCTAGCAGCCGGCAGGATTTCTGGACAAAGTCTCTCTTACAGACCTACAGCCAGTAGAACTTCTGGACAAGACTCTCTCACAGACCTAGCAGTCAGAGCATGCTTGAATGGACCCCTCTCACAGGCTTTGCATTCAAGAGATAGTTAGCACAGTTTAGATTTGCAGAATGAACAAGCCTGAATAGAGCCCTCTCACAGGCTTTAGCTTTCAGGAGACAGCACAGTTTAGCTTGTAGTATGAGCATTCCTGAATAGACCCCTCTCACAGGCTGTAGCATTCAGGAGAAAGTAAACACAGTCTAACTTGTAGAATGAGCCCTCCTGGATAAACCCCTCTCACAGACTTTAGCATACAAGAGCTAGTTAGCACAGTCTAGATTATAGAACAGGATTACAGTACCAGAACCTTTAAGCCGAACCGGCGATACTGCAATGGTGTAGACTTGTAGATCCAGCTTCACAGCGTCAGAACCTTTAAGCCATCTGGCACACCAGGCCCTTCTGAAAGACCAGCCTTCATCCTGGCACTCTCCAGCACGGGTACTCCTACCCAGGATCTCCTCCGCTTGGCTTCTCCCACACAGACAAGGCAGCCCCAGGACCACCACCGGTGTAGTAGGCCCCAGACAGGCTTTTGGGCCTACTCGCAGAACTCACATCAACACATCCTCAGGCCTGGAGGGCCAAGATGGGAAAGGCTTGAAGCACATGGTCACACTTAAATAAATACCCCTTCCCAGAATGCACAGCGGCCAGGAACCTCCTCCTGGCCTGTTTCCGGAAAAATAATAATTATTCATAACTCAGTGCAGTTGTATTTCTCATACTGGCCTGTGGTAACAGCGACACCTACTGACAACAGTGAGAAATGCACAACTTTGCTGAAATTGGGGTGAAGCCAGCTAAACTATGTACAATCAATCTGAGCTGATTACAGCTCAGCCAAAAACGAAATTTATATTATAGTACACTCAATATAACAGGGGTCTACAATACTATTAATGTATTTCAGTTGCAGAAAAATAAAAACTTTCATTGATATTTAGAACAAGGCCTTACTGTAGCCCCTGCAAAAAAAAAAAAATATATATATATATATATATATATATATATATGAGAAAATTATATATAGAAAACCACACTCTCACCCTCTGAAAAAATATATATGGCCTAACCACTAAAATAGTGAAAACATGAATCATAAAAATCAATAACAATAATATAAATAATATAAACAAATGGTCAATAAAGATTGCTCCTATAAACCACAATAAATACAAAAATGCAATGTGGGTAAGTGACCACTAGGTGTCACAATCCAAGTGAATATGAAGAAAATGCATGAAGCCCATACATAAAAAGTGCAAGTGCAAATAATTCATATAATTAAACACTTATTTTGTGCAAAATATAGTGACAGTAGTCCATAAAAAATTATAAAGTCCTTATATGAAAGTGCAAGTGCAGAAAATTCATATAAGATGCATATAAAATGCTGGTGCAAAGTTTAATGACAAAGTCCAGTGTGGGTTCATAGACAAATATATCCAATTGATGTTCCAGATCTAGTGAAGGTTGAGATGTGTGTGCTTCCTCTATGAACCCACTTTGGGCTTTGTTATTACACTTTGCACCAGCATTTTATATGCATCTTATATGAATTTTCTGCACTTGCACTTTCATATACGAACTTTATATTTTTTTTATGGACTACTGTCACTATATTTTGCACAAAAAAAAATTGTTTAAAAAATTTGTTTAATTATATGAATTATTTGTACTTGCACTTTTTATGTATGAGCTTCATGCATTTTCTACTTGAATTGGTGACACCTAGTGGTCACTTACCCACATTGCATTTCTGTATTTATTGTGGTTTATAGGAGCAATCTTTATTGACCATTCGTTTATATTATTTATATTATTGTTATTGATTTTTATGATTCATGTTTGCACTATTTTAGTGCTTAGGCCATATTTTTTTTTTTTCAGAGGGAGAGAGCGCGGTTTTCTATATATAATTTTCTCCTATATATACATTTTTCTTGCATTTGTACAGATTGTACCTGTTATAATGTGGAGCCCTCAAACGAGGACTCAGGGACACAGAATGACCGAGAGTGTAGGATTTAGATGTGTGGTCCTTCAGTATGTCGAAAGATACCTTGTGTCGTCTTCGATGTCATTCTTCTTTTTTCCCCCCATAATTGTTTTTATGGAAATCGACCCGTTTACCTGATTATTAAATAACTACAAACTCCCGAGGTGTAATATTGTCCATGTTAGACATGTTTACGTTCTTTTTACATATATATCCTCTTTTAATATATATCTTTTGGCGCGAGAGAGGGAGACTTTTTTTTTTTTATACCGGATTCGTGATTTTATCACGTTTGTACTTAGTATTTTTAGTTATTGTTATTATAT
>BLSH010019869.1:979687-1012051 GCA_018402905.1 Glandirana rugosa
TATCCAATTGATGTTCCAGATCTAGTGAAGGTTGAGATGTGTGTGCTTCCTCTATGAACCCACTTTGGGCTTTGTTATTACACTTTGCACCAGCATTTTATATGCATCTTATATGAATTTTCTGCACTTGCACTTTCATATACAAACTTTATATTTTTTTTATGGACTACTGTCACTATATTTTGCACAAAAAAAAATAGTTTAAAAAATTTGTTTAATTATATGAATTATTTGTACTTGCACTTTTTATGTATGAGCTTCATGCATTTTCTACTTGAATTGGTGACACCTAGTGGTCACTTACCCACATTGCATTTCTGTATTTATTGTGGTTTATAGGAGCAATCTTTATTGACCATTCGTTTATATTATTTATATTATTGTTATTGATTTTTATGATTCATGTTTGCACTATTTTAGTGCTTAGGCCATATTTTTTTTTTTCAGAGGGAGAGAGCGCGGTTTTCTATATATAATTTTCTCCTATATATACATTTTTCTTGCATTTGTACAGATTGTACCTGTTATAATGTGGAGCCCTCAAACATCAATAAATTATTAGTCCATTTGCCCAGCTAAAGGTATTTTTGTTAATACCCCCCTTTTTTCTTCTTACTGTAGCTTCTGCTGTGTTCCATAGAAAGCTGTATGACTTCCTGGTGTGTAGATTTAGGATGTGAGAGCCAGTAAGACACAGGGACTCAGGAGCATTTTAGCAGTTGACCTCATCAGCACACACACACATTGCACACATGAACTAGGCTTGTAAGGCATCCCCGGCATCTCTCCATGCATGCATTTGCCTGTTTTGTCAATGTAAGCTGCCACAGCTGTTATGCTTGCATGGCATCCCCAGCGTCCCTCCAGATGAGCCTGAGACACATGCTAAACTCTCTGGGGCCGCATGTGGCTGTGGGTTAGACTGATTGTACATTTTTTGTGCTGAAAAAGACCCCCCTCGGCTTATATCCGAGTCAGTGTCTGTGGGTGATCAGTAGCTTCACATTAAACAGAGCCGCGCTGCTTCTAAGAGCCGTTCTATGCATGTAACTGTGACTAAACACATTGGAATGTAGAGAATGCTGAGAGAGGTGTCAGATTTTCAGCTTGATGTCGGCAGGTGGGCAGGACAAGCTGATGTTAGCTGTTCAGTACCGCCCACCTCCTGATCTCAGTGAAGAGCTGCAGCTCTCTCTCAGCATTCTCTACATTCCAATGTGTTTAGTCACAGTTACATGCACAGAACGGCTCTTAGAAGCAGCACAGCTCTGTTTAATGTGAAACTACCTTTCTCATCCCTTATGTGTTCTGGCTACAGTCTCTGTGTCTTGGCTAAAATCTCTGTGTCCTGGCTAAAATCCCTGTGTCCTGGCTAATATCCCTGTGTCCTGGCTAATATCCCTGTGTCCTGGCTAAAATCCCTGTGTTCTGGCTAAAATCCCTGTGTCCCGGCTAATATCCCTGTGTCCTGGCTAATATTCCTGTGTCCTGGCTAATATCCCTGTGTCCTGGCTAAAATCCCTGTGTCCTGGCTAAAATCCCTGTGTCCTGGCTAATATCCCTGTGTCCTGGCTAATATCCCTGTGTTCTGGCTCCCTGTCCCTGTGTTCTGGCTGCTGCATTCCCCCCCCCCTAGGCTTATACGCGGGTCAATACGTTTTCTCATATTTTTTAGGCAAAAGTAGGGGGTCGGCTTATACACAGGTCAACTTATACACGAGTATATACGGTACATTCTTGGAGAGATGTCAGGGATGCCGTGCAAACCTAGTTAATAGTTGCAGTATTTGTGTGCTAATGAGTCAGCTGGTAAACTGTTTCCTGTGTCTTACTGGCTCTCATGTCCCAAATCTACATACCAGGAAGTCAGTAAGCTTTCTATGGAACACAGCAGGGGCTACAGTAAGACCTTGTTCCAAAAATCCAAGAGAGATTTTTTTTTTCTGCAACCAGGGTACATTAATGGTATATTGGTTTATAGGGGAGTCGGATTTTAGAAAATAAAATGGTGAACTTAGCCTTTAATGATGGTAGTTGACTGAATGTAATAGTATACAGTAAATGCTTGATATAATTATAGTAACATTCCTCTGCTTGATACATCCACCACACCATGAGTACTAAAATATTTTCATCAGTTTCAATTCGAAAGTAATTGGTTAATTTTTAAAGTGTAAAACATAAAGGTATAGCTTGGTATGATCAGCTGTAGTCACATCCACAAACCTATAAAATGACAACTATGTCAAACAACTTTGACACTGGTCAGCATGGGTAACCTGACCAGTCTGCAGCTATGCAGCCCCATACACAACAAACTGCAATGCCATTTTTTTTTTTTTTGCTTTCAACACATCAAATTCAGGGACAACATGTTTACTTGCTGCCTACTATATCCCACCAACTTTCAGACGCCATTATAACAAGATAATCAATGTTATTCTTTTAATCTGTTAGTGGTTATTATGGTTTTGCTGATCGGTGTATATATACTGTATATAAATACAGTCATATAAAAAAGTTACTACACCCAATAGGAAATGTTGATTTTTAACATATTTTAAATAGGTAAACATAATATATTGATTCAATTAGTTCATGTAGATATTGGTAATACACTTGAACAAATAACAAAATAAAATTGGGGACGGTGTATTTATTTCCATGATCTAAATTAAAGCAGTGATAAACACGAAACCAAAAATATAATATATTGCAGCTTACCAATCTTTGGACGTGGTGGCTGCATTTGTTTTCTCTTTTTAAGCTTTTGTTCAATTTGTCTTCACATGTTGATCTGGTCAGTAACACACCTCTTGTATTAGAGTATCCAACTGTGTATGAAGAAGCACAGGGAGTACCTTTGGAAAGCAGCATTGCCAGTCAGGGGGCAGGGGGGTGTTAGATGTACTAGCAGATTTAGATACACTAAAAAGTTGAAGCCAAACTCCAGCTCAAACTGCAGTTACATAAGCAGTTAAAACAACCATGTTTTCTTTTGGAATAAAGGTTTCACATGAATAAAGTCTACCAATGTAAGTACCCATGTCAGTAGTAAATGGTTTGTCTCAACGCTCTAACTGTTACATTTGCAGGAGAGTTTGTTCCGTTGAAAACAACATACTTAGTGGCTGGGTCACCAGATGAAAATAAAGGAAAGGAAGCCTAAAAAAAAAAACAAATGCAGGCATCATATCTAAGAATTGATAAGCTGCAATATAATAAATGTTTGTTTTGGGGTCTGATACATCATTAACCACTTGCCGACCACCCGCCGTGGCTTGACGGCGGCAAAGTGGTTCATTATCACAAACCGCCATCACCTAACGGCGGCCGTGATAACGAGTATTGTGAGCGCGCATGCACCGCCGGAGGCACACTCATGTGCTCATTGTGTTCTGGGGGGGTCAGGGAGCGGGTAGGGAGGACTTGATCTCCACCGGCTACCCGCAATGGCTCCCCCGCAGTGAGAGAACAGAGGTACGTGTATGTAAACACGGATTTCGTTCTGATAGAGGGGGAAGGGATGTGATCACAGGCTTCCTGCATATGGAAGCCATAATCACTCCCCTCCCCCTGCCAGCCCAGCCCCCATACAGTTAGAACACACTGAGGGAACACAGTTAACCCTTAGAGCACCCCCTCCAGGTTTACCCCTTCACTGCCAATGACATTTACACAGTAATCAGTGCATTTTCATAACACTGATCGCTGTATAAATACCAATGGTCCCAAAAAGGTGTCAAAATGGTCCGACATGTCTGCCGCAATATTGCAGTACCGCTAAAAATCGCAGATCGCCCTCATTACTAGTAAAATATATAAAAAAAAACCCATAAATGAATTTTCATCATTCGTAAACACGGCAACTTTTGCACAAACCAATTAATAAACACCGATTGTGATTTTTTTTAACCAAAAATATGAGGAAGAATATAAATCGGCCAAAACTGATGAAAAAATGTTTTTTTATATATTTTTTTGGATTTGTATTTTAGTAAGAAAAATTGTTTTTTTTTTGGTAAAATTGTCGCTCTTTTTTATTTATAGTGATGAACAGAAACGATGCAGAGGTGATCAAATACCACCAAAGGAAAGCTCTATTTGTGCGAAAAAAGGACGCAAATTTTGTTTGGATACAACATCGCACGATGGCGCAATTGTCAGTTAAAGTGACGGAGTGCCGAACCGCAAAAAGTGCTCTGGTCCTAAAGGGGAAAATCCTTTCCGGGACTGAAGTTATTAAAGAAAATGCACATTTGTTATGTGGAAAAGTGGGTATACCTTTACAATCACCTCCGCTTCAAATCCATGAACTTGGCTTTAGGTGTTGAAGATTAGGCTGTTTAGAAGCTCAGATGTCCAGTGTCTGATGTTTTCTTTGCTATGGACGTGTGTGGTGTCATCATACTAAGATAAGTAGAGCTTTCTAAAGCCCTCAGAAGGAAAATGGTGGATGGCTATGAGACTGGCAAGAGATTTAAAAGATTGGCAAATAATTTGAAATCAATAATTTCACAGTAGAGTAAATAATCTGCATTTCAAAGGACTACCTCTTTGTCCAGAAATAGCTGGCCCAGCAAATTTAGATCAAGAGCTGACATTTCATGCTAAAATAAATCTCCAAGAAACCCAAAATCTAATGGCAGGGTGTTCAGATATTTCTTGCAACATTTGGGGTCAAAGTGCATGCATCTACAAGCAGAAAGAGATTGTACCTATTTAACCTGCATGAGAGGTATGTTAAGAAAAAGCCTTTGCTGTCCCAAAAGAACATTATAGCAAGACTACAGTTTGCCATTAAGGCTGGGTTCACACCAGACATGGCTCCGGCGCACAGCAGGGGTTCGGTGCATCCTAGTTCTCCATTTCAGGTCTGATTTCAGCCCAGACCGGAGAAGGGTCAAAAGACACACAAGGCTCCTGTGTGAATTTGCACCGGAGCAGATCCGGAGATATGTGAACCAGCTCCATAAAGAGCCGGTCACATTCTCCTGCTATTGAGAATTGGAAGCGGGTTCCCCGCATCTAATTTGCAATGGTGTGAGCCCAGCCTTAAACTATATGGATCCACAACCAATAGAAAAGAGGTCCATAAGGGATCCAAATAGCTTAGGTGTCTCAGGTCTCCACAAAAAAAGGAAACACCCACAAAGGACAGGTGGCACCTATATTAAAAAGTCTTTTGTAGTTGAGCCACAAAAAGCACCAAACAAAAGTTCAGAGTCTAAAGGTATTTTGTTGTGTCAGTGGCAAACAGGGGAAAAAAGCAGCCAATGCATTTTGGACCCAAACTGAGTTAAAAGTGCTGCACTTCAAAGTATTCTCTCCTAATAATGTGAATTTACAATAGTATGAACCACGGTATAAAACTGCACTGTGCATAAATATAACCATACATTCCTGTAAATAAATACATCAAAACTTCATATCACATAAAGTGCACTGTGCATAACTTAATGTAAACATATATCTTGTGAAAAAAAGTTCATATTGGTTATAATCCGTAAAGGAGGAGGGAGTGGGAGGTGGAGCCAAGCTGTGTTGTTTGTGCCAATAGAATCACGCAGCCCGGCTTGGGATCAAGCATGAGTGACCCTCTAGCAAGTAGCTTCCTGTGGGGGCACTCAGAAGGGAAGAGGAATGGAGAGCACCAGCTGGGGACCCCAGAAGAGAAGGATCAGGGCTACTCTGTGCAGCACCATTGCACAGAGCAGATAAGTATGATATTTTTGTTATTTAAAAACAATTATACCTTTACAATCACTTTAATTCTGACACTGGTAAGCCACTTTTTTGCCTATTACATTGTGCTCCCTTGGTGTGACATGTTTTGCATAGCTATATACCTCCAATCTGGGGTGTGTTGTTGCCAGATTTTATGTCATTTTTATCTCATATCATAGACGATTACAATTTTTATCCTATTTTTAGCAGTGTTTTTGAATCAATCCAATTCTCATGTATACCTTTCATTCCAGTATTGTTTGTAGTATTTTGTAGTATTTTGTAGTTTTGATCCTTCAAATCATGTTAGCTGCCTTTTGTTTTTCTGTTTGTCACTTATGGAACCAAAAAAATATCTTTGATCTACCAGAACATTTCTTTTGGTGCTTTTTCTGGCTCAGCTACATGTATGCTGCAAACAAAGGGCAGCTTTGCCTGTCAGCAGCAATTGTCAAAACAAAACCATCTTGTGGAAGGCCTATGCCTTTAGGGTTTCCCCCTGCACAGACTAGCGTGCATTGGATTAAGCCATTATCATGAAATGCAGCAAAGAGTTTCTTTGCACTGCAACCTCAGAGTGAGACATTTTGGGCCCTCTGTTGGATGATGACAGCATATCTCTTAGATGTTTCTCCTCACATTGGAGAAAGAAGAAATGTTTCACCTGATGACTCCCTAAATTTTTTTCTTTTCCTCGCTGCCAGCACCTTAACACTACCCCTTCTTCTAACTGCCAACAAGATTGTTCATTTATATTTGCAGCTACCTGCTTTTTCTATGTGTTGTTGTAGAGCAGACATCCTATAGCTGTAGGTTTCCCCTAAAGGGGGATCAAGACACTTCCACCATCCAAAACTGACACCTTTTGGATGGTGGCAGTAGATCCCCAAAGATTTCCCTCATGCATAAGTTATGAGTGAAATGCCCCCCTTGAAGCCTTCCGTCAATTTACTCCTCCTCCCTGCCAGTACCTCAACACTCCTCTTCCTTCTTACCACCACCGCCCCAACACTCCTTATCCTGTTGACCTCTAGCACTCCAACTCTCTTAACATTCCTCTTCTGCCTCATGCTTCATGGCATTTCACATGCTGGTGGAGAGTAAGTATGGCAATCTATACAAAGTAGTGGCAGCTGGCATGTGATCTTCTGGGCAAAATAATAGTGACTGAGTACCTGACACTGGTTCAGCATAGGCTACAAAAAGTGTTAAATGAGGTGTTAGGCAAAGCTGGCATGAGGATGCTGAGCATGGGTGAGATTTTGAGATTTTTTTTCTACTGCTTCTACAGCAGCATTGCAAAGGCCTGTGAATTGGGGATAAGTGCCTCAAAAACATTCCAACTCCTCATAAGCTATAGCCAGTGGACAGGAATATGTGGGATTAGCGGAGAAGGGGAAGGAGAAGGAGAAGGAGAAAAAGAATGTAGGAGCAGCACCATAAAGGCAAGTGACTGCTTCCCACCCCTGAAGAAGAGGAGAAGGAAAAGGGAGCATGAGCAGCACAGTAAACAATGGCTGCTATGTGCCTTTGAGCAGGAGGAGGAAAAGCACACATTAGCAAATACAAAATAAATGGCTGCTATGCACCCTTGACGAAGAGGATAAGGGTGCATTAATAGGGGGCAGAAAGAGGAAAAGAGCACATTAGCAGGCCCAAAATAGAAGGCTGATATTCACCTTTGAGGAGGAGATCAAGGGCCAGGAACTTTCCTCTAAATTACATGAGAGGAGTGGCAGCACAAGGAACCTGGGCAAATAAAAAAATACATTTTCTAAAATAACTAGATTAGTTACACTTTGGGAACAGATCATCTCATCTCTAATTTTTCTAAATAAAGAATTTTATGTGTAGATATATTTCTAGTCAGCTGACATTATTTGCTACCTTTGTGCAACATTTCTTGAAATCCAGCATGTCAGCTGATTGAAACGTTCCACTGTAGTTAAATCTCACATGAAAGGTCTTAGTCTTATACCATCAGGCATTGCTGGGCATTGTGACAGGCATGCATCTTCTATCTAAAACCTTGTTGAGGATTTAGCCACCCTAAAGGATCTCTGGAGTAGGATTACTCAGCTTAATTTTCTTTATCTTGGTTTACAAAGTAAAAAAAAAAGAGAGATCTCGGCTTTAAGAGAATTAATAACCACTCTTCCTGCAGAAAGATTACTGAAATCAATGATGTGATTAGGATTGTAAATAAGAAGTACATGACGACGCCATTACAATCAGTCTCCAGTGCTAACGGGAAGATGTGTGAGTCTTACTGATGGGCTTATGGCTAAAAATCCTCCATCAAACATTAAAGTCAATACGAAACAATCTCACAGATTAATTACGAATCCTGATTAGGGTTATTTGTGATAGAGGACATTGCTTTCTATGTTCCCTGTGGGTTTCCTTGGTAATTGCAGTTGTGAGAAAACAGGGATGTTACAGTTGGCTTAGTAAATTTAAACAACTGAGGTGTTAGTGGATCAGAAAAATAGGTCGAGCACAGTAACAGAATGCTCTCAATGCCAAATAAATGATGCAGACAAATTGGGAGCAGCTTTTAACACGTAAAGTGAACAGGAGTTGTTCAGCTGGATTGTATTAAGTCTCAAGACTGTCATTTTACCAAGCTGTTTACAAAGATTCACCAGTAATTAAAATACACATGGACATTGTCCATTATTAACGCACGGTTATCTCTGACGGGTGACATTCTAATAGACGGTATAACTAAATGCTAACAAGGTAAATTTGTGCTTGTATAGTATGCTCATCTTCATAAAGAGTGTCATACACGCTTTAGAATCCTATTGCTCCTTTGCACAACAGAAGTTGGTGTGAGTGACAGATTAATGCACTTGTTGGGAATAGGTAGATGCATCTGCTGCATGGAAGGTGGCACTGAGGTTGGAGTGTCTATACCAGTGTTTCTCAACTCCAGTCCTCAAGGCACACCAACAAGCCATGTCTTTAGGATTGTCATTATTTTGCACAGGTGATTTGATCAGTTTCATTGCCATAGTAATTACCACAGCCGTTTCAGCTTAGGGAAATCCTGAAAACATGACCTGTTGCTGAGCCTTGAGGACTGGAGTTGAGTAACACTGGTATATACTGTATCACTTACACTCTGTCCTCAGTGCATGTTCAGCCCCTTACTATCTAGGACACTGTCAGCTGTGCAACCCAGAGCAACAGACAACTCATCCGCTACCTCATACAATTGCCAGCTGGGAGACAGCTGAATGTAAACAAATAGGTGGTGATACTGGTGACATCATTGTCTAAATGTGTCAATTGCCCAAATCCGGTAATGACATCATCAGCATCCTACCCCTTTGTTTACTTCATTTGTCAGTCGGGGAATCTCTTGGCCAGAAGCTGTATGGGGCCAGGGATGAGTCATCTATTACTAAGACACCAGTGGTCACTGGCATCATCACAACCAGGAAGTCCTCTGTGGGAATCTCTCATATAAAGCTTCTCAGCACAAAATGCCCTACTTTGGGCACTGGTGTTTTTCTCTTTGCAAAAATCACCAGATTGCCTTTTTTAGAACTGACTGTAATTATTTTATAATCTGTCCCAGCCAGAGTTGTATTTTTTTCCTAACCAGCAGTGTAAAATAGGTGCTTGGGTGAAATATGTTCCTCATATCAGCACACCCTATACAGTACATGGTTAAAATCTAGTAATTGTTGCCCAACTGGCCGTATTGTGTCACATTCATTAGATATATGACTTTAATTATTAAATTAACAAACTATTATATGTAATGCAATTGATCGCAGAGACTGAAAACTAAAAAGTGATATTATAATTAGTAATGAGGCGACGGTTTGGACTTTGGCAAACTTTGGCTGTTTCTGATAAATGCCCAAACGTTTGCTACCATTGCTCCCTGTTCTGTGGGATTCAAGCATCCTATATAGAAGTGGTATTTCTACTGCTTCTATATATAATAGATTCCCACTATCAGTGATTCCTAAGGAAGCAGTGAGTGCTGGCACCTGCTGCATCCCTAGAAACCACCTCTGTCACTGTATCATTGCTTTCCATGCATTAGGTAAAAAAATTGCAATCAGCCCCCCCCCCCCCCCCCCCCCCCCCCCCGCAGTGACTCTCTCTCCTCATTGGCCATGGATGCAGCAGGAGCCTATGACTGTCAACCACAGCCTGTGAGGAAAGAGCAGGGAGCAGGGCTGAGCAGCACTCTGTGTGTCAATGGACACACAGAATGTGGCTCGGGATCAAGCCTGAAAAAGTTACCCCATAGCAAGCTTGCGTTAAGGGTATGGTATGGGTTTTTAGGGGGATCTCATGCATTTTTTATGTTTGTTTTTTTTTTTTTCTTATCTGACTCAAAGGGGCTGGTATTCATTTTGGGGTGCTCTACACATTTTTTTAAATTCTTGCTGTACAATTTTGGGAGATATTTGGGGGGGGGGGGGTTTGTGAGTCCTTTCTTTTTCTTTTTTTGATAGAAGGCAGAAGTGAAATGCAATTTGCCAGTCATTTAAAATCATTTCTTTTGCATTGGTACATGTTCCTCTGGGAAGTGAAAAATATTTTTGGTTCCTGTCACTTTAGCCTTTTTACTGTTTATTTAAATTACTGGTGAGTGGGCGAGTGTTTCTTATTGCGGATTACAGGGCAACATTAAGTTGCATGTCCAGGGAACAGTCGGCTATAGAATTTTGGGGGGAACTCTGCTTTCCAGATTGCTTGGGGTCCTCCTCCAAATTCATACCAGACCCTATTTAAGGATAATGGCCTGGTATGGATTTTAAGGGGGATCCCACACTTTTTTCTTAGAGGCACGTGTTTGTCAATCAATGTTTACTGTCCCTTAAGATAAAAAAAGATAGGGTTCCCCTCAAAATCTTTTCCATATCCTTACCTAGTGGAGAAGAGTCTGGTATGGATATAGAGGGTGGGCCCAGGCATAAAAATAAAACAAAAAAAAAATGAGTTCCCCACAAAATGCATAGTAGACTCTATCCAGGAATGTAGCTTGCCTGGCCAGGAAAGGAAGGGAGATAATAACCCATAGCTCCCTCTTGAACCATACCAAGAAGTGTACACTCAACAAAATGTACAATTATGTCACAAGATGTAAATCCAAAGGCTTGCTGCTTTCATTAGATCTACAAAAAGCTTTTGATTCGGTCTCATGGACATATTTATTTACCATCCTGAAACGTTGGGGTTT
Organism: Glandirana rugosa; assembly: GCA_018402905.1. Lineage (NCBI taxonomy): Eukaryota > Metazoa > Chordata > Amphibia > Anura > Ranidae > Glandirana > Glandirana rugosa. The sequence continues at coordinate 990,624 of BLSH010019869.1, forward strand.
TGGTGAGACATTTTTGAATATCATTAGCGCCTTGTACTCGACCCCTGAGGCTCAGATGCGATTGCAGGGATATTACTCTGGATCTTTCTGCATCTAGAGAGGCACAAGGCAAGGCTGCCCCCTCTCCCCATTGATATTCGCTATCGCCATAGAATCTCTAGCGATAGCTATCAGCGAACATCCAGACATACACGGAATTAGATGCGGCCCCCAAACCCATAAGTGCGGATTATTTGCTGACGATCTTCTACTATGTCTGCCACATCCTAGAAGTATTTTCCAAAGCTTCGGGCCTTAGCATAAATTATAATAAATCTCAAGCTCTAAATATTAACCTACCACTTCCCCTGGTTATAACCCTTCAGGGACAATTTAGGTTCTCTTGGAGTTACACGATGATCCCATATATAGAAATCACTTTAATTTCCAGAATAAATCAGCTTTACGTCGCTAACTATCCTCCCTTGGTAAAAAAATTTGAATCCAAACTGGCTCAATGGGCTCCCCTAGACCTTTCTTGGCTAAGGCAGATCAATTCAATTAAGATGGCCCTCCTTCCTCAAATTCTATATTTTTTTTAGGTCTCTCCCTATCCCAATATCTAGGGAGCACCTGAGACTCTTACAGACGAAAATCATCAAATTTGTCTGGGGCTTGAAGGGTCACCGCTTATCTAGAGCGGTGCTTTTTCGCTCCTGTAAACAGGGTGGCTTAGGCCTGCTTAACCCCCATTGGTATTACCAGCTGGCTCAATTGGCTCAAATTTCTGGGATTTACTTACACTCTGGACTCCCCGAATGGATAGGTATAGTGAAGCAGGCGGCTCCTAAACTTAGACCCCCAATCCTCGCCCCAACTCTTTCCCACTCCTTCACCCTTTGGGACACCCTTAGAAATCCCATGCAGCTAGTTTCCACCATTAGACCGCTAGCACATATCTTTAGGAACTCACAGTTTCCGCCTGGTATGGAAATGCAAACCTTCAAATGGTGGCTGGACAAAGGATTTGACAGAATTGGACACTTTTTCCTCCCATCCGGTCCAATAACTAAAGGATACTGTGCTAGCAAACTTGATATGCCAGCCTCCGAGAAGTTTTGGTTCATTCAAATTTCCCATTTCCTACATAAACACCAAACTAAATCCACCTATTTTCATTTTGACCATTGCCAATGCATGGAAGCAAACATTTGTGTCCTTCACTAGCGCTAAGAGAAAAGTCTCCTGGTAAATGGCTCAGGAGAAGATGGTCAGTAAGCTCTTAAATACTACAGATAATTTTGAGTCAACTTGGGAACCATGGGCTAAGGTACATGAAAAAAAAAACAAAAACAAGACTGTGCGCACAACCTTTATCAGCCCGGTATAGATGATACCACACATGAAGTTACAAGTTGCAGGGAAAAAATCAAAGGGAATAATGCATGGAAAGTCTCATACCACATCACACAATAGGTGAGGTGGGGGTGAAAAGTCCATAAGTATATCAAACTAGAGGCAGCCAATCCCAGGAAGCTGAACCAGGCTTCATGAACTGCAAGACAAGAAAGGAGAGGGAGGCGCCTCTAAGTGCAGTATTAAAACGTATTTATTACAAAGAGGGATTAAAAACACTCACTAGATGCATGAGCAATAACAGCATGAAGATCAGGAGTAACAGTCTGCAGGGGGATAGTCTGCAGTGAAAGTGTGCATATGCAGGACTGTATATGGAGTTCATGTACTATAATTCTTTGGGCAGTCATCCCTTATCCCCATCCAAGTTATTTCCCCTAAATAAAATAACAAAAACAAGAGCCGGCCTGGTCAGTGTCTACGGATGTGTGCAATATGGTGTGATTGAGGGCAGCTATAAGGTGAACCACTACTACCAGCCAACTCAAGGGAGCGCATGGCTACAGCTGTATAAATATTCAAGATGCTATTTGCATTGTTCCACACCTATGTTCCAGAGGATTCTACTGTTTTCTGGAAAGCAGAGAAATCAAGGGTATTTATACAGCTGTAGCCATGTGCTCCCTTGAGTTGGCTGGTAGTAGTGGTTCACCTTATAGCTGCCCTCAATCACACCATATTGCACACATCCGTAGACACTGACCAGGCCGGCTCTTGTTTTTGTTGTTTTATTTAGGGGAAATAACTTGGATGGGGATAAGGGATGACTGCCCAAAGAATTATAGTACATGAACTCCATATACAGTCCTGCATAAACACACTTTCACTGCAGACTATCCCCCTGCACACTGTTACTCCTGATCTTCATGCTGTTATTGCTCATGCATCTAGTGAGTGTTTTTAATCCCTCTTTGTAATAAATATGTTTTAATACTGCACTTAGAGGCGCCTCCCTCTCCTTTCTTGTCTAAGGTACATGAAAATATAGCTTTTTTGGTAACCATATAGGTTTTTGGGTCTCCACGACTGGTTCTCTCTACCCTGGCCTCTTATCTCTCCTTTCTATCCCTTTATTTCTGCTCTTTCTTACCTACTGTTCCCTCTCTCTTGGACCTGCTATCTCATTTCTATGTCGCTATTTTTGGAGATTTTAAGATTTTAAAGTTGAGTACCAATTGGATTACCTGGTCAGGTTGTCATGTAAATTCAACCTTGTGCCAACCTTTTCCCATTAGCTGCTGAATGTAAAAAACAAAAGGTTTGGGAATTCTGGCTGAAGTAATTGACCAATTATGGCCATGAAATGCCTGCCAGCTTGTTTACAATTTGAATTCAGTGTGTGACCAGAAGATGTCATTTAGTGGTAGTAGTAAAAACACCACTAAATGAATGACTTCTGGCTGCACTAGCCAGAGGTTCAGATGGGAAAGTGAACTGGCCAAATCTGGCCACTTAGTTCTCCAAATTGGTGAACTATGAAACGTTTGGGTTATATTAGTTGTATGAGAGCAACCCAAAAACGACACTGATTCCTACTCCTCCACAACTGTTATTAGAGTTTAGCTTTATCAAAGGCTGATATATGGGCTTTAGGAATATAACATATGGATGGTGATCTGCAACTACAATAGAGCCTACTAAAAAAGCTTACTTCCAGTTTGTGGTGTTCAGTAACTAAAATTGGGAAAAATATATTCCTGTCAGTAAATCTTTCATTATTATTATGCTTGCTTGGAATACTTATACCAGCATTTAAATTATCACTTAAATATACCCTGATAATGAGACCTTTGAATCAACAGACACTCAAGCATAATTAAAATCACTTTCAAAATGCTATTTCTGATTGTTGTACAGCAATTGAACAAACACAATTTAATTACAAAGACATGTCTATACAGTGCAGGTTAAACCTCATCACTTACAAAACTTTTAGAAGAAAATATAAGTAAAATAATACATCTCATTCAGGTGATGTAAATGTAGATGCGAAGTAAAATGAATTTGTTAAGGTTAAAATGTATTGCTTTCAACATTTTAAACTTGTAGTATATTAGTCAATCCAAAAATTATGTACTCCAAAAAAGGTGTGTTGACCCTTTGTATATTGCTAAACCATCTCCTGTTACATAACTGAGAAACAAAAACAATATAGAGGAATACAGTAATACATATAATCTGTAGATACTGCAATAAACATTTATGCCCTCCAACCGAGATAGATGTGAAACCACAAAAAGACACCACAAGACTCACAACATAACATAGACCTGAGGTGTTCCCTGGTCAGCTGGTCAGTATGCCAAAAAGGGGGGATACCCAAGATAAGTAATGGTTGATTGTAGAAGAGGGATGTGAAGGAAATACCCTGTAAAGGGGATGGGAGGGAGGGTATTGCGCACTGAAACAGATAAGGAACACAGGTGAGTGGGCTGCTTAACTACCCCCCTCCCTCGGGCTCCCTCGGACTCCTCCCATAAATGCAGGCCACTATAGTGGCCTTCTAAGTGAAAAATAAAATGACTGCACCCCACCATAGGGTCCTTTATTCAGACATCCCATAAAGCATCACAGGACCAGAATGCATATGGTAGACACATTTCATGCACCTCACGTGCAATTCTGGTATGCATTCTGGTCCTGTGATGCTTTATGGGATGTCTCAACAAAGGACTTTGGACCATATGGTGATGTGCGCCCATTACTTTTTTCCTGCATGTGAGGTTGCGAGCCAGGGTGAGCACCCACCTGGATCCACTGGGCAGTTCAGTTTTTTCACCTGAAGCGATGAGCCTTCTTTGAATAATTATACTGGCCTTCTAATTTATGGTTGGAGCCCTTCAACCGAGATAGACGTGAAACCACATAAAGATGCCACAAGACTCAACATAACATACATATGAGGTATGCCCTGGTCAGCTGGTTGGAACGCCAAAAAGGAGGCAAAAATACCACAATAGGGAAAACTGTTTTATTGGTTTACATGACATGTATTAGACAAGCTTGGTGAAGGCTTGCGCCATCTCAACCTGGGGATTCGGAATGTATCGGGTAAAGCAGGCGGATTTCGATCTGCCTAATCTTCTGATGATATGACCCGGCACCCCATGCCAGGAGGTGACCGAGGCTGCTCCGAATTGGAAGGAGTGCCCAGAAAACTGGTTAGATTAGCCAGGAGGATGTGAACATGTTCGATGAACTGGCTAACTGTTAGTGGGCTGGAAGGAAAGGCAACAATGGGCTGGAGCTAGACTGGCTCGGTAGGTGTGATAACAACTGACCAGAACCGCTACTGGACACCATTCATTGTGGGTCTGAAAGAATTTGATGTCGACCCCATTGCAGAACTGATGAGTTTTGGCCACTGCCAGATGTAGGACAAAATGGTCGTCTTGAAGGCGGGCCAGATGGCACGTACCTGCATAGCACCTGACAACCGGGGCCACTGTAAGTGAACTCACTGGGCCATAGGAAGCTGTAGAAGGACAGGTAGATAGCTGCTTGGATGACCAGCCTGGGCAGCAGCTCAAAAGGGGACCGTGACAGGATGACTGACATGTCCCAGGACATGGAACTTTATACGGGCAAGCGTTTGCTACTGGCTATGGGCTGATGTTTCTGGATGCCACGCAGCACGGCTTTGACCGCATGGGTCGCAAACAATGAGGGTTTCCCATGGGCTTGTAGGGAGAGGAAATGCTGGATGCCAGCTAGGTACAGTCTGACAGTGTTGTGGGACAGGCTCAGATGTGTGGCAGTAAGACATGAAGGCCAGGACGTAGGTTTTCCAGGCAGTGCGGTAGACCTTTAGCGTGTCGTGCGTCAGTGACCGGTTTATGAGCAGCGTAGCATTGTGAAGGTGATCTCTTAGCTCATTGTTAGCTGTGACCAAGGTTGGATAGGAAATGTGGTTGGGTCGGCTCTGGGTCTCTGTAAAAAATACAAAGGAAAATTAATGCGGGACAGTGCTTCTGCTGCAAGATTGCACTTGCCAGGTATGTAAGTACAGTGTACATTGAAATTGCAGTAAAGGGATAACTGCACCAGCCTGCGTAGGAAGGGCATGATGGCAAAGGACTTGGACCTGCCTTTGTTGACAATCTCAGTCGTGGCGAAGTTGTCAGTGGAGAAGACCACAGTCTGCCCCACCCAGGTGTGTCCCCAGACCTGAGCTGCCACAATGATAGGGTAAAGCTCGAACAATGAGGACCTCTGGCTGAACCTAGAGACCAGGAGGATTTCCTGTGGCCATGGACCTGCAAACCAATGGGTGCCAAAAATGGCAGCAAAGCCTGTGGAGGCTGCAGCATCTGTTACTATATGAGGTGAGGAGGCTGAAGCTGATGGGATGAACATGGATACGCTGTTCTAGTTCTCAAGGAAGTTGTCCTACATTGCTAGATCTGCAGCAGCTGCCTGGTCTGGGACAGCTTATCAGGGGGTAGGCTGGCCTGCATATAGCAGGTGTCAAGGGTGATTCCTAGGAAGGCGATGGACTGTGCCAGGCCTTCCATTTTATGCTCTGCTATGTGCTCATTGAGATTACCACATACTACTCTTAATTTGTCAAAGTCTGACGGGGGCTCGCCGGGTCGTTCAATTAGCAGGAAGTCATCAAGGTAGTGGATGACTTTCTGACACTGCGCTTGATCAGACAGGATCCAGGTAAGGGACTGAGCGAGAGTGTTGAACAGCCACAGACTGTTCTTAGAGCAGAAAGTCAGTTTGGTGGCAAAGTCGTATGAGCCTTTCCATTTGATGCCATGCCACTGCCAGAGAGAAAACGCCATAAATTAATTTTCATGGTTTGTAAATGCAGCAACTTTTGTGCAAACCAATCAATATATGCCTATTGCAATTTTTTTTACCACAAATATGTAGAAGAATATATATCGGCCTAAACTGATGAATACATTTGTTTTTTTATATTTTTTTGACATGTATTATAGCAAAAAGTAAAAAAATATTGTTTTTTTTTTCAAAATTGTCACTCTTTGTTTGTTTATAGCAGCCAGTGATCAGAAGTGATGTAGAGGTGATCAAATACAACCAAAAGATAGCTCTATTTGTGGGGAAAAAAGGACATCAATTTTGTTTGGGTACAACGTCGCACGACCGCACAATTGTCAGTTAAAGCAACACAGTGCTCTGGTCAGGAAGGGGGTAAATCCTTCCGGACCTGAAGTGGTTAAAGTGCAAAGTGAGAAAAGTGCAAAAAACTCTGGTCTTTTATCCCAAGTATGGAGTAATATAATCCTCTTATAAAGGGGTCTGTCACCAGTGGATATGATGTTTACAACCGGGACGAGGCTTGGTTCGCGCAATGTCACTTCCTGCCTAGACCTGTCATTCATTTATATATCAGACTGGAGCGAAGCGTGGAACGCACACCGATGCCATTTTGGTACACTGAGGATGTGACTGTCCAGGTGTCCCCAATGACCATTACAGCAAGTTCCTCTGATGGGTTGATGTATCTATATATATATATATATGGCGGTGTTCAGATGCGGCCCTTATGCCTCGGAAGATGTCCTTCTGGACAAAACGTGTCGGTTGTGGATCGTGTGAATACTACATTTTATTATCCAAATGTATCTTTTATGCAAATTTGTAAGTGTACACTTTGTTGCTATTAAAACTTTTTTTTTGAGAAAATGACGTCCAATCTGGTGCAGGATGGAACAACCTGAACTTGACTGACCTAGTGGTTTTATGCCACTGGAGATGATGAGTGGCCGGATTGTGTGCCACTGGAGACGTGCTTGCAACAATTGTAAAAAAGTAGCCTCATCAGGGAGGAGAAAACGAGGACAGCAGAGAAATTGGAGCATGTGTGAATGAGCCATGGTCGTGTGCAACCATGAGTCGTAATTGTATGTTTGTGGATATGAACGAATCGTGCCAACATGAGCCGGAGTTACGAAGTAGAAATATAATATGCATTTCTTTTTTTATATTTATATACTGAAATGAGGTGTGCTGGTACATGCTGGAGTTAGCGACCTAGGAAGTTGCATGGCTTGTAAGTGTGAAATAAGTAAATGAGTGGTATGAGTAGCGACTGAGAGCTTGCAGCAGGAACCTTGAGGGGGAGGCTGTGCTGCAGAAGTTTGTGGTGCCTGTGAATGGGTAAATGAATGCTATGAGTGGCAACTGAGAGCTTGTGGCAAGAACCTCGTGAAGAAGCCCATGCTGCAGAACCTTGTAGTGCCTGTGAATGGGTTTAATGAGTGGTATGAGTGGCGACTGAGAACTTGTGGCAGGAACCTCTATGGGGAGGCTGTGCTGCAGAAGCTTGTGATGCCTGAGAATGGGTAAATGAGTGGTATGAGTGGTGACTGAGAGCTTGTGGCAGGAACCTCAAGGGGGAGGCCATATTGAAGAAGCTTGTGGTGCCTATGAACGTGTAAAAGAGTGGTATGCATGGCGACTGAGAGCTTGTGGCAGGAACCTCGAGGGGGAGGCTGTATTTGCAGAAGCTCGTGGTGCCTGTGAATGGGTAAATGAGTGGTATGAGTGGCGACTATGAGCTTGTAGCAGTAACCTCTATAGGGAGGCTGTGCTGCAGAAGCTTGTGGTGTCTGTGAATGGGTAAATGAGTGTTATGAGTGGCGACTGACAGCTTGTGGCAGGAACCTCTATGGGAAGGCCGTGCTGACTTAATGTAGAAGCGACACACAAGAAAAGGCTGGGTTATATGTCACTTGACACAAAGTATGGCCAGATTGTGTGCCACTGCAGATGTGCTTGCAACAATTGAAAGAAAGTAGCCTCATCAGGGAGGAGAAAATGAGGACATCAGAGAAATTGGAGCATGTGGGGATGAGCCATGGTCATTCGCAACCGGGAGTCATGATCGTATGTTTGTGAAAATGAATGAATCGTGCCGACATGAGTTGGATTTGTAAGTGTGAATGGGTAAATGAGTGGTATGAGTGGCGACTGAGAGCTTGCGGCAGGAACCTCGAGGCGGAGGCCGTGCTGCAGAAGTTCATGGTGCCTGTGAATGGGTAAATGAGTGCTATGAGTGGCGACTGAGAGCTTGTGGCAGGAACCTCAAGGGGGAGGCCGTATTTGCAGTAGCTCATGGTGCCTATGAACAGGTAAATGAGTGGTATGAGTGGCGACTGAGAACTTGTGGCCGGAACCTCTATGGGGAGGCCGTGCTGCAGAAGCTTGTGGTGTCTGTAAATGGGTAAATGAGTGGTGTGAGTGGCAACTGAGAGCTTGTGGCAGGAACCTCAAGGGGGGAGAGGCCGTATTGATGAAGCTTGTGGTGCCTATGAACGGGTAAATGAGTGGTATGCATGGCGACTGTTAGCTTGTGGCAGGAACCTCTTGTTGGGCGCAGGATTGGACCTTGCTGCAAACAATTATTTTACAAACTGTCATTACATGCCCCAGTCATACAAGTGCAGAAAGATTGGGCCTTGGATGTTGGTGGTGGCTGAACACTGTAACCTCTCACAGTTAATCTTGTTGGGCGCAGGATTGGGCCTTGCTGTAAACAATTGTTTTAAAAATTGTAATTACATGCCCCAGTCAAACAGGTGCAGAAAAATAAAATTGGTCCTTTGGTGTTGGTGGTGCCTGAACACTGTAAACCCTCACAGTTACTCTTGTTGGGTGCAGGAATGGGACCGGTTGTTAACAATTATTTAAAAAATAATAATTACACGCCCCAGTCAAACAAGTGCAGAAAAATTAGGCTTTGGGTGTTGGTGGTGCCTGAACACTCTAACCACTCTCAGTTACTCTTGTAGGGTGCAGAATTGGGCCTTGCTGTAAACAATTATTTTAAAAACTGTAATTACATGCCCCAGTCCAACAGGTGCAGAAATTTGGGCCTTGGGTGTTGGTGGTGCCTGAACACTGTAACCCCTCAGAGCTACTTTTGTTGTGCGCAGGAATGTGCACTGCAGTTAAAAATTATTATAAAAATAGTAATTGCACACCCCACTCAAATAGGTGCAGAAAAATTGGGCCTTGGGTGTTGGTGGTGCCTGAGCACTGTAACCCCTCACAGTTGCTCTTGTTGGGCGCAGGACTGGGCCTTGCTGTAAACAATTATTTTAAAAATTGCAATTACATGCCCCAGTAATACAGGTGCAGAAAAATTGGGCCTTGGATGTTGGTGGTGCCTGAACACTGTAACCCCTCTCAGTTACTCTTGTTGGGCGCAGGATTGGGTCTTGCTGTAAACAATTATTTTAAAAATTGTAATTACATGCCCCAGTCCAACAGGGGCAGAAAAATTGTGCCCTGGGTGTTGGTGGTGCCTGAACACTGTAACCCATCACAGTTAACCTTGTTGGGCACAGGATTTGGGCCCTACTGTAAACAATTATTTTAAAAATTGTAATTACATGTCCCAGTAATACAGGTGCAGAAAAATTGGACCTTGGGTGTTGGTGGTGCCTGAATACTGTAACCCCTCACAGTTACTCTTGTTGGGTGCAGGATTGGACCTTGCTGTAAACAATTGTTTTAAAAATGGTAATTACATGCCCCAAACAGGTGCAGAAAATTGGGCCTTGGGTGTTGGTGGTGCCTGAACACTGTAACCCCTAACAGTTACTCTTGTTGGGCACAGGAATGGGCCCTGCTGTTAAAAATAATTTTAAAAATTGTAATTACATGCTCCAGTCAAACAGGTGCATAAAAATTGCACCTTGAGTGTTGCTGGTGCATGAACACTCTAACCCTTCACATTTATTCTTGTTGGGTGCAGGATAGGGCCTTGCTGTAAACAATTATTTAAAAAAAATTATTTAGATGCCATAAAAAGGTGCAGAAAAATTGGGCCTTTGTTTGTTGGTGGTGCCTTAACACTGTAACAGTTCATAGTTACTCTTGTTGGGCGCAGAATTGGGCCTTGCTGTAAACAATTGTTTTAAAAATGGTAATTACATGCCCCACTCAAACAGGTGCAGAAAAATCGGGCCTTGGGTGTTGCTGGTGCTTGAACACAATAACCCCTCACAATTTGTTGGACACAGGAATGGGCCCTGCTGTTAAAAATTATTATAAAAATTGTAATTACATGCCCCAGTCAAACAGGTGCAGAAAAACTGGGCCTTGGGTATCGGTGGTGCCTGAACACTGTAACCCCTCACAATTACTCTTGTTGGGCGCAGGATTGGGCCTTGCTGTAAACAATTATTTTAAAAATTGTATTTACATGCCCCAAACAGGTGCAGAAAAATTGGGCCTTGGGTGTTGGTGGTGACTGAACACTGTAACCCTTCACAATTATTCTTGTTGGGCACAGGATTGGGCCTTGCTGTAAACAATTTTTTTAAAAATGTATTTAGATGCCACAAAAAGATGCAGAAAAATTGGGCCTTTGCTTGTTGGTGGTGCCTTAACACTGTGACCCCTCACAATTATTCTTGTTGGGCACAGATTAGGGCCTTGCTGTAAACAATTATTTTAAAAAATGTATTTAGATGGCACCAAAAGATGCAGAAAAATTGGGCCTTTGCTTGTTGGTGGTGCCTTAACACTGTAACCCCTCACAGTTACTCTTGTTGGGCGCAGGAATGGATCCTGCTGTAAACAATTATTTTAAAAATATTAATTACATGCACCAAACAGATGCAGAAAAATTGGGCCTTGGGTGTTGGTGGTGCCTGAACACTCTAACCCCTCAGAGTTACTCTTGTTGGGCACAGGAGTGGGCCCTGCTGTTAAAAACAATTTTAAAAATTGTAATTACATGCCCAAGTCAAACAGTTGCAGAAAAATTGGGCCTTGGGTGATGGTGGTGCCTGAACACTGTAACCTCTCACAGTTATTCTTGTTGGGTGCAGGATTGGGCCTTGCTGTAAACAATTGTTTTAAAATTGTAATTGCATGCCCCAGTCAAACAGGTGCAGCAAAATTGGGCCTTGGGTGTTGGTGATGCCTGAACACTGTAACCCCTCACAGTTACTCTCGCTGGGAGCAGGAATGGGCCCTGCTATTAAAAATTATTATAAAATTGTAATTTCATGCCCCAGTCAAACAGGTTCACAAAAATTGGGCCTTGGGTGTTGGTGGTGCCTGAACCATGTAACCCTTCACAATTAATCTTGTTGGGCGCAGGATTGGGCCTTGCTGTAAACAATTGTTTTAAAAATTGTAATAACATGCCCCAGTCAAACAGGTGCATAAAAATTGCACCTTGAGTGTTGCTGGTGCATGAACACTCTAACCCTTCACATTTATTCTTGTTGGGTGCAGGATAGGGCCTTGCTGTAAACAATTATTTAAAAAAATGTATTTAGATGCCATAAAAAGGTGCAGAAAAATTGGGCCTTTGTTTGTTGGTGGTGCCTTAACACTGTAACAGTTCATAGTTACTCTTGTTGGGCGCAGAATTGGGCCTTGCTGTAAACAATTGTTTTAAAAATGGTAATTACATGCCCCACTCAAACAGGTGCAGAAAAATCGGGCCTTGGGTGTTGCTGGTGCTTGAACACAATAACCCCTCACAATTTGTTGGACACAGGAATGGGCCCTGCTGTTAAAAATTATTATAAAAATTGTAATTACATGCCCCAGTCAAACAGGTGCAGAAAAACTGGGCCTTGGGTATCGGTGGTGCCTGAACACTGTAACCCCTCACAATTACTCTTGTTGGGTGCAGGATTGGGCCTTGCTGTAAACAATTATTTTAAAAATTGTATTTACATGCCCCAAACAGGTGCAGAAAAATTGGGCCTTGGGTGTTGGTGGTGACTGAACACTGTAACCCCTCACAATTATTCTTGTTGGGCACAGGATTGGGCCTTGCTGTAAACAATTATTTAAAAAAATGTATTTAGATGCCACAAAAAAAAAATTGGCCCAGAAAAATTGGGTCTTTGCTTGTTGGTGGTGCCTTAACACTGTAACCCCTCACAGTTACTCTTGTTGGGCGCAGGAATGGGTTCTGCTGTAAACAATTATTTTAAAAATATTAATTACATGCCCCAAACAGGTGCAGAAAAATTGGGCTTTGGGTGTTGGTGGTGCCTGAACCTTCTAACCCCTCACAGTTACTCTTGTTGGGCATAGGAATGGGCCCTGCTGTTAAAAATTATTTTAAAAATTGTAATTACATGCCCAAGTCAAACAGGTGCAGAAAAATTGGGCCTTGGGTGTTGGTGGTGCCCGAACACTGTAACCTCTCACAGTTATTCTTGTTGGGTGCAGGATTGGGCTTTGCTGTAAACAATTGTTATAAAATTGTAATTACATGCCCCAGTCAAACTGGTGCGGCAAAATTGGGCCTTGGGTGTTGGTGATGCCTGAACACTGTAACCTCTCACAGTTACTCTTGTTGGGCGCAGGAATGGGCCCTGCTGTTAAAAAATATTATAAAATTGTAATTTCATGCCCCAGTCAAACAGGTGCAGAAAAATTGGGCCTTGGGTGTTGGTGGTGACTGAACACTGTAACCTCTCACAGTTACTTTTGTTTGGCGCAGGAATGGACTCTGCTGTTAAAAATGATTATAAAAATAGTAATTACATGCCCCACTCAAATACGTGCAGAAAAATTGGGCCATGGGTGTTGGTAATGCCTGAACACTGTAGCCCCTCAGAGTTGCTCTTGTTATGCGCAGGATTTGGCCTTGCTGTAAACAATTATTATAAAAATTGCAATTACATGCCCCAGTAATACAGGTGCAGAAAAATTGGGCCTTGGGTGTTGGTGGTGCCTGAGCACTGTAACCGCTCCCAATTGCTCTTATTGGGCACAGGATTGGGCCTTGCTGTAATGTGTCATGTGACTCCTTAGAGTTACAAGGTCTCAGGTGTGAACGGGGAGCAGGTGTGTTAAATTTGGCGTTATCGCTCTCACTCTCTCATACTGGCTCCGAAACGTTGCACTCTCTGTGATGTGATCTTTCTTTGAATGAAGAACCTTTGGACAGTGATCCTTGGTGTGCTGGCGAATACTTACACTTGATTGAAGCTTCCAGTATCCAGCTGGTAAATCGCTGCAGCAACCACTTCTACACAGGCCTTTCTTTTTAAGAAAGGTGTGCTGAAGGAACATTGACAAGACTGGAAGTTTAACATGGCACCTCATGGCAAAGAACTCTCTAAGGATCTGACAAAAAGAATTGTTGCTCTACATAAAGATGGCCTAGGCTATAAGAAGATTGCTAATACCCTGAAATTGAGGTGCAGCATGGTGGCCAAGACCATACAGCGGTATAACAGGACAGGTTCCACTCAGAACAGGCCTTGCCATGGTCGACCAAAGGAGTTGAGTGCACTTGCTCAGCGTCATATCCAGAGGTTATCTTTGGGAAATAGAGGTATGAGTGTGCCCGCATTGCTGCATAGGTTGAAGGGATAGGGGTCAGCCTCTCAGTGCTCAGACCATACGCCACACACTGCATCAAATTGGTCTGCATGACTGTCGTCCCAGAAGGAAGCCTCTTCTAAAGATGATGCACAAGAAAGCCCACAAACAGTTTGCTGAAGACAAGCAGACTAAGGACATGGATACACCAGCAAAGAATATCCATGGAGTGCCGCCTGTTTGTCTTTTGGTGTATCTAAGTGAGCGGTGGCGAGCCGCGGCAGGCACCGTGGTCCATATCAGGCACAGGTCCGGACCTGGAGCTGTGTATCCCTTTTCTCATAGTCTAAGGACATGGATTACTGGAACCATGCCCTGTGGTCTGATGAAACCAAGATAAACTTATTTGGTTCAGATGGTGTCAAGCGTGTGGGGTGGCAACCAGGTGAGGAGTACAAAGGCAAGTGTGTCTTGCATACAGTCAAGCATGGTGGTGCGAGTGTCATTGTCTGGGGCTGCATGAGTGCTCCAGGAACTGGGGAGCTATCATTGAGGGAACCATGAATGCCAACATGTACTGTGACATACTGAAGCAGAGCATGATCCCCTCCCTTCGGAGACTGGGCCACAGGGCAGTATTCCATGATAATGAATCCAAAACACAGCTCCAAGATGACCACTGCCTTGCTAAAAAAATCTGAGGGTAAAGGTGATGGACTGGCAAAGCGTGTCTCCAGACCTAAACCCTATTGAGCATCTGTGGGTAATCCTCAAACAGATGGTGGAGAAGCGCAAGGTCTCTAACATCCACCAGCTCCGTGATGTCATCATGGACGGGTGGAAGAGGACTCCAGTGGCAACCTGTGAAGCTCTGGTGAACTCCATGCCAAAGAGGGTTAAGGCAGTGCTGGAAAATAATGGTGGCCACACAAAATATTGACACTTTGGGCCCAATTTAGACCCTTTCACTTAGGGGTGTACTCACTTTTGTTGCCAGCGGTTTAGACATTAATGGCTGTGTGTTGAGTTATTTTCAGGGGACAGTAAATTTTCACTGTTATACAAGCTGTACACTCACTACTTTACATTGTAGCAAAGTGTAATTTATTCAGTGTTGTCACATGAAAAGATAGAATAAAATATTTACAAAAATGTGAGGGGTGTACGCACTTTTGTGAGATACTGTATATATGTATATATATACTGTATATATATATATATATATATATACACACTCTAGGATGTATATATATATATATATATATATATATATATTAATATACCACCTGAAGTGGATTATATACTTTATATACTTTACACTATCGAATATATAGCCTCACTGAATGTATATATATATATATATATATATATATATATATATATATATATATATACAGTACCTCACAGAAGTGAGTACATCCCTCAGCACTCATGCAGACCCCAGATCATGACACTCCCCCCACCATGCTTGACTGTAGGCATGACACATACGGCGTATGGTCTGAGCACTGACAGGCTTACCCCCCCACCCCTTCAACCCATGCAGCAATGCTGGCAGCACTCATACATCTATTTCCCAAAGACAACTTCTGGATATGATGCTGAGCATGTGCACTTAACTTCTTTGGTTGATCATGGTGAGGCCTGTTCTGAGGGGAACCTGTCCTGTTAAACCGCTGTATGGTCTTGGCCACCATGTTGCAGCTCAGTTTCAGGGTCTTGGAAAACTTCTTATAACCTAGACCATCTTTATGTAGAGCAACAATTCTTTTTTTCAGATCCTCAGAGAGTTCTTTGCCATGAGGTGCCATGTTGAACTTCCAGTGACCAGTGACCATTATGAGAGAGTGAGAGCAATAACACAACATTAACACACCTGCTCCACATTCACTGAGACCTTGTAACACTAACAAGTCACATGACACCGGAGAGGGAAGATGATAATTGGTCCCAATTTGGAAATTTTCAATTAGGGGTGTACTCACTTATGTTGCCATCAATGGCTCTGTGTTGAGTTATTTGAGGGGATAGGAAATATACACTGTTATACAAGCTGTACACTCACTACTTTACGTTGTAGCAAAGTATCATTTCTTCAGTGTTGCCACATGAAAAGATATAATAAAATATTCACAAAAATGTGAGGGGTGTATTCATTTTTGTGAGATACTGTATGTATATATATATATATATATATATATATATATATATATATATATTTTTTACTTAACTGCCTGCACTCTAAGATATACTACACTAATATATACTCTATGCTTCCTGCACTGTAATATATGCTACACTAATATATATTCTACACTGCCTGCACTCTGCTGTATATATACTACACTGACTACACGCTCTATCCACTAACTAAACTGCCTGCCTAATCTCTCTCTATTTCTCCATGTTAACACACTACCTACAGCTGCTGTGTAAGCAGCCTTATATAGTGTGGGGCGTGAACTTAGCCTCCTGAGCCATGACTCATGAATCATGGCTCTTACAGCAGCATGTGCTGTGATTGGCCAAAGCATGCAAGTCATGTGCATGCTTTGGCCAATCAGCAGCCGTGAATGCACTGTGATCTCGCAGTGCATTATGGGGCGCTTTGCAGTGGGCGAACTCTTCGCAAGCTCCTCATATTGTTTTTTGTTCTCTGAACAAATGAACACCCACTCGAACATCAGGCCCATCCCTATAAATGAGTGGTATGAGTGGTGACTGAGAGCTTGTGGCAGGAACCTTGAGGGGAAGGTCATGCTGCAGAAGCTCGTAATGCCTGTGAATTGGTAAATTGGAATGGTGACTGAGAGCTTGTGGCAGGAGCCTCGAGGGGGAGGCCATGCTTAAGAAGCTTGTGGTGCCTGTGAATGGGTAAATGAGTGGTATGAGTGGTAACTGAGAGCTTGTGGCAGAGACCTCAAGAGGGAGGCCTTATTTGCAGAAGCTCATGGTGCCTATGAATGGCTAAATGAGTGGTATGAGTGGTGACTGAGAACTTGTGGTTGAAACCTCTATGGGGAGGCCATGCTGCAGAAGCTCATGATACCTGTGAATGGGTAAATGAGTGGTATGAGTGGTGACTGAGAGCTTGTGGCAGGAACCTCAAGAGGGAGGCCGTGTTACAGAAGCTCGTGGTGCCTATGAATGGGTAAATGAGTGGTACGTGTGGCGACTGAGAGCTGCGTCAGGAACCTCATTGGGGAGGCCATGTTGCAGAAGCTGAAGCTATGAATTAGTGATTCCTGTGCCTGATGAAGACAGTCAACAGCCGATGAAAACTCAGCTTGTAAAGCTACGAATGAGCCATACGTTAGTATGATGGGCAAACCATGCGGCTGAGGGAATCTAAGAAACTCAGAAGCCTGTGCCGAGAAAAGCTGGTGATATGACTCAGAGTCTTTTTTTTTGTCTTTTTATTTATTTTTTTATTCGTCTTTTTTTTCCGTTCTTTTTTTTTTGTAGAAAGCACATCCAACCTAGTGGAGGATGGAACAACCTGAACACAACTGACCTAAGGGAGAAACGACAGACAAGAAAATGTGAGTTGCCAAATTGTGTGCCCCTGGAGACAATGATTGGTCAGATCATGTGCCACTGGAGACTTGCTTGCAAAGTTTGCAAGAAGTAACCTCATCAGGGAGGCGAAAACAAGGGCAAATTGTGTCAATTCAGGTCGGAGTTATGAAGCTGGAGTATCATATGTGTTTGAGTAAGTGCGACCATATGAATATTTTGAGTAAAGACTGGTTGCTTGTGGCAGGAGCCTCATGAGAGAGACCGAGCTGCAGGGAGCTTGTGATGTGTGTGACAACTGTAACCAACTTGAGTCGTGCCAAGGATACAAAACTCTATGTCACAGACATGACCAGGATGTGAATCGGGTCATCGTAAAATGTTAGGGTGCCACCCCCTCCTCCAAAACCGAACACATACCAACCACCCAGCCCCCGAGGCTAATCAAAGCACAGACAAGGCACCAGGTGCCTCTAGTTACCACCTCAATCAGCCACAGAACCCATGCAATCAATACATGCTAACCTCCAAATGGATGAGGCGGCAACCCCATAGACAATGAATCCTATAACCAGTGAAGCCTGTGTAGAGTGATATCGGACAATGACCAACAGTAAAACTTGGAATCTTTGAAGTCCAACATACAAATCAGTCCAAAAAATATAGTATAAAGGGCAAACGCAAAAAAATGGTGTAGTCCTATAAAGGATAACATACAGTGATGAAGTCCAAATAAAGTGATAAAAGTAAAAAAAGGTACAAAAAGTCTGATCTTTTATCCCAAATATGAAGTAATATAATGCTCTTATAAAGTGACAGTAGTGCAGAGATTGGTAATAAGGTGATCTGGTGCTGAAACAACGGAGCAAGGATATACCATAAATGTGTAGTAAAATTTGTACACTTACCAGATGAGGTGGACACATGTGCCATATAGCCCGTGGGTCATACAAGCTTTCGTAGGGATATACCCCAGCGTGTAATCCAAATCCGAGGGGTCTGTCGCCAATGGATATGATGTTTACAACCAGGATGAGGCTTTGTTTGTGCAATGTCACTTCCTGCCTAGACATGCCATTCATTAGATGATGCTGTGAGGCGGAGCTGTTATCTCTGCGCGTTCTGTGTTTACTACCGGAACAAGGCTTGATTTGCGCAATGTCACTTCCTGCCTAGAACTGTCATTCATTTATATATCAGACTGGAGCGAGGCGTGGAACACATGCCAATGCCATTTTGGTGCACCATGGACATGACTGTCCAGGTGTCCCCGATGCCCATTACAGCAAGTTCCTCTCAAGGATTGATGTGTATATATATATATATATATATATATATATATATATATATATAAAGTGATGTTCACACATGGTCCTTATGCTACAGAAGATGTCCTTTTGGACGAAACGGGTCGGGTGTGGACCGTGTGAATACCGCATTTGAACTTTTATTACCCAAACATATCTTTTATGCAAATTTGTAAATGTACACTTTGTTGCTATTAAAACTTCTCATTTTACTGAGTCACACTATGTGGAGGCTTTTGTTTCCATTTCTGGCCATGTTTCCATGATCGAATGTGTCATCTTCTGAGTTCCTATCTGAAGGTGGAGTTCCCTGGTGTATCATCATATCCATTGGTGACAGACCCCTCAGATTTGGATTCCACGTGGGGTATATCCCCACAAAAGCTTGCATGACCCACGGGCTATCGGGCTATATGGCACATGTGTCCACCTCATCTGGTAAGAGTACCAATTTTACTACACATTGATGGTACATCCTTGCACCGTTGTTTCTGCACTGGATCACCTTATGACCAATCTTTGCACTACTGTCACTTTATCAGAGGATTATATTACTCCATACTTGGGATAAAAGACCAGAGTTTTTTGTGCCCTTTTTTGCACTTATATCACTTTATTTCGACCTTATCACTGTATGTTATCCTTTATAGGACTACACCAATTTTTTTGAGTTTGCACTTTATAATATATTATTTGAACTTATTCCTATGTTGGACTTCAAAGATTCCAATTTTCACTTTTTAGCACGGCACATGTGTTTTGATTTATTGTATTTGCACACTGTGGGGCTAATTCACGATATCGCGAATATGCGTTCGCGCGACGCTAAAAAAAAGCCCATTAAAGCCAATTAGCATATCAAATAGGCGATCATGCGAATGCAGAATTGCATTATTGCGCGTGAATATGCCTTCTTAATCAGCATATATGGGAATAGCTGATGTCAATTGGACTTGAACCTGCAGAATCCATTGAAGGTTTGTATGAACATTATTTGCTTGAAAAAGTGTATGGGAACTACCGCAGCAAAATGGAAAGCATAATACTGCGTGCAATGCAAGGTGTGCTGATAACATCTGTAGGATCCGAACTTGGAGCTGTAAGCTTTGAACACATCGGAATAAACCACTATGCTGTAGAGTTGACCCCAACCAACCAGAAAAAATACATTTACTAATCATGTATTCTCTTCATTCTCTACAAACTAACTGACAGCACGTTAACTAGTGTGTGATTATTCCAATTCCACACTATAATATTATTGAATATGTACATACCATTGCATAAGTTTATAGTATGGAAGCAATCAAACTGATGGGCATTGGCGAATATGCCTTCACATATTTTCAGAATATAATGCCAAGTACAATGCAAGGTGCAGTGATGACACCAGTAGGATCCGAACCTGTAGCTGTAAGCTTTGAAGGTATTGGAAGAATCCACTACACTATGGAGTTGACCACAACCAACCATAGAAAATACATTTACTAATCTTGGATTCTGGTAATTCTCTACAAACTAACTGCCGGCACATTAACTAGTGTGTGATTATTCCAATTCCACATCATAATATTATTGAATATGTACATACCATTGCATGCATTTAAAGAATTCATAGTATGGAAGCAATCAAACTGATATGCATTGGCTAATTGGCAAATATGCGTTCGCATATTTTCCGCATTTAATGCTGAGTACAATGCAAGCTTTCAGAAGGTCATACCATCCATACCATTGAACTACTCTGGATAGCCTTGCTGATACAATACAAATCATTGTACCAGCCAAACTTTGAACAGTTAGAATGTTTGACATTCATGTCAGCTGGGATTACCACTGATCTGTGATTAGCTGAAGCTATTCACATGGTACAGGTTGTTGAGATAAGCCCAAGTACCATGTGATAGCTGGGGCTCAATCCCAGCTCACCAATCTATGTAACCAAGCTCATATTAAAGTGATGCCTCAGCCCCCCCCAACACAGAAAATGTACAAGTCAGCAGCTACACATCCTGCAACTGCTGACTTTAATTATTAGGACACTGTCCTGGAAGCTAGGGATGTTGGCACCCCAGCCCATGTTTCCATGGGTTTTCAGGTGCTGTCGCCTACATTGAAGGGTTGCCACATCATCCCTTTAATCCAGAACACATATGAATTACACAGGTTCTGAGGATAATTTAATGCAGATAAGGCACCATGTGAGTTTAATTACCACCTTAATCAGCCACAGAACTGTGTAATTAATATGTGTCCTGAAGTAAAGGGATGATGTGGCAACCCTACTCCATTGCCAATTCCCTACGAATGCACAAAGGGTACTGCGCTTTCTGAATGGCATGGCAGCAGGGAAGGAGGAGGGGTGACACATTTCTGCCATACCTCACTGCAGTGAGGTCTGTCAGAAGTGGGGACAGGTAAATGTCCAAAACAGGTACCCACCCCCCCCCCCGAAAAGGTGCCAAACGTGGCATCAGAAGGGGGGAGAGAGATAAGCAGAGAGAGTTATAATTTGTCCGTAAGGGACTTCAACCCTGTTACAGCACCCGTTTGACGTAATGAAAGTCCTATTGTGGAAAACTGAGTCTGGGGTAAGCGTGAACACACTGAACTTTTAGTACGTTGAAACTACACTGAACTTCGTGACGGACACATTAGAACTCCAGATCTCTGGACTTCATTATAGTTTGAACCTGATTTCATCAAGTCCCTGATCAAACTTCAACTATGGTGAACTTCAGTCTGCCGATACCTAAGATGAGTAACCTTTAACGTCCCAGATTGAACTGTCCACTGAAACGTCAGGGTTCAGCGTCTTGTTCAACGTGTTCACACTTTCCCCGGAATCTATAGGTGTGTTTTCACCTTCGAGACGAATAGAGAGAGGGGGGAAGACTACGGTGCAAACCGTGGAAAAGCCCCCCCCCC
>BLSH010019869.1:1028498-1040239 GCA_018402905.1 Glandirana rugosa
AGTGGGCAGTCACTGGCACGGGTGACTGGCGGTGGTCAGTGACGGGTGACGGGTGACATGCCACGGTCACTGACGGGTGATGGGTGACAGGTGCTCTTTATGATGGCAGTCTGAGGACAGGTACACTTTATGATGACAGGTACCCTTTATGGGGGCATATGTGGTGACTGTTAGGGTGACAGGTGCATTGGGGGGGGGGCAGTATCAGTGTGATTGTACTGTGCAGATCAGTAACTCACTGATCCCAGCTCTTCTCTCCTCACACTGGACTCTGTGTGAGGAGAGAAGAGCTGGTAACAGTGAGTTACCGCTCTGTTTACACTGTATGTGATCGGCTGTGAAGTAGATCACAGCCGATCACAAGGTATCAGCCGCCGGCCGGCGGCTGATACCTGTGTCGGTGACAGGCAGTGTTCCCCAGGAACACGCCGCCACCGACACGCACGCGCAGCGCGCTCCTGATCGCGCACATGCGCCGTGCGAACGGCGGGCGTGCCGTTTGTGATCAGCTGTGACTTCGTCACAGCCGATCACGTGGTGAACAGCCATAACCAATGGCTGTTCACCCCTGTCGGTGTAGCGGCGTGTCCTGGGGACACACCGACACCGACAGAGCCGGGATGCGCACGCCCGATCGCGCGCAATCCCGGCTTAAAGGGAGGACGTCATATGACGTCCACCCGCTGGGAGAGCAGGACCGCTCCGCCGTCATTTGACGGTGGGCGGTCCTGAGGCGGTTAAAAACATGTGCCAAGTTTATTTAAAATTGCACTTACAGGAAGGGAAGACAGATCAGCATGTACAATGATTGGCACAGCCCAACATCAGCGTGCATGATGACGTCATGTATTTGGACTGCCCAATGCTTTTTTCCTACACAGGCATCGCCAGGGTAAAGAGGCATCAAACCACAAATGATCAACCATCTTACCGGATATAATTATGTTCACATGGCAATTCTTTGTTTTATTAGTGAGTTTCAGAAATCTATTTACTGAAAGGGTAGCTCCAATTCCTCCCTCTCCCAGCTGCTGTACTAATCCCCAATATTTAATTTTGCTTTTGGTCACTGAGCTTTCATGATGATTGCATATGTTGGGAACCATGCTAGAAGCAAGCCAGTGTGTTCATTACCATGGTTGAAGGTTGGGCTTTGGTAGGTTGAAAGTATCTATTACCAACTTTTTTTACTTTCAATATTTTTATTAAAGCAGAGTCCCACTCATATTTTTCACTTGCTCTAAATCCATTTCCCATCATCCATTCGCTTTTTTTTTTTAAACATGCTTTATTGAACATTTTCCAAGGTGTACATCAAAAGATAAGCATTTTTCTTAAAGGCAAATATCGATAACAATTATGTATAATATCGAGATACAGCAGATACATAACAATAGTTGAACCAATGGCACATCTGTTGATTCAACCATAAGTGGGGGGATATGCAAAACACAATAATAACGTTGAGGGATGGTGATACTGTAAGTAACCAAGTCAATCAGGACCTGTGAGAGAGGATGTCTCTGTGGTTTTCGCTTGTGGCTTAGGTTATGATGTGGAATGTGTCTCAGGAAAGGTTGGGGGGGTTGAACGTCAAGGGAGTGATTAGGTTGATATCGTTACTGGAGCTTAAGTCTCGAATTTTGAGTCTTCCTAGAGAATTAGATAGATCCGCTTTTAAGTACCATTCTGAAAGACTGAAGGGATGCATGAAGGCATTTATCTCTTCTGGGTTGTGAGAGTACTCTATAAATTTCCTCCATCGCCTAAAGAATTTCTTAACACAGGTGAGGTTCGTATTTATAGTGTCCTGCTTTTCTAGGTAAAGCAGGGATATGAGGATATTGTTGACTAGATCCAGCCCCGGGGGAGAGTGCTGAATCCAAGACTGCATAATAGCGCGTCTTGCCGCCAAGAGGCACAAATGCGCCCAATCAGAACACGACGATGTCGCTGGAAGTGTTGAGGCGTTTTGAGGGTTGCCGCTGAAGAGGCATATAGTGGGGTCTT
Organism: Glandirana rugosa; assembly: GCA_018402905.1. NCBI lineage: Eukaryota > Metazoa > Chordata > Amphibia > Anura > Ranidae > Glandirana > Glandirana rugosa. The sequence goes on from BLSH010019869.1 coordinate 1,030,509, forward strand.
TTGGAATATTTTCGTTGCTGACTCTGTTAATGAATGCCAAGACTTTGTCCCAGAAGCAGGAGATGGAAGGGCACAGCCAAAGTCGGTGATGCAGGGTGGGTCTCTGGGTATGGCACCAGGGGCAGCTGCTCTGTTTCGGATCCCCTGGGGAGTAAATCATGGGCATATAAGCTCTGTGGGCCAACTTAAATTGAGTCTCTCTCCATTGTTCTGAAGTCACTAGGGAACAAACCTTTTTGTAACCCAAGAGGATTTGTGCGGGTGCTTGTTCATTGTCAAGTACTATCTCCCAGGGTTTGAATTGTTGAGATGCGTATTTGTCAATTTGGTGTTGGGTTAAGTGTCTATATATTTGGGAGATGGAGTATCTGCCCTGTGATAATAAGTTATCAATGAAGGAAGGGGCGCCAGGGTTTCTGAAATTGCCTAAGCAAGAGTTAACGTAGGATTTGGCTTGCAGGTATGGGAAATAGTGTGTTGATGGCAATGTAAATTCTCCTTTGAGATCTGAGAAAGTTTTGAAGGTTCTGTGTTCCGGGTGTAGCATTTGGGAGGCTAGTTTCAGACCTTTGGAAGCCCAAATGGCGAAGGCTTGTGAATCGATCGAGGGGGGAAACATGGGGTTGCCCGCTATGGGTAGGAAGGGTGAAAACGAGGAGGGGAGATAAAGGATTTTCCTTGTTTCTCTCCAGGCCAGGATGGTATCTCTGAGAACTATATTTTGTTTTATGTTGGGTGGGAGTGAGGTTACCCTCGCGTGTAGGATAGCTGGCAGTGAATGAGGAAAGACGATTGCGCTCTCCAGATCAAAATTGGAGTAGGTGTTTTTTCCTGCAATCCAGTCTAGACCGTTCCTCAAGAGGCAGGCCAGATTATAAAGTCTAATGTTGGGCAGGCCAGCTCCCCCCTCACTCTTCGGCAAGCTTAATTTTCGTAGATTGATTCTGGGTCTCTTGCCCTTCCATATAAAAGAAGCAAAAGCCGAGTGGAGTGTCTGCACATCTTTGTGTTTAAGGAGGAGAGGTAGCGTTTGGAGGGGGTATAGTAGTCTCGCAAACGGGATCATTTTGATAAGATGGCATCTCCCGAAGAGTGAGAGGGGAAGAGGCCGCCAAGCAGAGAGGTCTTTAGTAATTTTCGAAATAAGTGGTGGATAATTAAAGGAATAAAGTGATGACGGATCTCGTCCTATGCATATCCCCAGGTATTTGATCTGTCTCTGCGCTATCAAAAAAGGGGAGCTAGATTTCCAGGATTCCGCTTTGCGTAAATTGAGTGGTAGGACTTCGCTTTTATCAAAAATGATTCTCATGCCTGTACATGCCCGGAACAGGGGTAGGGTATGTTTTAAATATTGAAAATCTTTGGGAGGGTCTGAGGAGAATAGTACTATGTCGTCTGCGAAGAGGGTCGCTCGGCAGACTTCTTTGCCCATCGCTACTCCACTAATCCCCTGAGGTGAGTTAAGAACCCGTGAGAGGGGTTCTATAGCCAGGTTGAAAAGAAGAGGTGAAAGCGGGCAGCCCTGGCGCGTTTCCTTGGCTAATTGGAAGTCTGATGAAATGAAATTGGGGGTGACCAATCACACCGTGGGCTTGGCATACATTGCATGGACAAAATTGATAAAGGGGCCATTGAAACCTAACGCGGCCAGAACTCTGAATAGCCAATCGAAGCTGATGTTATCAAATGCTTTTTCAGCGTCCAATGTTATAATAGCGAAATATTTATCGGGGGCCTTTTTAGCTTGTTGCAGGGTTAGAAGTACCTTCCTTATGTTTAGGGTGGCGGATCTGCCCTGGATAAAGCCAGATTGTGCGGGGTGTATGATAGATGGGAGTATATTGGCCAGACGTGAAGCGATGATCTTCGAGAATATTTTTGCGTCTACATTTATCAGTGATATAGGTCTGTAGGAGCCGGGAGACAGTGGGTCTTTGTCTTTTTTTGCCAGAAGTTTGATATGAGCCGAGTGGCCTGTCGGTAAATACGGTCCCCCATCCCAGATGGCAGTGTATACTTGTAAGAGAGTCTCTGGGGTGAAGTCTATAGCCATTTTGTAGAAGTCTGATGACAGACCGTCTGGGCCTGGGGCTTTATTTGTTGATAGTGATTTAATGGTGGATAGGATTTCAGGGAGAGTGATAGGGGCATTTAGAGTCTCTAGATGAGCGGGGTCTATGGTTGGAAGGCTTGCTGTGGATAGTAGAGTTGTTGCTCGTTCCGCGTCGATTTGGTCTTCCGCATATAAGGCTTTATAGAAGTTGGTCAGGATATGCTCTATTTGAGATGGGTCTGTGGTCACTGTGCCGCTTGGATCTCTCAATGCTGGTATGTGCGTTGGTGAGAAATTACCTGATGCCATTCGAGCCAGGAGTTTTCCGGCTTTGTTGCCGTGTTTATGAAAAAGAAGTTTAGTGTGGAATTGGTTCACTGATTCCTGCTGCGCAGACCAGTGGTCGAATGCATGTTTTGCATGCTGCCAGGCTCGGATGTTATCAGGGTTTTGAGATTTGTTTAGCTGTCTGTATGCCTCTGTTAGTGCATTACTAGCTGCCTGCATGTTAGCCAGTGTTTTTTTTTTTAAATCTAGTGGCGAGGATATAATATGACCTCTAAGGAAGGTCTTTCCTGCCTCCCAATAGAGGTTGGGGTTGGATAAGGATTCTTTGTTGGCTGATGCGTACTCTGTCCAGGCCAGATGGAGAATGTTTTTAAGGTCTTCATTTTGTGCTAGGTATGATGGGAATCTCCAGGGTGCTCCTGGGGTCCGGTGGATAAGATTTGCGATTTTTACTGTTACAGGGGCATGATCTGAAATAGCCATGTCTTGTATTGTGGCGGAGGTAATCAAAGGTAGGAGTGAGGGAGAGGCAAAGAGGTAATCTATTCTGGAGAATGATTTGTGGGGAGGGGAGTAGAAAGTATATTCCCTGTCTATGGGGTGAAGCATATGCCAGACATCAGTCATGTGGATGTTATCCATGGTACTAGCTAGTGGGGGAGGGAGTTTGTCACTCTTGGATGGGGGGGGTGTTCTTTAGGTTTGTAGACCTGTCCTCTAAGGGGTACATAGTAGAGTTAAAATCACCCCCCAGAATATGTAGGGATTCTGGTATTTGAATGATCCAGGAGGTCAGATCTTGGAAGAAATGATGTGACGGGGAATTATCAGCATAAACATTTGAAATGGCAAGCTGCTTGTTAGCTAGGGTGAGGTGTACGGTGACTCTGCGGACTACAGAGTCGGATTCCGTGTGTCTGGTATGGAAGTTTCTTGTTGAGGAGAATGGCCACCCCAGCTTTTTTCCCACCACCTCACCCACCCAAAGCTTACGAAGTGTCGGAATGTCCTCTGCTCCAAGATGTGTTTCCTGAAGTAAGGCTACATCTGCTTTGAGCCTTTTGAGGTGTCTAAGAATCTGCATACGTTTTTGGGGGGTTCTCAATCCCTTGACGTTCCATGTAATTATTGTTAAGTTACTCCCGGGCTTAGAGGGGTCCATGTTGAGTAAGGTATAGGGGAAGTTAAGTGACAAGGCCACAGCAGAGACATCCTAAAACCACATCTCCCTAGATCGGGGAGTACACACCAATTCCTGGTAGATTGATTGAGATATAGAAGAAGGTTAACCAAAAGATGATAACATAGAAAAATTGTGCCATAACTAGTATACTTTAGGGACTTCACTTCTTTCCGCATGAGGAGGACCAACATACCACCTACAGTCCGTCCCTGCCAATGTGTTTTGAGATGATGGAGAACCCGAAGGGAGAGAGAGGTGGTGGTGGAGGGGGGTGTAGGGGGGGGGAAATAGGAGATATCAGGAAGAGGGGAGATGAGGGGGAAGGGGGGGAAGAGAGGGTGGGATAGATTGAGGGCGGAGGGGAGGAGTACCTGGTGATTTAAGGGTGTAAGAGGGACCAGGTTGGGTGAGGAGGATCTGTGGTTGAGTCCGCTGAGGGCGGCAGTCTCTTCTAGAGGTTATATAGGCAGCATCTGGGTCCCATGGAGTCCATCCACGGGCAATACAGGCCCGGGAACGGGCTCCATCCTTCCCAATCCTGCGTGGAGGGGTCCCCTGTTAAACACATAGATAGCAATAACAATGAACAAAAAAGTCTCTAGTGGGGACAAAAAAACCTTAAATATGAACTTATTAGAATATTACCATAACTTCATAGCATACTTCAGACCACTAGGATAGGATGCGGCACTTGCTTCCCGGGTTCCCTTTCGGGGCGCCCCGGGGAATACTAATGCAGTCTGACGATCATTCGGTCATGGCAGGAGATTTCAGTGAAAGTTCGAAGAGCTGTGGAAAAATTAGATCAGAAGAAAGATGTCTGAAGGATTAGAGTGCTTGACAGTCCTGTTGTCAGGGTCGGGGCCAGTTTCTTTAGTCCTGCACCGGGGGGGTTCTTGAAGGCCAAAGCGTACCCTCTTGAATGGGGGTTTCACTGGGCTGCTCTGCTTGTTGGAGCGGAGGGAAGATTTTGCAGGCGAGGCTTGAGTGCTGGCTTCTGGTGGCGGGGTCTGGTCCATGTCCGATTGGAGGGATCCGTTCACGTAAGTTTCCGCCTCTTGAGGGGAGGTGAAAGAGAGTTTTTCTCCTTGGGGTGAATGGACATAGAGTGTGGCTGGGTGCGCCAGGCTGAACTTGACGTTGAGCTGGTGTAGAGTGGAGCAGACGGGGGGAGAATGCTTTCCGTTTATGCATCACCTCTGAAGAATAATCAGCAAAAATCAAGAGACCGTGGCCCTCAAATGTTAAGGAGCGCGTTTTCCTTAATGTTTGTAGTATGGATTGCTTGTCAGCATAGTTCAGATAACGGACAATTACTGCTCTGGGCATAGGGGGGGTTCTCCGAGGTCTGTCCCAGTCTATGCGCCCGTTCCACTGTACACGGTGCTCGGATTCCCAAAAGGTCCGGTATGGCGAGTGCGCATATCTTAGGCAGGGCATGCGAGGGGTAGGATTCTGAGAGGCCTATGATCCGCAAATTGTTCCTCCTGGCCCTGTTTTCCAAATCTATAACCTTGTCCTGAAGCTCCTTCTGAGTGGTGGTCAGCTTGGCGACTGCAGCGATCAGCGCTGTCGTGTCGTCCTCTATATTGGAGAGTCTGTCTTCTGTTTGTTCTATTCTGGAGGCCTGGGACTGAAGCTCTTTATGCAGCTGTTGCAGTCCTTTTTGCACTGCATTGTTAACAGCATCAGTAATGTCCGGTTGCATGAGGGACATTACTGCCTGTGCGATTTCCACAGGGGATGATGGTTCAGCTACAGGGGGTCCTGGCAGTCTTTGTGGAGGGGGAGTGGTCGGGCTTTCAGTAGCCTGATGGATGGGGGAGGCCCTTAGTTTGGCTGCATAGGTCTGTGTCATTTGCTGCGGCTGAGCCGCGGCCGCCATGTCAGCCTCTGTGTGTGTGTTCCCTCACCTCCTCCCGCTGGCTGTGTAGCGGGTGTCCTGTTGCCGGTCCGCTCCACGAATCGGTCCATCAGGTGCCCTGAGACCTCGGGAGAGTGGCGCTGGGGTGTCCGATCGGGGGTGCTCCGATATAGGGGCTGAATTTCTGGCTGGGAGACGGAGCTGATGTCTCCTAGCTCCTCATCGTGCGGCGCCGGAACCGGAAGTCTTACCAACTTTTTTAAAGTGGTTGTAAATCTCAGACACAAAATATGAACAAAGCACATTCTTCTGTAATGTGTACTTGTCTCTAGTTGAAGCACAGAGTGGGATTTCTCTCTGCTGCCCCCTCCTTCTGTTTTCTGCGTGAGTCACTTCTAAAAGTTTTCCCTGACTCCATGAGATAATTGGTGATTGAGGATGAGAGCCCCAGCACACCCAGCCTGTGATTGACAGCTACAGCTTTGCATGCCACTGTGTACTGTGAGGAGGGGATGTGTCCCTTCCCTCCAAACAGAGCCTTCTAGTATGAGACTTCACATTCCCACCCTTTACTTTTCAGAGCTGAGCAATGCTGTGTAAAATATGTAAAAATTTTGTAAGGTTGTAGAAAAGAGAGAGCTACAGATAAACAAGTACAACTTGTGTAGGAGGATTTGTTTCATATATGTATCACCCGGGTCTAGTCACTTCATTGGGTATATGTAAGGAGTTACAATCACTTTAATGGATTAGTTATTGTTGAATGTGGTAGAAGTTTGCAAAAAAGTTGGAAATAAAAAAATAAATCTACAGTACATGAAGCTAGTATCATAGTAAATACAGTAAAGAGACATAATACAAAGCAACAAAGTGAATATATAAAAAAGGCCATTGACTACTAACTTGGTCTAATTATTAAGGGGCACACATAATTACACTCCAACTATACAGACAAGCATGTCTGTATACAGAGCCAGCTTTCCTGGTTCAAGATTTTCAGATAACAATTAAACCTGAATGGGCCCTGGGGCGAATTCTACACCAGTGTCCCACCCTTGACATCTAGCTTTAAGACTTAAGAATTTTTTAGGTCACCCCTGTCCTTTTACTCTTGTGCCCACCACACTCTGCAGGAGTGTGCCCGTGGCTTGGGCGTACCAGATGTCCGCCAGTGAGCCGCGATTTCTTACAACCAAAGAAAAATGGGGAACCGACGATGTAAACACGGTGGTTCCCCACGTTATCAGGCAGCATCTAAGAGATCTACTGATCCCTCTCACTGGGATCATTTAGATCTATTATGCCCCTGACAGCCCAGCCCCCTCACAGTTAGAACACACTCAGGGAACACAGTTAACCCCTAGAGCGCCCACTCCTGGGTTAACCCCTTCACTGCCAATGACATTTATACAGTAATTAGGGGATATTTAAATTTCTGATCGCTGTATAAATGTCATTAGTCCAAAAAAAGTGCTAAAAATGTCCAACATGTCCGCCCCAATATCAAAGTCCCGACAAAAATCACAGATTGTTGCCATTATCAATAAAAGAAAAAAAAATTGTAAAAACCCCAGAAATTAATTCTCATGGTTTGTAAACAGGACAACTTTTGTGCAAACCAATCGATAAACTCTGATTGTGATTTTTTTTTACCAAAAATACGAGGACGCATATACTGTATATCGGCCAAAACTGATGAATACATTTGTTTTTTTATATACATATATTTTTTTGGATTTGTATTTTAGCAAAAAGAAAGAAATATATTTTTTTTTGCAAAATTGTCGCACTTTTTTATTTATAGCACTGTGAGAAAAAGGCTGTGGTATGCTATAGACATCTTTGTCATTACTATAGCCTGTGAACGGGGTAGTCATGTAATGTCTATATGTACTTTAAAGCAACTTTATGTAAGAACTAAAGCCTCGTACACACGGTGGTCATATGAAAATGGTCATACGACCGTTCGTTGTACGATCATCCGACCGTTAGTATACGCGATTAGAACAGCCGATGTACGACGGTTGTACAACAGGAGTTGGATGAGCAGACTAGAAAACTTTGGTTGTACGACAAGCGTTTGTACGACTGTTGTACCGTGTGTGCAGTGAACTTGGTCCAACAAGTTGTACCTGCAAAAACACGCATGCTCCAAGTCAGGAACGTCCGGAAGTGTCCATTCGTGTAAACCTATGTTCCACTTTCACAATGCATATACGTTCGTCTATCGGCAATTGAATTCAAATAGCGAAATGCAGCTCACATTAGCATCTTTTTCAATGGGATAATAATGGAAATGCATTGTTAGTGGTACTCACTTTACGAACGTAATGAAAGAGAGTTTTTGTGTAGTGATAGAAATATAATTGGCATTATTGTGAATCTCTTTCATTCTATTTCCCCAATATCATTATCTCTGAAATCTAATTACCAAATTTAAAGTATTATTTGTTCCTTGCTAATTATTCAAACTTTTCTTTTTAATGCAACTGCCTACTTCAAACCTATCATTTGACTCCAAAAACATAGACAAGTATTGTTATTTTCATTATTCTTTATTTTCCAGAATAAAGAACATAAATTAAATTAGAAATGCATTTTTTTGCAAATTAAATATAATAGAAAAAGTGCTGAACATAAGCAAAATTGGTTAAATAACAAACAAACTCAAAGAATAACAACAAAAATACAGGAAATTAAAGAAACCCATCAATGAGGGAATTGCCCATAATTCCCAGGCCATGGCTGTTGGTGGGGGCCATGGGGACCAAATTGCCACTGGCCAGCATGTTGGTGTGGTTGTTGTGATGGGTGGGGAGATGGTGTAGGTGGTGGAGGTGGTAATGAGAGTAATGAGACCCCTCTACCCCTTCAAGAGGACTTGCGTCATAAGCTCCTCTGACCTGCTCCGCTGGTAGGGAGTCATTCTTTTTAGTTTAGCTGCTGCATAGGCAGCAAATGACTCCTCCTGGTTGAGATCCCTCTGGAGGATAGCTGTGGCCTACCTGAAGAATGTGGATGCGCTATCATCCACATGATGTGTTTTTTTCCTCTTCAGCCTAACATGGAGGGGAGGGATTTGGGATTGGCAAAGCAGGGACTGCCCAGCGGCTTCCTCCTTTGTCACTGTCTCTGTGACACTTTCCTGTGTATAAAAAGTGGTCTAGGCCCCATCAGCTGCACTGGATCCATCAAGTCCTGGAAAAAGGTAAGCAATATTTTTCTGTAAGCAATATGTATATGTGTAAATTAGGTGTCTGGATTAGTGTTGAGAGAACCCAGACTGTAACGTTTGGGTCCGTACCGAACTTTCAGGTGTCCGGGACCCGGACCCGAACACGGACATTTCAAAAAACGTTCAGGTTCGGGTCCGGGGTTCTGGTATTTTACTCCACGTGTTGAAAAGCTGCAGTTCAGCCAATCAACAAGCGTTTCACTGGTTTGCCCTTAGAAGCCATCACAGCCATGCCTACTAATGGCATGGCTGTGATTGGCCAGTGCATCATGTGACCCAGCCTCTATATAAGCTGGAGTCACTTGATGCTGCAGTCACATGCTCTTGGGTTAGCTGTAGGGAGAGGGAGCTCACGGCATCAGGGAGAGATTAGAGACATTTTAACAACATCTGATCCTGCATCCTGAGATAGATTACTACTGCTGTGCTGTTGCTCTGAGGACAGATAGCAGAAATTTGAGATTTCACATACCGCTGCTTTGATTTGCAGATCAAACTCTGCATAAAACAATGATTGCTACGATTGTGCACAACGATCAGATTGTTGGACTAATTTGAGATTTCAAATACCGCTGCTTTGAGTTGCAGATTGCAGATCAAACTCTGCATAAAACAACGATCGCTATGATCGCGCTCAACGATCAGATTGCTGGAGGAATTTGAGATTTCAAATACTGCTGCTTAGAGTTGCAGATTGCGGATTAAACTCTGCCTAACACAACAATCGTTACGATCGTACACAACGATCAGATTGTTGGAGTAATTTGAGATATTACATACTGCTGCTTTGAGTGACACATTGCAGATCAAACCCTGCCTAACACAACGATCGTTACGTTAGTACACAACGATCAGATTGTGGGATCGTACACAACAATCAGATTGTGGGAGTAATTTGAGATTTCACATACTGCTGCTTTGAGCGATCTGACTGCACTAGGTAGAGGCTTCTGCTTAGAGGGACAGATTCTTGTTCAAAATTATTGCCTACTCCTATAGGGCCAGCTGTTGCTGTAAGTGACACATTATTGTTGAAAAATCATCTCCTAGTTCTAAAGGGAGAGTTTCCAGCTGTTGCTTAGAGGGATCCTCTACTAAAAAGTTG
>BLSH010019869.1:1073738-1089481 GCA_018402905.1 Glandirana rugosa
GTAAGATAGAATAGTTATAGAAAAACATTCACACCAGAGGTCTTGACCTGTGTCATAAGATTCACTCCAGAGTGATTTGAGACCTCACTTAGAATACTGTGTCCAGTTCTGGAGACCACACTTACAAAAAGATATTGATAAGATAGAACGAGTTCAGAGACGGGTAACAAAAATGGTGAAAGGTCTGGGGGATAAAACATATCAAGAGCGACTTCAGGAACTTAATATGTACAGTCTGGAGGAAAGAAGGGAGAGGGGAGACATGATTGAAACCTTTAAATACATCAAGGGGGTGAATAAGGTTCAGGAGGGCAGTCTTTTCAATATGAAACCAAAATCAAGAACACGGGGACATGACCTCAAACTAACTGGGGGAAGTTCAAAACTAATCTTAGAAAGTATTAATTTACTGAAAGGGTGGTTGATGATTGGAATAAACTACCAACAGAGGTTGTGAGACAGTCAACAGTAAACAGCTTCAAACATGCTTGGGATAAACATAAATCCATAGTCAGACAACAAGGTTAATGTAAAAAAAAATATAAAAAAAAAAAATAAAAATAATAAAAAAAATAATAAAAAAAAAAAAAAATAAATAAAAAGGGGCAGACTAAATGGACTACTCAGTCTTTTTCTGCCGTCACTTTTCTATGTTTCTATGTTTCTATCTTCTGGGACCTGTGATGTGTCCCAGAAGATTTCCAGGAGGGGGGAGAGGTAAACTTCCTTCGGGTTCCACAGCGCCAAGAGACGAAGTGGGAGCTGGGACCCTGTGAAAACAGGGTCCCCGTCCCCCCCCCCCCAAAAAAATGACATGCCAATTTTGGCATGTCGGGGGGGTCATCTACACTTAAAGCGGAAGTTCCACTTTTGGGTGGAACTCTGCTTTAACATTTTATGCATTTTTTTTCCAAATAACTTTTTATTCAAAGTTTTACATTTTTACAAAAAAAGAAAGAAAGAAAGAAAACAAAACACAATAAAATGGCAGCAGTCTTAGATACCCACAGCACAGTATCAAGAAGTAGCAACCACACTTGCATATAAACATATATATAAAATATTGGGACATATGTGATGCATATAAAGCAAGAATATCAAGTCAGTAATCAAAAAGTATGCACAGCACTACTCAACCCCCCTTGATAAAATTTTATCAATTGGTAGTCAAAGATAATAAGCAATGGAGCAGTTCCACTGCCATATCCACTACATATTTACAGGTAGTAAATACATCTCAGCTAGATTGTGCCTACACACCTTGTGCTCCAGCCATGTACAGCGACTGGTGATGCGTTCCATTCATTGTATGGCTTTTACCTTCACCTATAGTATTCACATTGTAGAATATGCATGTACACTAATGCCAGGGGAACGGATGAAAGTCCTAACTTGTGGGGTATAAGCTTCCTCATCCAAAAATCCTAGTATGCATGTTAAAGGGTCATTGTGCAGATTTGTCTGCAATTTCTGGTTAATAATATCAATAACAAGGAGCCAGTTGTGTACCAATCTGAGGCATTTCCAAAGCATGTGAAAAAGATCCACAGGAGATCCTCCACATCTAGAGCAATCTGAGCTCACCCTACAATGCCAATGATTTAGTTTTTGTGGCATTCTAAACACCCTATGTATGACAAAGGGTTGGGACAATCATTGCATAGGTGAGAGGTACGCCATTAGGATGTGTTCTAATACAGCTTGCCAAATCTCCCCATCTAATGCACCAATATCCTTAGCTGAAAATTATCAAGGGAACTATTCAGCAGTGCTCTATAAAAGGAAGGAACTAGGCCTTTCTTGTCCACATTAGTAGCTAACTGGTCCATAAGCGGGGTATTAATCAACCCAAGAGTAATCTGTTTGGCTTGGGCTGAAAGGGCATGCCAAAGCTGGAGGTATTGAAAGAACCTATGGGAACTGATGTCAAATTTCTTGCTGTATTTCTTGAAAGGATTTTTTAATTGGCCATTCAAATATAATTGTTACAGGAACTGGACACTCCTGGAGTACCAGCCATGAAAACCCTGCAACTTACCAAATTCCTTGTCCAATGAGAGATATCTTCAATATTGTCAGATTGAAGCTATTGATTAACCACTTAAAGACTGCCCCATAGCAGTTTTACTGCTACAGGGCTGCACTCCTGTGCAGAATAATATACATATATGTGATTCTGCACTTCTGCCTGCAGAGGCAAGAGCATGATCATTCATAGCAGAAGTCTATCTGCAGGTTCCGGGTACTGGATGCCCACCAGTAACCCGCTGATCATTGGTAAAATACACATAACAGGATAATAAAGCAGAACTCCATTCTGACAGGGGGAAGGGATGCATTTTGTGTTTCTGCAAAGCAGGAAACAAAATCCATCCCTCTCCTTAGTAAAAGCATGTAACACAGTACACAAAAAACATTGGCTTGGCACACAGTTAACCCTTTGATCACCCTAGTTGTTTAACCCCTTCCCAGCCAGTGTCATTAGTACAGTGACAGTGCATATTTTAAGCATTGATAACTGTATTAGTGTCACTGGTTAGGGGTTGATTTACTAAAGCTGATGAGTGCAAAATCTGGTGCAGCTGTGCATGGTAGCCAATCAGCTTCTAACCTCAGCTTGTTGAATTAAGCTTTGACAATAAAACCTGGAAGCTGATTGGCTTCTTTGTAGAGCTGCACCAGATTTTGCACTCTTCAGCTTTATTAAGTCAACCCCTCAAATCAATATCGCAGTCCTGCTACAAGTCGCTGATCGCCGCAATTTCTACTATAAAAAAAATCCAGTATATATACACCATAGTTTGCAGATGCTATAATTTGTTTTTTTACATTTTTGTTAATGGATGTCTTTTATAGCAAAAAGTAAAAATCATTGTTTTTTTTGTTTTTTTAAATGTCGGTCTATTTTTGTTTATAGAGTAAAAAAAAAAATGCAGTGGTGATCAAATACCACCAAAAGAAAGCTCTATTTGTGGGGAACAAAATTACATAAATTTTATTTGGATACAGTGTCACATAACCACGCAATTGTCAGTTAAAATAATGCAGTGCCTATTCACAAAAAATGGCCTGATCATGAAGGGGGGTAAATCTTCTGGAGGTCAAGTGGTTGAGGAAAAGCCTGTGAATGTTATTTGTTGTCGATCTTCTAGGTATAAACCCTGACTGGTCAGGTAGCATCAGGCGCTGCACAACCTTACTTAGTTCGTTGGCTAGTACCTTTGTGAGAAGTTTAACTTCTGAGTTTAACAGGGCTCCGAAATGTGTTAGACATGCCCCTTCCCACCTCCTCCCACCCTAGGTGCTGACATTGCTTCCAGTCTGTGTTCCACGGCTCCAGGATAGCTTCCAGCTTCCGTGATCACAGTGGAACACAGTGGGTCTGCTAATGGTTGGAGCGGTGATCCCTGGGACATAGTGGCACCCAGAGTGGCGCCTTTTTGTTTGTGCTTTTTCATTGCTGTATAAATTATAATAACATTGCTAGAAGACTCCTTGTATCTCTGAAGAATCTTGGGTGAGTATACCAGATGCATTTAGAAGCAATATCATTTGGCGGCTTCTGGGAGCTTGCAATCATAATAACAAATGTCCAGTCTTTTCACCATCAGAAAAATACTGACAGCGGGTAAAAAATGCTTGCTCTCTGCCTTTTCATATCATTTTTGTTTGTAAAACATCTGAGCATCCCTCCATGAGTGAAGTGACTGAGGGAAAGGAGCAGACAGGTATTTTTCCTCCGTTCTATGGACTTCATCAGACAGGAAGCTCTCACACTCCCTACTGGATGTTTTATATATGCTAATCTATTTAATTAATAGACCCCTCAAATAGGCCTTCATGGCATCCCACACAAAAGAAGGTGAGGAGGACAACTTTTTATGTTGAAAGAATTCTAACAAATACCCCTGTATGGCGTCACTCGCCAAGTAAAATGCCTAGAGGACAGTCATGCTAAGAACTAGAAGGGAATGATCCAATAGTCCTATGGCCTCATATAATATCTGTAATGTGTGGAAACATGGAGTCAGTGCCTAGCGCAACATCTATCCTAGAGAGGGATTGGTTGTTACTGGAGCAACAAGAGTACAGTAAAGCAGTAGGATTACGCTGTCTCCAAAGTTGCACTTTTCAAGGGATTTTTACTGGGACAACAGCCTAGCTCATAAATTTGGCATGAAAAAGGTGTAATGGTCTAAATTCCTGCAGGCTAACAGTCCACACTAGGATTGCACACTACGCTAAAATCTCTTACCGCCAGGAAGGGCATCCCAGGGTTATTGGCCAACAATGTAGCCATCACCTGGATCAGATCACTGTTGTAGGGGGGATGCACATGAACAATTTCCAACACACAGACAAAATTATCAATTGAGCACAAGAAGATAAATCTGCCCTGAGGGTCTATTATAACTTGCCTAAAAGAAAAATTCACTTTGGAAGGTAATTACTACACTAACATCCCTTACATAAGAAGAATAAACAGAGCGGTATTGCACTGGGTAAGTACAAGTATGAAAGAGGTGGGTAGAGTCTTTTGTAAGGTGTGTTTTCTGTAGGCAAGTGATAAGTGTACCATAATTCAATAGAGAGTTGAAAATTGCCCTTTTCCTTCGAGCCCCTAATGTCCATGTCACAGATTGATGAATGAGTAACAGCATGTATAGATAGAAGGAAATCCCCCTACAGCATATAGGTGAGCAAGTACATGTATCCATGTCACAGAGCAGATTCCGGTGCATACAGTCAGAACAGCACAGATGGACCCTTGGTAGGGTAGCACACACTGTGCAGAAAGAGGCACAAGCAACGGAACACGATATCCAACATAAGAAAAAAGGAGATGATCTTCATAAACTTCAAAACAAGAAAGCAAAAACAATGAACAGTTCCCACAGGAACCTCAGCGGGGGGTATATGATAAGGCCAACACATGAGCTTGTGCCAGTTGTAAATCTCTAATAAGCTTGGGCGGTAGTACTAAGTGTAAATGAACAGGTTGCATTCAGTCACCACCTGTAGCCGATAAGTATTCAGACTTCTCACCCCTAGAGGGTAGTGAATATACAGTAAATAAGTAGCAATATGTAATCGGGGGGGGGGGGGGGGGTACGGGAACATGAGAAATGCTGCACATTATAATGCAGTCACTGTGCAGCAATCTTAGGGGTGTCAAAGAAGTGAGTTTCCCCTTTTTCCCTGATATGCAACTTAGCTGGATATAAAATTGCCTAAGACATTTGCAAAGCACAGGGCCTACATTTCACATCAGCATATTGGGCTTTCTGAACTTCCACAGAGAAATCTAGGAAAAAAGAGAGTTTCAATCCATTAAGTTTAATCGCTCCTTTTGTGCGAGCCATTGCAAGAATACTATCCCAGTCCTCGCAATGTAAAAACTTGAGAATGAAAAGATGAGGATGATTACCAGGAGGAAGAGGGAAGGCGGGAACATGATGCATCCTTTCCACAAGAAAGAACAGTGAGAAGTTTTTCTTCTCAAATATATCAAGCAGCTCAATGTAGGCAAGTAGCTTCTGCCTGTCAATGCACTCCGACAGTCCCAAAATCCTTATATTGTTCTACCGCAATCTATTTTCCAGGTCATCAATGTGGTTGGCATGGTTTTGGATGGTAAGACTAGTAGTCTCTATATCCCTTTTAGCTGGGCCCATCTCATCCTTCAGTTAGCTCATCCTTCCCTCCAGTGCAGAGGTGTTTTCCTGCTCTTTCTAGACATCATGATGAATTAGCACTATATCTACTCTCAGGTGCTCATATTGTGTAGTAAGTGCAGCCACAGAGGTGTTACAGCTTTGCATTGCCAGGAAAACATCTCTGAGAGTGGGTTCTGGAGTGAATTCCTGCACTATGGCCAAATTATATGCTGCCTAGTCCACCCTCTTGTGTATCAGACTGTGAGTCTCTCTCCCCTCCCTCTGTTTCAGCATGTGAGGCCAAGGCCAACTCACCATATACCTGTAGCTCTTGGTCAATATGTGCATTTGTAGCAGAGGAGGAATCTAGAGGCAGCTGTGTCTTAACAGAGGCTAAGTCCCTGTGAGCATGAGGAGGGAGCAGGCAGGCACCATCTTGGAGGG
Source organism: Glandirana rugosa (assembly GCA_018402905.1). Lineage (NCBI taxonomy): Eukaryota > Metazoa > Chordata > Amphibia > Anura > Ranidae > Glandirana > Glandirana rugosa. The sequence continues at coordinate 1,079,840 of BLSH010019869.1, forward strand.
TTCAGTCCGGCAATCTGTCTTCCTCTCTGTTCTTCCTTGTCCTCGCCCTGGTCATCAAATGCCAATGCAGGGTGGATCGGGAGGGAGAATGGATGTGTGAGAGTATTGAGCACTATAGATTATCAGTGGGAGAGGCCTGGAAAGTAGATAACAAGCAGAGGTTTGGCACCAGTGAGGAGATCAATAGCCTTTAAAATTGGCTGCTTGCCCATGCCCCCATTTTTGCATGTTACTTACCTCTTAAAACATACCTTGTGTAAACCTCTAAAAAGCCCTGAGATTGTTCTTCACTGTTGTCATTTGAATGTGATGCCAGCAGCACGAGTAGACTTAGAGCTGTCACTTAAGTGACCATCTATTGTTTTCCTCTTTGCTTCTCCCTCTGGCATCTACATAAAAGGTTATGTAGGGAGATGAGGAGAAGGATAGACATGCGGCCGGCCGAATTACCATGAAGCATCTCATTAAAGCCGTAGGCTCTAATTGGCTTCATTAAAGTCTGGCTTGTAGCGAAAAGCGTGCCGCCACAAGCCCTTAGAAAAGCAAATGAACATTTGCCTTTCTAACTGGGAACTGCTCTCAGCCAATAAAGAAGCGCCGGTATGTTACCGGTTTCCAGATTGGGGGAGAAGACAGGCAATCCCATTGGATGCCTATCTCGGTGGAGAAGTAGGATGCCACCGGTCACCGGAGCATGGACACTGGGGCTCTGCACACTGCCAGCAGCACGCTTTCTGCTCACGGGTTCTGCACACTGCCAGCAGCACACTTTCCGCTTGCAGGCTCTGCACACTGTCAGGCCAGCCTGCTACTAGATGGGGTAAGTGCAGGACTTTGTCCCGACTTCGGGGGGAGGGGGGTGTCTGCAATTTACCCCACCTGTGATACTGGCTGCAATTACCCCCACCTGTGATACTGGCTGCAATTACCCCCACCTGTGATATTGGCTGCAATGTACCCCACCTGTGATATTGGCTGAAATGTACCCCTACCTGTAATATTGGCTGAAATGTACCCCCACTTGTGATATTGGCTGCAATGTACCCCACCTGTGATATTGGCTGCAATGTACCCCACCTGTGATATTGGCTGCAATGTACCCCACCTGTGATATTGGCTGCAATGCAACCCACCTGTGATATTGGCTGAAATGTATCCCACCTGTGATATTGGCTGCAATGTACCCCACTTCTGATATTGGTTGCAATGTTCCCCACCTGTGATATTGGCTACAATGTACCCCACCTGTGATACTGGCTGCAATGTCCCCCACCTGTTATACTGGCTGCAATGTACCCCATCTGTGATACTGGCTGCAATTTACCCCCACCTGTGATATTGGCTGAAATTTACCCCACCTGTGTTATTGGCTGCAATGTACCCCACCTGTGATCATGGCAGCAATGTACCCCACCTGTGATACTGGCTGCAATTTACCCCCACCTGTGATATTGGCTGCAATTTACCCCCACCTGTGATATTGGCTGCAATGTGCCCCACCTGTGATATTGGCTGCAATGTGCCCCACCTGTGATACTGGCTGCAATGTACCCCACCTGTGATACTGGCTGCAATGTACCCCACCTGTGATACTGGCTGCAATGTACCCCACCTGTGATACTGGCTGCAATGTACCCCCACTTGTGATACTGTCTGCAATGTACTCCACCTGTGATATTGACTGCAATTTACCCCACCTGTGATATTGGCTGCAATTTGCCCCACCTGTGTCATTGGCTGCAATTTACCCCACCTGTGTTATTGGCTGCAATTTACCCCACCTGTGATACTAGCTGCTATATACCCCTACCTGTGATGCTGGGGCTGTATACTGTGTCCTGTGATACTGGCTGCTATATAGCCCACCTGTGATGCTGAGCTGTATACTGTGTCCTGTGATGCTGAGCTGTATACTGTGTCCTGTGATGCTGAGCTGTATACTGTGTCCTGTGATGCTGAGCTGTATAATATATTATGTGATGCTGAGCTGTATACTGTGTCCTGTGATGCTGAGCTGTATACTCCTGACACAATATGTGGAATACAGAGGACGGAGTGGGTGGATTTTATAAGGAGTGGGTCTTATGAGAAGTAGGAGGGATCAAAAAGGAAGGGCGTGGCCTGGCGCCCCCTCGTCCTAAAACTTCACCAGCCACCACTGGGAGCTAGGCTAATATAGAAAGCACCTTACACTCTTAGAAGATTAGAGGATTATGAAATACATGGTGGGAAGGTGTGCACTAGGGTTTATGGAATGGAAAGACTGCAGGTATGCATTTGAAATACTTGATTTTTCTGTGATTTTACCTGTGATTTTTAGGTTAGTGCCAGGATTTCTTTAAAAGTGTTGCAGAAAACCCCCAAAAAATGTCCTTAGAAACTTGAAAGTTACCATGTATTGTTGTCTCAGGGAAAATCCCTTGAAAAGTGCAACTTCCCCTGCAAAGTGAACAGCCTATTTAGTAAATCCACCTCATTGATTTATTTTTATTAAGTAAGTGGTTTTAGTAAGTCCTGCACCCTCCTTGTTTTTTTCTTCTTGCAGCAGTTTGGATCTCCTGATTGTAGAAGAGCTACAGGAGTCACAGCTGCCATCACCTGGAGTAGTATAAGGACATTTTAGACCAATATGCACATTGGGCAGTACAGTTGCTTAGTGATGTGCACTACTTACAGACTATATTTATACCACACAGTTATGCTGTAAGTCGAAATGTCTGTCAGTTGGTGTCGACATCCTTCCACCCCACACTGATAATGCATGATCTTGTATCCTTAGTTGGAATTGTCTTTAATTTTGCCTATGTAATAGACTCCAGGTACACAATACATCATGTATACTGCCCTGGTAGTGAGGCAGTGCACATAATGATTGGATCCAACCCCTGAAAATATTACAGATCTGTGAGTTTGTAGAAATTCTTATGTGTTTTTGGAAAATTTCAAACTGTGGGCGTTATTTGGAATTTTAGATCCAACTATTCCATTGTATCCTTATCAATGATAGTTTTGTCTGATGCTTATTGGAGTATATTCAAAAAGTTTTTACAAAATTATTTTTACAAAGATTGCTCTTAATGGGAACCTGTAGCTTGCTACAGATATGGTAGGCTTTGAAAAGGCTGATAGCACTTTGAACAAAAAGAAAGGGCACCAGGTAAGTATGAGAAAAGATGAATATATATTTATTAAAATCCAATTACATTTAAAACCTCTGTACACTGTGTGCAGGGCTTGTATGGTGTGCTCAATAGGTAGGCAACGGTCTCGATGTGCGTTGCAGCCCATCCCCTTCTCTGCCTGTCTGTGCTTTGGTCCTCTGTCGGTGGAGCATGTGAAAGCTCAGAACACCGTCGGCTCTTGTCCGTCTCGTGGTGGGTCCTTGCTTGTGCCTGCAGATTCCCTCCAGTCCATCAAGACTGCTGCCTACCTGTTGAGCACGCCATACCAGCCCTGCACACAGTGTACAGAAGTTTTAAATGTAAAAGGATTTCAATAAATAGATTTTTGTCTTTTTTCATACTTACCTGGCACCCTTTCAAATTGTCCTACATGTTCATGAGGGAGTCCCAAACACACTGAGGAGCTGCCAGTGACTATGGGTGTTTAGTTTGGACATCAGTACACCACTCATCTTGCTACTGCTGGTCATATTACTATGGACTTTATGGACTTATGTGAATTTTTATGTCAGTGAAGTGCTGACTCACCTACTATATTATAGTGTGTGTTTTTTGGTTTGATAGCACTTTGAACTGGTTGTATGAAACTTTTACATCAAGGTAGTATGCTTTCCAAGATATGGAAATTAAGAGTTTCCCTAAAGGGGATATTTTTCTGTCTGTGTCTGCAGTGCCCCCTACAGTTGATTTGATACTAAGTGAGACTTGGCAAGGTCTTTGGGATCCATGGTCATGTGGCAAATATATGACTACTTGACAAGTAATTTAATAAATGGGTGTCTGCTTTTCTCCTCCCTTCCCCTCCACTGCATGGGAATAAACAATCATTGTATTTAGTAACCATTTTAAGATGTATATATGTAGATTAACATTATGTTGTCACAATATGGAATTCTATAAGTTACATTTGTAATCATTATAGATAGACCTCTATATAACTCCTGAAGAAGCAGCACCAGCTATAAGCTGCTAAAGGTGTTGAGTTTCATCCTTCCACTGTGGAACCTGTAGGAAGATTTGAAACAAATCAGATACCACTATTAGATAGCTGGTCTGTGTTGTTTGAGTAGTAAATATATAGAGGTCTAGTGTGAATTATTAATGGATGTTAATTTTTATGTATACATCAGCGCTCAAAGGCATATTATGTATTTATGTACAATAAAAATATATTTTGTAAACAAAATAGTTTTATGTACACCAGTGGTACCCCAAAAGTTGAATTCATTCTAGCATAGCATACTCTGCATACTTTAAAGTAGTAAACTGGGGGAAAAAAACAACTGTTTTTGGCACAGGGCTCTGAAGGAACAGCACTGGCATGACCTTCTTTTCGAGTGCATGCACCGGTGACCTTACTGGCAGTTTCACAAGTAAATATCTCCTAAACGGTGCATGTAACAATGCCATATTATAGGCTTACCTGTAGGTAAAAGATAAGCAAAAGCATTTACTACCACTTTAAGACTGAAAAATGTATTGTGGCCATATAATGAGTTATGACAAGTGGAAAACTGCACTGTTGGACCCTTACTAAAAAAACAAAAAAAAAAACAAATGAGCAAATGGTGGAAAGCTCCTGACAAAGAGTCTAAAAATGTATGCAACCATTCTTTGAACATAGCTTATAGCTGAACTGAACTAAACTAAATCAGTTAAATGGATTTCAGGGGCATCAAAACAAATGGTTTACAATGTCTAACTGTTTTTCCTAAAGCTACTACAGTACGGATAGAAAAGTCTGTCCTCTGTTAGCAACTGCAGAGTCCCGAGCATACCCCCATTGCCCATGTTAATGGATCTTCAGTGTGTGTTGAGGCTGTTCACCTATCAATTGGACAGATGACATGACTGAGGTCATGGCCTTGCTGTCAGTTTTGGCTGACTTTATGCACTAAGATATATCTGGATGGGTCTGATTTTCAGTCTTGGTTGATGTACTGGTGCTTCCTGCACTCCAGCTTGGATAGCATGTTAGGGAACCACGCCAATACCAAGCATGATGTCACATATGACAACTACTCTGCTGGCATGGGGAAATACACTGGGGCAGATATGAGGTAACTGTACTTTCTCCCTTATGCTTATATATGCTGCACAAACTGTTAGTGCTATATACAGTAAATCCTGCATAATAATATTATATGAGAGAAGCCTGGGTCCTCTCTATCTTGTTGAGGGGGACTCCTTGCTCCTTGCATCCATTTCTGTTCTGACTGGTGGCCATGTGGCATTCATTTGGCTGGTGCATTGGATTTGTGGATGTGGAGCTAGGCTGTTTATTGGCTGATTACATTTTGTAACAGCCGTCAGTTTTACTTTTTATTAAGATACCTACCGTATTGTCTACATGCATTATGTTCACTCAATTTAACAATTATCACCATTTAAGCTTTGAACTAGCCTTCACAGACTTTGACAGCTTAATACCCAGTTCGGTATAACCTTTTGTGGATGGTGTTTTAAAATCTACTCCTTGGTAAGAAAATTCTCTGCTTGCTGTTTTATATGTAATCTGTATTTGTAAATTCCAGGGACTAATGAGACTTTATAATATATAGCTGTATGATACTGTATATATGTTTAGGATACTAAGATTGACCTTTAAAGATCCTCAGGCATGTTTGGATTAGTGCCTGGCTAAAAACTGAATTGTAATTGGAAGTATTAATGTTATTGACATGTTATTAGAATGTTAATTTGGGCCTTCTATATATTACTAGAGTTGAGCGAACACCTGTACGTTCGGATTCTGCGGGTTCGGCCGATCTTTCCGGAAACATTCCGGTTCGGTACCGAACGTCATCCGAACTTTACCTCGGACCCGAACCCTATTGAATTCAATTGGGACCCGAACTTTTCGGCACAAAAATGACTGTAAAAAAGTCCTGGAAAGTGCTAGAGGGCTGCAAAAGGAAGAAAAATGGGAGATGTGATGTTATTACATCTGCAATCTGTCCCTTAAGATCGTTCTGTAATGCAGGATGAGAGATCGTTCTGTAATCAGATCTTTCTGTAATGCAGGATGAGATGTTATAGATCTACAATCTGTCCCTCAAAGCAGTAGTAGTAATCTCTACCTAGTTATTATCACTGCAATCTGTCCCTCACAATCTGTCCCTCATAGCGCCGGCAGCATCCTCTCCCTACACTAACCTAAGAGCATGTGACATGCAGCACTGTGACTCCAGCCTCATATAGAGGCTGGGTCACATGATGCACTGGCCAATCACAGCCATGTCATTAGTAGGCATGGCTGTGATGGCTTCTAGGGAAAACCAGTGAAACGCTTGTTGATTGGCTGCCCTGCAGCTATTCAACATGCGTGATAAAACACCACAACCCAGAACTCGAACCCGAACATTTTCTAAAACGTTCGGGTTCGGATTCGGGACACGGACACCCGAAAGTTCGGTACGAACTCGAACGTTACAGTCCGGATTTGCTCAACTCTATATATTGCTAATTTATGTTAATGAGATTGTGTAGATCATGTGACATGGATCTGCATCCCTGGACAAATTGATTGGTGGATTTGTGGGACATTTATGTAAAAAATTGTGCTTATTTAATATTGACTTTTTTAATGTGAATGAGTAGGGGTATTATGTACCCCTTATTCATGTTGGGGGCCGTATATGGAAACCTCCTTATATTGAAAGAACGCTTCTAAGTTCTGATAAGCCCCCTGCCGGCAGACCCCCACAACCACTGGTCCAGAGTTGTGGGTAAGAGGCCCTTATCAACTTTGAGTCCCCCCTGGCAAGATAACCCCTCATGCTGAGGGCATGAAGCCTTGTATAGTTCAGGAGCTGGGAGCTGCACCCTTGCCCCCTATTTTCTTGGCCACCCAGGCTGCATGCATGGATGAGGGTCCAGTATGGATTTTGGAAGGAACTCCTTGTTGTGTTATCATGTGGGGTTCCTCCTTAAAATATATATTGGGAGGATTCCAGTTGTTTTTTTAATCTGGGGGGTTGTGTGGTTCCTCTTAAAACCCATACAAGATCTAAGGGCCTGCCATGAATTCTGGGGGGACTTCTCACCTTTTTCTTATCCCTGCCACTTGTGTATCTTCACCTGTAAGTCAGCAATCCCTGACCAATAGCTGAATGTACCAGGTGGGGAAGAGCCACTGGTTGTTGGGACACCAGCTGATGCTAGCGCCCTAACGACCAGGAGGAAGCTATTACATTTAGCTGTGGTAATAATACTGCTGCTGAATGTTTCACTTCACACTGCTGCTGATGGTTTGCTTGGCCAAACCCCCATGTATTCGGCCGTTCGCACAGGCCGTGTGCAAAGTGCTGAGGCCTCCATCATTTTATTTCCAATATTTTCTCTATTGGTGAATGTTAGCTCTCATTGTGGATTGTTCTAATGGCAATCTTTTTCTTAGGATCGACTGTTACATTCACCTTGCAAAGCAACAAAGAAACTATTACACACAAATTACAAACATTATGAGTATCATTCATTTACATGATTACATAAATGATGAGACATTTGAAAACCAAACAATTTATAGACATCTTAGTGTTAAGGTTTAATCCTCTACTGCCACCAATGTAACTATTATGTTGGCAGCAGCACCGGCATGCAAATATAAACCTGGCCACTATAGCACAAGGGAGTTTGATTATCTTTTCTCTGCAAGCTGCCAGCTATGTAGTAAAAAGTATTCAGGTGGCTGTAAAGTCACCAAATCACCTTTACAAAGACAGGAATATATCATATAACCCCCCCCCCCCCAACACACACACACACACTGTGAGAAAGGCCTAAAGTCAAATATTATATAAAGTAAGAAAGCTGCCCTAATAACAACCCTTCAACAGATGAAATATATAATGACATTCTTACAGCACTAAATCATTTAAAGTGAAGTTCCGTCTCCCCAGCAAAAAATTACACATACTGTAGCTGCTGACTTTTAATATTAGGGCACTTACCTGTCCTGGAATCCAGTGATGTTGGCGCCCCAGCTGATGTTTCAGTCGGCTCTCTGGTGCTGCCACCGCCATTTGTGGTAGAGTAAACCAGCAGTGAATCCTTTTGGCTTCACAGCTGGTTCCCTACTGCGCATGCATGAAGCGTGCAGTGCTTTCTGAATGGCCCAGTGGTGGGGGAAGGAGGAGAGGGGCTGAACTTCCGAGTGATCTCACCACGGCACGATCGCTTGGAAGTGGGGATGGTGATAGGTGCTCACTCCCCCCCAAAAGGTGCCAAATGTGGCACCGGAGGGGGGAAGAGGCAGATATGCGGCACTCCACTTTAAATGAAAACAAAAATATTGTGTATAAAGATATATATATATATATATATATATATATATATATATATATAATGCTAAAATACTAGAATACCACCTAAACTAATGAGTGGATGTCAGCACAAAACAATTATTTAGACATCCCTTTTTAAACATGTATATTTCTTTAAACTCATTTAAAAAAAATGTATTTAAGTGATTTAGTGCCTTAAGAATAAGGATTAACCTTATATATGTCAAATGAGGGAACATGCTACCCCCTTCTGACCTCCTGCCATGTGTCCCGGCTAACCTGTCCCTCCTGTGTGCTTGGGACCCTCAATGCAGTGCGGCTGTAGTGCGGCTGTCACAATCCTGACGGTGGAGTCTGGCGCATGCGGGGAGCAACCTCTCTTACAGCTCTGGTTCCAGAACCCCTGGTAGAGAAGACAGGGAGCGCTGGAGCACAGGGGAGCATGAGGGCTGGATTAGACACAGATGATGATAAGATGTCTTCCAGAAGTCCGTACAAGACTGAGAGTAGTGGTTCAGGCTGGGTCAGCAACGTTCAGGCAAGGCAGTACAGAGGGATCAGGCGGATGGATGGTTAGACACAGGCAGGCAGCGAGGTACAGAGGGATCAGGCAGAAGAGTGGTCTGTGGTAGAGTTGAGCGAACCCGGACTGTAAAGTTCGGGTCCGTACCGAACTTTCAAAAAAAGTCCGGGTTCGGGTCCGGGGTTCTGGTAATTTTAATGAAAGTTCTGAAAATTCCTGTAAAAAAGTCCAGGAAGGTCCTAGAGGTCTGCAAAAGGAAGGGAAATGGGGGGCAAGGGTGGGACAAGTGCCCTACAAAGAAATGGGGACAGGGAAATAACTTTAAATATTTTTTAAAAAACAAAAACATAAAAAAAGCTAAAATGGAGGTGAATGTGGATCATCTTCAAACTGGGTCTAAAAAGTATAAATAAGCCAGGGGAGCCCATATCACTGTTCTGCAAACATCTGGAAAATGTGTGTGTCACTTTAAATAAAACCGGGACTAACTGAACTACTGTTCTGCAAACATCTGTAAAGTCTTTGTGTCACTTTAAATATAACCGGCAATAACTGAACATCTGTTCTGCAAACATCTGTAAAGTCTGTGTGTCACTTTAAATATAACAATGTCTACAAACGTCTTGTCTACAAGTCAATAACGGCCAATATA
>BLSH010019869.1:1091768-1101956 GCA_018402905.1 Glandirana rugosa
CACAAAGACCGAAAATTTTGAAAAAAAAAATTTTTCTTTGTTTCTGTCACAAAAGTTTGTATAAAGTACATTTTCTCCTTCACTGATGGGCACTGATGTGGCTACACTGATGGGCACTGATGAGGCTACACTGACGGGCACTGATGAGGCAGTACAGATTGGCACTGATGAGGTGGCACTGATAAGGTTGCACTGATGATGGGGCACATATACAGCACTGATGGGCGGCACTGACAAGCAACACTGACGGGCACTGATACGTGGCACTGATATGCGGCACTGATGGACACTCATAGGCGGCACTGATAAGTGGCACTGGGCACTGATGGGCACTGATAGGGGGCACTTTTAGGTGGCACAGGTGGGCACTTTTAGGTGGCACAGGTGGGCACTGATAGGTGACACAGGTGGGCACTGATAGGTGACACAGGTGGGCACTGATAGGTGGCAGTGGTGGGCACAGGTGCAACATTCACTGTTAGGGATGGCACTGGCAGGCATCATACATGGGCACAGTGCCATCCCTACAGTGCACAATAATGCCCTTACCTGGTGGTCTAGTGGGGGCTCACTGGTGGTCCTGGGCGGCCTCTGTGGTCCTTCCCTAGTGGTCCTGGGCGGCCTCTGTGTGATGTCCGGGGGGGCTTCCTGGTGGTCCTGATCCGGCTCCCTGGTGGTCCAGTGGGGTGATCCTGAGGGTGGCTACGCTGATAAATGTTCAGCGCAGCCCCCTCCTGTCAGGAGAGCAGCCAATCGGCTCTCCGCTGCTCAGGACTGCAGACCTGAGCAGAGGAAAAGCCGATAAACGGCTCTTCCTATTTACACTGTGATCAGCCGTGATTGGTCACGGCTGATCACATGGTAAAAGGCTTCACGGCACCACCGATCGCGGTTTATCCTGAGGACGTCAATAGACGTCCAGTCAGGATAATGAGCCACCTGCCGGGATGTCATTTGTCAATGCGCTGGGCGGGAAGTGATTAAAGTAAAAAATACTCAAACTTTTTTTTTACATCCTGGTCCTGAGTATACTCACATATAAATGCAAAAATACACATCAGATGTGCTCACATATGAAAAAGATGATTGAACTGCACATATTAGATATTGTGGCACACACTGGAGTGAGAGAACTAGGGCCATCATTTACTGTTAATTCTTAATTGATGAGCTGTAAAAGCTTTTAAAGCATTGCCTATTGTCAGTTTTGAGTACCGTCGTTTTTTGCTATTAATGAGCATTTACAATTTTAGGACGGATCTTATTTGGTATCTATCTATGTGACACAACCTCAAATTTTGTATTTTAACAAAAAAATTGGCTATTACTGTATATTGCCTCATTGTGCACTAAAATACATTTGAGTGTATTTATTACTGAAAAGCGTGTGACATAAAAAATTGCAATTACCACAATTTTTTCTGCAGTCTCTGCTTTCAGAAAATCTGTGATGGGTTAAAGTAGAAAAGGGTTAAGTTTAAGGGGCAGTTTAACAGGTATGGGTAACTTAGGCCACCCATACATTGATCAAAATTTGGCCAGTTCATCAACTTTTATACAACCACCATCGCGTTTTTCCCAAATAATCAGTCCCACTGGCTGAAGCCAATAACGCTGATCATTGTGTTCTGATGGCAGGGAAGGCTCCCCCATCCACCTTGAAAATGTGGATGCGGAAATTGGAACTTTTTTTTTTTCATTCAACCTGCTGTATGAATAGAAAAAAAAGGGAAAATGTATGGCCTGCCTTAGGGTTTGGAACACTTGTAATTTGGACAAAACATTTGTGTATTGCAATGAAAGACTACTGTGCTTCCTGGAATTGGAAACTATTGTACCACTTTTCAGGTCATATCATCAGTATTCGCTTTACTCTAGACATTGCTTTGGACACCGTGCATTTTTATATATCAATTTTTGTGTCAGTTTAGATTTATTCTATTAAAACTGTTTTGTTTAACACAAGTCTAATCTCACACTCAAAAATGAGAGCTCAGTGACCTTTCTCTTTTAACGGCAATGCATATCAGCTTCAGTTGCTATTTTTGGATGTGGCGTTCTCATCATTTAATCATGCTTGATTAAACCTTGAAATAGTAACCTTGAATAATCCTGCTATTTTCATAGCATTTTTTTTTAATATCATTTTTTTTTTGTGTCCCTTATACTGCAGTTGTGTATGTTCTACAATGTAAATACGCCGCAGTGTATCAACAATTTCCATAAGAATGTGCAAACTGGTTCATACAATACTACAGAGTGGCATGACTTAATGGGCAGTTGTAGTATCTTTATGCGACAATAAATAAAGCTAAAAGGTGTTATCCTTATACGGGAAGAACTCTTGCATTTTTATACTTTTCCTACCACCAGGATCCTTCTTAAAAAAGGATGAACCCCTTTTCTATGGAAATTATTTCAGCAGAATGGTAAGTGCTTTCATTAATTAAGCACAATCATTTTTGCTTGATGGGAATCTTACTTTGCATATTTATCTCTACCAGGGCTAAGATCCTTTACAAGCATGGAAAAAAGAACACTAGCTTCAAGCAGTTCACAGCAAAATAAACTAACCATACATGTTACAAGCTAATTGTACAATCTCCTTTACACTTACTAAATGTATGTAATGTGAGGGCCTATCTAAACAGGCCACTCAATTTGCATCCAATCAGGCATGTCCTTGCAATACTGTGCAAACTGTTGGTGCTATATCAAGTCAAGCTTTATTGTCATTCTACTACATGTGAGGACATACAGTAGAACAAAATGTCGTATCTCACAGGACCACGGTGCTACATACTAATTAAACATAATTATAAATATAGAAAAAATAAAACACAGAGAGTAACTTAAAATAAAAGATTATAAACGTATATACATCTGGGAACTATGTAACTGTACATATACTGTGTATTTTCAAGAGTCTTTGTAGCAGCAAGTGTTTGTAAAAGTGTCTAGGGCATATTCAAGAATTAAAAAAGGGGAAGTGAGATGTTCCTGGTCACGATATATAGGTTGTAGAAGAGGTTTCAAAGGGGAATGGAGTTGAGGGCTCTCACAGCCTGGGGGAAAAACTGTTGAGCAATCTGAAAGTCAGGGTTTTGATACTCCGGTACCTTCTACCTGATGGCAAGAGCTGGAAGAGATTGTGGGAGGGAAGGGTAGGATCCTTCACAATACTGGTAGCTTTGCTGGAGAATTGTGTATGTAAAATGTCCAGGATGGAGGGGAGATGGACACAAATAATTTTTTCAGCTGTCTTCACTAGCCACTGCAAGGTCTTGCCGTTAACAGAACTGCAGTTCCCATACCAGATAATGATGCAGCTGGTCAGCACGCTCTCAAAAGTTCCGCTATATAATGTAGTAAGGATGGGTGGAGGGAGACTGGCTTTTTTAAGGTGGCAGAGAAAATATAGGAGCTTTTGTGCCTTCTTGGTGAGTGACGTGATATTGGTTGTCCAGGTAAGATCCTCTGAGATGTGCACTCCCAGGAATTTAGTACTGTCGACTCTCTCCACAGTCAAGCTGTCGATGGTCAGTGAGGAGTGAGCAACAGAGTTTCTCCTGAAATCCATCAAAACCTCCTTTGTTTTGATTACATTATAAGGGACAGGTTGTTTGTACTACACCATTTTACCAGATGTGCCACTTCCTCTTTGTAGAGTGTTTCATCATTGTTGCTGATGAGACCTGCCACAGTTGTATCATCTGCAAACTTTATGATATGGGTGGAGCTGAACTTGGCAGTACAGTCATGGGTCAGTAGTGTGAAGAGCAGCGGGCTGAGCACACATCCCTATGGGGCACCCATGATCAGTGGGGTAGTGTTCATGGTGCTGCAGCCGACACGGACTGATTGAGGTCTTCCTTTTAAAAAGTCCATGGTCCAATTACAGAGGGGCAGGTTGAGGCCCAGCGAGTTCAATTTAGTGATAAGTTGCTGAGGAATTATTGTATTAAATGCTGAGCTAAAGTCAATGAACAACATTCTAACATAAGAATCTTTCTGTTCTCAAAACAGGTAGAGGGTAGAGGATACTGCATCATCCATGGAATGGTTTGGATGGTATGCAAACTGGTATGGATCCAGTGTGTATGGAAGACTGGACTTAATGTGATGCATGACTAATCTCTCAAAGCACTTCATCATTATTGGAGTTAGTGCTATGGGACGATTAGAAACAGGACACAGGTGTCTTCTTTGGCACTGGAATTATTGTGGTGGATTTAAGACATGTAGGCTCAGCAAAATGTTGAATATATCTGTAAAGATATCTGTCATCTGTGCAGCACAGTCTTTCAGTACACGTCCAGGTATGTCATCAGGGCCAGCAGTCTTCCGGGGGTTGATCCTGGACAGAGTTTTCCTTATGTTGGCTGGAGAAAATCAGAGCACCCGGTTGATTGAGGATATGGGTAGTTTTTGTGCAGGTGTTTGGTTCCGTATCTCAAACCGTGCATAAAAGTGGTTGAGGGCATCTGGGAGAGAAGTGTCATTTTTCACTGGCCTGTGGCAGTGGCTTGTAGTCAGTGATGGTCTGGATGGTTTGCTACAGGGCCCATGTATCTTTGCTGTCGCTAAAATGTTTATCGATTTTTTTTGAGCAAATTGCTGTTTTGCCTTCTTGATGCCATGAGACAGATTGACTCTTGCTGTTTTGCGAGCAGATTTATCTCCTGATCTGAATACCACATCTCTGGTCTTAAGCAGCCCACAAACTTTTGCTGGTTGGCATGTGTGGTGATAATCCTGGTGACTATAACATCGTCACATCATCTATGCACTTTTTGATGTAAGCAGTCATTGTTTCAGTGTACTCTTGTAAGTCTGTATGATTGTTGTAAGTGGCCACCTCTTTAAACATGTTCCAGTCTGTGTGCTGAAAGCAGTCCTGCAGCGCTGGGATTGCAATGTCTGGCCATATTGTAATTTGTTTTTGAATCGATTTCGCAAGTGTAAGCAATGGTTTGTATGCTAGAATTGGCATAACAGAGATGTGAACAGAGTACCCAAGGAGGGTTCAGCCGTGTATGCATTTTCCTCTGTTGTACAAACAAAGTTCAGTGTGTTTCCCCTTGTTGCAAAATTTACATGTTGGTAAATCCTTGGCAAAATTGTCTTTAAGTTTGCGTGGTTGAATTCACCAGCAATGATTAAAAAGCCATCAGGGTTGTTTGTTTGACGTTTGCTGATAGAGCTGTAAAGTTTGTAAAGTGTGTCCTTAGCATTTGCACAGTTGGGGGGGGGGGGGTCGGATGTAAACTGTGATAATAACAATGGCCGTAAACTCCCTTGGCAGATGGAACAGTCAACACTTCACAACCATAAACTCTACCAGCGATGAGCAGCATTTTGACACCACTACAGCATTGTTATACCATTCTTTATTGATATACACACACAGACCACCTCCACGAGTCTTACCGGACAGTGATGAGTCTCTATCCACTCAGTAGCAGGTTAACCCGTGTAGCTGAATGGCGAAATTCGGAATGTTATTATTTAGCCATGTATATAAATCCTGTATTATAATAATAATAATATGTAAATTTTAATCTAAAGGACGTTGTACAACAAGATTGTAACCTGCTTGGTCACTTTAAAGCCTCATACACACGGTGCAAAGGTCGTACGAAAACGGTCGTACAACAGCTTGTTGTACGATCATCCGACCATTAGTATACACGATTAGAACAGCTGATGTGCGATGGTCGTACAACAGAAGTTGGATGAGCAGACTAGAAAACTTTTGTTGTATGACAAGTGGTCGTATGACTGTTGTACCGTGTGTACAGAGAAGTTGGTCCAGCAAGTTGTACGTGCAAAACACACATGCTCAGAAGTCAGGATTGCACGGAAGTGTTCGTTCATGTAAACCTATGTACCTAATTCACATCAATCACATGCACCTCAACTTCCTCTTTATACGCTCGTAACACGTCACCACGTTAGGCTTGGTTTTACAATCACTTAGTGCACGTCAGCATGCGAGACACAACAGCAGACATACAATTTTGGACGTCCGGTCGTACGACCATCACATCGTGTGTACGAGGCTTAAGGCTTCATACACACAGGACGTTAAAAAACGTCCTAAAAACATCAGTAGCTTATCAGTGATTTTTTTCAGCTTTTATTAGAGTTATATTACCGGCATTTTTGCATGTTTTTTCGTGATTTTTAAAGGGCCAGCGTTTTTTTTACTCAATTGATCTAAAACATCCAAAAACATTGGGGACTGGCGTTTAGCCACGTTTTTGTGCGTTTTTAAGCATTTGAGTGTTTTTACAGCTGAAAACGACTCTCAGAACCCACTGGTCTTGGAATTTTTTTACAATTCCAAAATGTCCCTGCCAAAAACAGCTGATAACAGCCTATGTGTGCATGAACACATAGGATAACACGATGGAGAGTTTATTGACTGTGAAAAAAAACTTCTGCAGCTAAAACAGCTGCTGTAAACCAGTCAAAAAAATGCCCTGTGTGCATGAGGCCTTAGTCTCAAGGGCTCTCCAATAAGCCTAAACAGTAGGTATGAAGCTACGGTTTAAGCCTTACTAAACAACTTGGTAATGCTTTAGAAAAAAAATGCATTCTTTTAATTTTCTGGACTATGACTGATCCTAGCTGACCCAAACTGCCAAAACAGCCACACCCCTCAGCACAAGTGCTGTCATGCAGAGTTTTATTGTACGAGAGGAGGCATATCTGACCAGTTCTTATTATTGGGTTCACTGGGTCTAAATTTAGTGTCTAATGTATTGCACAGTAATATTAGGACAACCTGCAAATTGCTAGAACAATAAAATTATGGTAAGACTATGGAAATGGAGATTGTCAGTTCAATGTTTATCAGAATGAACATCTATTCCTGTGACTTCAGCTGGCCTACATCATTGCATAGGCATAGACAAGCAAAGTAAAGATAAAAATGAAACCTATCAATTGAAATAAATAATATAATTATGTATATATCAGAAAGATACAAGCAGAAACTATAAATAAATGTGGAACTTTGAGGTAAACAGACTTTCTGTACATCTTATCCAAAATTCAGACAAGATAGTATCCTAGTCTGCAAAGAAAAAAAAAATATAACTCCAATTACCGGAAATTGCACTGTACATTTCCAACTCACTTTAAGCAGAGTGCTCTTTCAATTTAAAAAAATAAACCACAAAAGCCTTTTATTGTGTGTTAGATTATCTATGACTAAGAACCTATTAAAAGTCAAACACAGCATAAATGGATGTTTTTTACTCCGATGTATGAAGTTGTGGACATTTAGCTTGTTACTAGAGTTGAGTGAACCCGGACTGGAAAGTTCAGGTCCGTACCAGACTTTGGGGTGTCCGTGCCTCGAACCCGATCCCGGACATTGAAAAAGTCCGGGATCGGGTTCGGTATTTGGGTAATTTTGGCACCTTTTCTATAGCTGCTGGGCAACCAACCAACAAGCTTTTCACTAATTTGCCCTTAGAAGCCATCACAGCCATGCCTACTAATAACTGGCCAGTGCATCATATGACCCAGCCTCTAAATGAGGCTGGAGTCACGTAGCGCCGGGTGTCAGATCGTCTCAGACTAAAGTAGTAAGAGCTTAATGCCGGTGCTGTGAGGGAAAGATTAGTGTTCACAACCATCTCAGACTGTTTTAGGGAGACCTTCATTGCGGTCCTGTGAGAGAGACATTAGCGTTCAGAACCATCTTTTAGTGCATTAGGGAGATGTTCCTGTCGGTGCTGTGAGGGAGACATTAGCATTCAGAACCATCTTATAGTGCATTAGGGAGACGTAACTGTTGGTGCTCTGAGGGAGAGATTATCATTCTAAAACCATCTACTACTGCATTAGGGAGACGTTCCTGTTGGTGCTCTGAGGGAGAGATTATTATTAGAGTTGAGCAAACCTCTGGAAGTTCGGGTTCTGCTGGTCCGGCCGAACTTCGGGACAAAGTCCGGGGTCCGGACGTAACCCGAACGATCACACGGGCACCGAACCCCATTGAAATCAATGGGGACCCGAACTTTTAGGCACAAAAATGGCTGTAACTAAGTCCTGGAAAGCCCTAGAGGGCAGGAAGGAAGGAAATGGGGGTAAGGGTGGGACAAGTGACCTACAAAGAAATGGGGACAGGGAAATAACTTTAAATATTTTTAAAAAAATAAAAACATAAAAAATGCAAAAATGGAGGTGAATGTGGATAATCTTCAAACTGTGTTTGAAAAGTATTAATTAATGGTAGAAGCCATATAACTGTTCTAAAATAATCTTCAAACTAGGGCAAGTGCCCTACAAAAAAATGGGGATAGGGAAAATAAATTAAAATCAAATAAAAAAATGGGAAGGGGGGTGGATGTGGAGTAGGAGCCTAGAGGTTGACTAGGCCGTGACCGTGGCAGTGTAGGAGGAAGTGGCTGTGGTAGAGGAGTAGGAGGAGGTCGCCAACATGGTTTTTTTTTGTATTGAGGCCTATTCAAAAAAAGAAGTATATGAATGGCTGTGTGAGTCCGGTCTAAATGTTTATTCTGCACAAGGTACAGACAAGTCTTGTGGGATCCATGCCTGAATCATTTTAATAAAGGTAAGCTTGTCCACGTTGGATGTGGACAAACGACTCCACTTGTCTGTGATAACGCCCCCTGCCGTGCTAAACACACGTTCCGACAATATACTGGCTGCAGGGCAGGCCAGCACCTCCAAGGCATAAAGGGCAAGCTCAGGCCATGTGGCCAATTTGGAGACCCAGAAGTTGAATGGGGCAGACCCATCAGGCAGTACGTGTAGGCGTCTGCCCACATACTCTTGCACCATGTTGCTGAAATGCTGCCTCCTGCTAAGATCTTGTCTATCGGCTGGTTGTGCTGTTTGTTGTGGCGGGCTGCTGACAAAGCTTTGCCACATTTCAGCCATGCTAACCCTGCCTTCTGAGGTGCTGACGGTGGCACAGCTGCGTTGGTGGCCTCTACCTCCTCCTCCTCCTCTACCTTCACCTTGTGCTTCTGCTGAGCCCCCGCTATCATTTTGGGAATGCCCTCAGCAGCGCCTCTACCAGTGTGCGCTTGTAGTCGCGCATCTTCCTCTCACGCTCCAGTGAGGGGATTAAGAACGGCACGTTGTCCTTGTAACGGGGATCCAGCAGGGTGGCCACCCAGTAATCAGAGGAAGTTACAATGCGGGCAACTCGGCTGTCTTTGCGCTGGCACTGAAGCATGTAGTCGGCCATGTGTGCCAGGCTGCCCACAGGCAAAGACAAGCTGTCCTCTGTGGGAGGTATATCATCTGTGTCCTCTGTAACCCCCCAGCCACGCTCCAGTGATGCCCACGAGCTGCGTTGGGTGCCACCCTGCTGCAATTCCTCCTCCTCCTCCTCCTCCTCCTCCTCCTCCTCCTCATCTTCCTCGTCCTCCTCGTACTCCAGAACTGTGCCCTGGCTTGAATATTTTGGACCTGGCCTAGGCTGGTGCAGGAGCCCACCCTCCGAGCCACTTGCGAATGACTGGCCTGATAACCGTGGAAATGACCCCTCTTCCTCCTCCTCATCCTCCTGTGCCACATCCTCTTCCATCATGGCCCAAAGTGTTTTTTCAAGGAGACATAGAAGTGGTATAGTAATGCTGAGAACAGCATAATCGGCACTGGCCATGTTGGTGGAGTACTCAAAACACTGCAATACGCTACACAGGTCTCGCATGGAGGCCCACTCGTTGGTGGTGAAGTGTTGCTGCCTCTCTGACACGCTCGTCGTCGTCCGTTATCACCTCAAAGTCGACGTCGTGCGTACCCAGTCAGCGAGACGCCTTGTCGTTGTGAAGTGGTGGTTGCTCACCCGGAGGTACGCTCTGGACACATCGCATAACGTCACAAAACTCATGAGGTGGTTGTACCGGTCACGGCTAATACGACAAGAGTCGTAATGATATGGTGAAGATACAGAGGAACTTTTTTGTGAAACCCGGTACTACCTTCTCCTACACCGTGTCCTCCTACTCCTCCTCCTTCTCCCCAGTAAAGGTGCCAATAGTCCGGTCAGTAAGCGTTCACCGAGCCTCCCACCCGAGGACGTGGTCGGATCCGGTCCAGGTTTTATAAGTTCGGTCCCGTGTCAAGACCTCATGCTCCTCCTGCTCCTTCTACTCCTCCTCCTCCTCCTCCTCCTCCTCCTCCTCCTCCTTAACGTCG
>BLSH010019869.1:1108582-1122247 GCA_018402905.1 Glandirana rugosa
CAAGTAGATGCGCTGCTGAGGGCATTCCCAAATGACACAGGGGGCTCTGTAGAAGCACAAGGCGAGGGCGGAGGAGGAGGAAGAGGTCGCCAATGCAGCTGTGGCACCACCAGCACCTCAGAAGGCAGGGTTAGCATGGCCGAAATGTGGAAAAGCTTTGTCAGCAGCCCGCCACAACAAACAGCACCACCAGCTGATAGGCAACGTCTTAGCAGGAGGCAGCATTTCAGCAACATGGTGGAACAGTATGTGTGCACACACCTACACGTACTGACTGATGGGTCTGCCCCATTCAACTTCTGGGTCTCCAAATTGGGCACATGGCCTGAGCTTGCCCTTTATGCCTTGGAGGTGCTGGCCTGCCCTGCAGACAGTGTATTGTCTGAACGTGTGTTTAGCACGGCAGGGGGCGTTATCACAGACAAGCGCAGCCGTCTGTCCACAGCCAACGTGGACAAGCTAACCTTTATTAAAATGAACCAGGCATGGATCCCACAAGACTTGTCTGTACCTTGTGCAGAATAGACATTTAGACCGGACTCACACAGCCATTGGTATGCTTGTTTTTTTTTAATATGTCTCAATATTTTAGGGGCTACCCCAATTAGAAAAAAAAAACAAACAAGCAAATGACAGTGTTGGCTACCTCCTCCTCCTCCACCACTGCCACTTCCTCCTACACTGCCAAGGTCACGGCCTAGTCAACATCTAGGCTCCTACTCCACATCCACCTTTTTTTTTTGTGATTTTAAGTTATTTACCTATCCACATTTGTTTGTAGGGCACTTGTCCTACTCCTTACCCCCATTTTGCTTCCTTTTGCCCTTTAGCCCCTTCCAGGACTTTTTTACAGCCATTTTAGTGCCCAAAAGTTCGGGTCACCATTGACTTCAATGGGGTTCGGGGTCCGGGGTAAAGTTCGGGTCAAGTTCGGTATCGAACCCGAACTTTTCCGCGAAGTTCGGCCGAACCAGACGAACCCGAACATCCAGGTGTCCGCTGAACTCTACTTGTTACACATTTTAAAAAAGTAAATAATAATACTTTACAATTGTGTAGTCTGCTCAGTCCTTCCTCCTTCTCCACAGCACTCCAGTCTCATATAACGGCAAATCTTGGCTCTCATTTTGACAGCATACACTTGTTTTATTTTATTTACACAGGAATAGTTATATTTGTTCCTGTATAACTTGAAACTCAGAACAGCATCTGCAGTGTCAAGAGGAGTTATGATGAAGCAATGTTATTATTCTGTGCAACATTTTGGATTCCTTTCTTTAGGGGTGATCATTGATCTGCATATGATGTTGAAAAAATGAACCTTGCTAGTTAAAAAGAAAGAAAGAAAGAAAGAAAGAAACACGTAAATAAATTAAACAGTGTTCCTATGTAACGCCTTAGTAACTACTTCATTGACACTAATAATCCCTAATTAACCTCTTTTTCCCCTTTTCACGTTAGCTGATATTTTTGGACTATTAATATTTAAACTTTTTTTTGATTTTCATTGGTTTGTTTCTTTATTTTTTCGTGTCACATTTCATAAACAGCGCACAATTGAAAAAGCATTTATTTAAATTAAATTGTGAAAAAAACATAAATCATGCTTTGTAATAGAAACAAAATGCAATGTTAGTATCATTATACATAGGAGAAATTATAGAATTAATTTGCACTTTTTAGATACAGGAACACTTGCTGTTTTTTAACTACTGATCCTTCCTGGGCATTCTCTTATTTTTCCTGATGGTCAGTCATGGCAATACCCCCTTTCATGCAGAATACTATGAAGATTCCTAAAAAGTGGCAGGAATACACTTGCTGGGCTACACCAACACGGTGCAGATGGAAGCAGGTGCTACTGAGACAATGGAATCAGCTAATTTCTCAGCCTTCATAAATGCCATCAAGGGCTACCATGCCACATTACCTCTAACACTGATCAGCTGCAAGCAGACCTCAGATTGCTTCACCAGGACATAGACAATTCAGATTTCTTCTAGGAGCAGTGAAGCAGAGTGTTAATGAACTGTAGCACATACTGGGGGATATTTACTTAAATTGGAACACACAGACTCTGGTGCAGCAGCTGTGCATAGTAATTAATCAGCTTTAACTTCAGCTTGTTCAATTAGACTTTGCCAATAAAACATAGAAGCTGATTGGTTACTATACACAGCTGCATCAAATTCTGTGTGCACAAATTTTAGTAAATCTTCCCCACTGTGTGATCATTCTTCTGCTATTTACACTCTCCAAATCAAGGTGAAGTACCTGGAGTACAGGGTTGAAGATTTTGAAGAACCACAATCAAAGGAACTACCCTCGTCTAGTAGACTCACCACACAGAGAATCTATACTACTGTATTTACCCTGCTTCCCCAGTTACTCTTCCCACTCTTCTTTACAAAGGACCATGCCCATCAAATACATACCACATGTGGCCCAGCTGTATACCATCACCTATCTTAATTTTCAAAAACTTGAACTCTGGAGACTGGGACCAGGTCCTCAGAGTGGCTAGAGCTCAATTGGAACTCAATTTTAACATTTAGAAACTACTTCTTTTCCTGGACCATTCAGTGAATACCCAGCATCTCCAGAGATCCTTCATTCTGTGAAACCCAAACCCTGCTCCAAGGGAATGAATACAGTATTCTTTTTTCCTACTCTGTGTTTCCAGATGTGAAGACCACATACTACTTTGTGAACCTAGAGAAGGATTCTAAATAGCTCCAGACACTGCAAATAGTAAAAACTTTCTCAAGCCTATGTTTCATCTTCCTTGAATACTGTCACTACACATATTACTGCACTTGAGTCCCTAGGTGGCTAGGCAAAATGTTTCCAGAGCGGGCTTTCTGAGGAGGGAACTGGTGAGTTGTGTGTTACCCTTAGTGCTTGCTTTACCGTCACATTCCTTAACTGTGTGAAGAGAACTACTGCATCACTTGGGGTTATGACTACCTTTTGCCCATTACCACCGCCATGGTTAGAGCAGCCTCACCACACTTTCTATAGTATTCCATGTTATTTTGTGGCAGGAGCTTGACTGCTCTATGCTTTACATATTGCAACCCTCCCTTCCTTCGCTGTGTGTCTCAGGTATCTCTGAATTAACCACTTCCAGCCCCGGAAGGTTTACCCCCCCTTCATGACTAGGCCATTTTTTTCGATGCAGCACTGCGTTATTTTTAACTGACAATTGAGCGGTCCTGCGACACTGTACCAAAATAAAATGGATGTCCTTTTTTTCTCACAAGCTTTCTTTTGGTGGTATTTGATCACCTCTGCAATTTTTATTTTTTGCCCTATAAACAAAAAAACTGAATTGTTTTTATAAAAAAAAAGAACAATATTTTTTACTTTCTGCTATAAAACATATCCAATAAAAAAAAATTCAAAATATCAAATATCTTCATCAATTTAGGTCAATATGTATTCTGCTTCATGTTTTTGGTAAAAAAAATATCCCAATAACCGTATATTGATTAGTTTGCCTAAAAGTTATAGCGTCTACAAACTATGGGTTGTTTTTATAGAATTCTTTTTACTAGTAATGTCGGCAATCAGAGACTTATAGCGTGGCTGTAACATTGCAGTGGACAAATCGGACACCAAGTGACACTTGACACTTTTTTGGGGACCAGTGACACTAATACAGTGATCAGTGCAAAAACATATGCACTATCATTGTACTAATGACACTGACATGGAAGGGGTTAACATCAGGGATGATCAAAGGGTTAAATGTGTTCCCTGGGAGTGCTTGCTAACTGTGTGGGAGGTGCTTTGACTGGGGAAGCAGAAACACATGATCTCAATCGTCCCCTCTTACAGAACTGCAATCTGCCTTGTTTACCTAGGCCATTCTGCCTCTCTCGGGAATAATCAACGGGTGCCAGAGTCTCTTGGGTTTGTGGGATGCAGTGATAGCCTGCTGCAAGGGAAATACTTGCTTGGCAGGAAAGCTAGTGTTGACCTGTCTGCTTTTGCTTTATTGTTTATCTGTGTTTGTAACTCACAGTAAGAATGTACCAGCAGGTCTCCCTAAGTGCTCTGAATCTATAATGTTAACAGTTCAACATTTTTACTGTGTATATTCATTCCTATACACGAAGCCTAATAGTCTAGCTTTCACTCCCAATGCTCCACAGAAACTGCACTTTTAAAATTCACCAAGGGCCACTACTTTGTAATCATACTATCAAACCTTTCTGTTGACTTTTATATGGTTGAACATCCACTCCTCCTCAAAAACTGTACTTCATTGGCTTCCTTGGCTCTTTACTTAATTCTCCTATCTAAGTACTCCTTTAGTGTCACCAGCATCTCCATTGCCTCCTCTCTCCTTTCCTCTTTCCATAGGGTCCCCCTCTGTCCTCAGACCCCTTCTATTCTCTATCTATGCCTCCATCTTTGGCCAGTAGATTGCATGCCATGGCTTCCAGCATAACTTCTGTGCTGATAAGACCCAAATCTATCCCTCCATTTTTCAGCTGACCCCTTTAGTCTCCTCAAGGATTACTCACTTACATATAAGTATGGATGTTACATCACTATCTAAAACTAAACATTTCCAATAGCTCATAATAATTCCTCTTCCATTCCCCCTCACTCATTTTTTTTTCTACTGAGATCAAAGCACAACTATATGTCCCTCTGCTCACGTTAGGGTGCTAGGTGTAATATTGGACTCTAATCTCTCCTTTGGTCCCCATATCCATTGTCCGAATCTTACTGCCTTCTCATTTCTAAAATGTGGTCTTTCTAACCCATAGACATCACTAACTATTCACTTTATTTAACCTTTCACATTGACTATTGCAACTCCCTCCTCATTGGCCTACTTTTACGCAATCTATCCCAATTCAGCCTGTAATGAATTCTACTGCCAGACTCATCCATCTTACCAACAACAACATACAAAGTCATCCACAATTCTGCCTCAAGCTATATCACCAACCTCATAATATCACCAAAACAGTCACTTTTACTCCCACCAAGACCTACAGCTCTCTAGCTCCATTGCATCTCCTCCCATGCTCACTGCTAGGACTTCTCCAGAGTCTGTCCTATCCTCTGGAACTACCTACCCCAAGCTAGCTGGCTGTTTCCTACTCTGTTAATGTTCAGGTAATAAGATACAACCATGCTTTGATTTAGAAGTCCCAAGTGTTCTGGTAAGAACAGCATGAAATGATGGTAGGGCACTCTCTATGGCTGAATTCTGTCATCACATCAAGCGTTTTTCATCTATTTGGGACTTTTTATATATTTATTCACATTTGCTTGAATTTATTAAGTTTGAGTACATTGAACTTTGGTTTATTAAGGCGTGTTGCACTTTATTCATTTATCTATTGTGGCATGGGGTAGTCCACAGGAGACAGGAACTACATTTAAGGGCTTGGTAGCCCACTTTTATTAAAACAGCGGAAGACAAATGGACAGTCCAACATAAAGTTTCCCATGCAGGGGATCTTCTCCCGCTTCAGCAGAACACATACAATGCTGAGCTACCTGGCTCATAAGCTCACTCAGGCTTAATTGCGATACCACGCTGCACCTCTTACCACTCTCTCAGTGTTGTCCAGCTCTCCTGGATACTTGGCTCTCTAGCCTTTAGTTACAGCACCCTGTTGCCTGGCCCACTTCTGGCCTATGGATTGGGGTTCTCCTGACATCTCGATGGGAGCCGGCCTGACTCCTGGAACTGAGACCCTCTGTCTCGTGGCTTCTGGATTGGGCCCTCTGAACCCTTGATAAGACCTTCCACCTCCCCCACTGGGAGTGGTCTCCAAACTGGGAACCCTGAGCTATCCTCTGAACTGGGTATATAACGACCATGCACACCTGTATACTCAGCCAGGTTGCAGGTGTCTAGCAAAACCCGGACACAGGATTGAATGTTCCGATCCAGAACTGCAGAATGCAGAGAAAGTCAAATACACAGCTTTCTCAGCCCAGAAACACTAGTCTGGGATGTCCCATTTACTCTAAATGCGAACTCTGTGTCACATTTTCCTATGTTCTCATAGTGACAGAGCCTCATCCTGTCACACTGTTTATTTTTGCACATATTATATATGGATTTTTGTACATTAGTGCAGTATTGGCTGTATTCATTATAAGATGCTGTCACATTTTGAAGTTCAATTTAATTTAATTTGTATGTTTGAGTTTACGATTAACCACTTCCTGCCTGCGCAATAGTTCAAAGATGGCTGCAGCGTGGTCTTCCGTTGCCAGAGGGCAAACATGAATGGGTACTTCCTGATAAAGTGTTCATTGGAACACAAAATGCATAGAAGCCACGCCTTCTCCTGACGTCATTTCCTTCTCTCCTGGTCCCGACTTCTGGAGCTGTGGAACGCACGCTGCACAGACATGGAACCAGCCGCATCCACACACGCTGTCATTGTTTGTGCCGGCATATTGGCACATTTACATGTGAGTGCAAATTTTAAAAGATTCCTTGCATTATCTTAATATTGTACTAAATAAACTGTGTTGCATAATGAGGATTCTTGGTATTTGTTTCCATGGGCTGTCCCCTCTGAGGGAGGATGATTGACTCTGCATCTGGTGAACCTGTTTGCTGTACCATATTTGAATTGGGTGCATTTTGAGCTATTGTCCAGTGAGTGTGAACCCCTGGCACATGTTTGTGGTGAAGCACTATTTAAGAAGGACGTTCCAGCACTCATTTTAGAGCACGGTTGAAGGAATTTCTGCCTTTTCTTTTTAACAAGAAATCACTATGAACAAATAACTAGTTTGATTTATTGCAATGACTAGCACAACTTGATGGACTTTTTTTATATGTTATTCACGCCACTGTGAACTCATATTCTATTATTATTTGTGATAATAGTATGGTTTTTTGAAAAGCACAACTGTTTTATTATTTCACTTGCATTCTAAGTTGTTATTTTGCACTATCACTGCAATATCAATATAGTTTTTTTTTTTTTTTCTTTTTTTTCTTTCAAGGTTTTTATTGAGAAATTTACCAGTGAAACAATAAGACATATAGTGAACTCAAATTAAACAGGAGTTGACAAGAGAGAGTCATTGAAATGGTTAAGAGAGACAAGATAAGTATGCATTTTTCAATGGAAGTCATGGTCGAGAATGTTTACTAAACATGAGGCTGGGAGAGGAGCCCCTGACCCCCAGACACCCGGCTGGGAGCATTCTGTGTCCGGGGTGGATGCTAGATCTCTTCTTATAAATACTAACATCGTCTTGATTTAAGCCTCGGTAACTATTGAGCATGACATTCAACGAACAGAGGAATACAACTCTTATAAAAACATACAATCGTACGTTAAAGTGAGCGAGAGTAAATAAAGGAATTAGCAGAAAGGGAGGAAAAGGGGGAAAGGAAGATAGGTATAGAAACAGAGGCACCTAAGTGTAGTTTATACGTGTTATACTGAAGGAGACTGTCTAACCCGAGGTTAATGAGACCCCTATGTAATTAGCCCAGGGTTCCCAGGTGGCCTCAAACTCTCTGGATGTGTCCGAAAGTATGCTGGAAAGTTTCTCTTGTGACATGATCCATGAGATCTTCCAGACGGCGCCTGAGAAGGGGATCTTTGGTTTTTTCCAAGCTTTCGCTATTGTAAGCTTAGCTCCTAATAGGATGAACCGAACCAACTTCTTTTTGTGTTTGGGCAAGTACGGGATGGGTGCGTTAAGAAGAGCGATTTCGGGAGACCTGGGGACCCGGGTTTGAGTCAGTTTCTCAATGAGGTTTAGGATTTTTTTCCAAAATGGTCTTAATCTCGGACATTCCCACCATATATGTAACATTGAACCCAGGAGGGAGCATCCTCTGAAGCACTGTGGATTCGCTGAGGGGAATAAGCGGGCCAGTTTGGTCGGGGTGAGGTACCATCTGGTAATCACTTTGACACTCGCCTCCATGAGGACAGTGTTTAGGATACCCCGAAAAGAGTTAGTAAAGGCTCTGTGCCAGGTCTCCAAGTCCCACGAGAATTGGAGATCTTCCTCCCAACAGTTCATATTGGAGGCTTTTGACGAGGGCAAGGTTAGAGCCGAGTAGATCACCGAGATGCCGCCCCTCTACTCTGAGGCTTGGCCACACCACGTTTCGTAAGTTGTGAATTTAAGTGGCAGAGATTTATCTTTCCAGATGTGGAGAAGAAAGTGTGATATTTGTTGGAATCTAAACTTCTCCGAGTCTGGGAGATCCAATTTATTTATACAGTGGCTCAGGGACATGGGGCCCGATGGGGTGAAGAAGTGACCTATACGGTACATTCCCTTGTCCAACCACCATTTGAATGCTTTTATTTCGAGCCCTGGGGGAAAGTCCAGATTATGGAATATATGTGGTAGAGGGGATAGGCCGAGATTAGTTCTGACCGTCTCCGTAGCGGGTCCCAGAGGGCAAGAGAGTGAGAGAGTTGGAGATAAAATGGGGGGGTCTTTTTTTCGGGGCCATCCAGAGAAGGAAGTCTAATATGTAGTTTGGGTATGTCTGTCTCTCGATCTGGATCCAATCGGGATTTTCGGATCTTGTATACTAGAGATAGTTGTGCTAGTCTGGCAGCTTGGTAATATTTAATAAGCGAGGGAAGTCCTAGCCCCCCCTAGTCCTATGACAGTATAAGATATTTTGGGAGAACCTGAAGCCTGCTTTCCCCCAGACAAATCTTAAGATCTTGCTCTGAAATGATTTTAGGTGGTCTTTCCTGTTAGAGACCGGGAGAGCCCAGAATAGGTATAGTAAGCGTGGTAAGAGGGTCATTTTGATGGCGTTGATTCTACCCCTCCAGGAGAGCTTGCTACTTGACCAAGATTTTAGGTCGTCCTCGAGTTTTCTGTATGTGGGCGGGAAATTATTAGGGTATAAGTCTTCTATTTTGGCTGTTAGATTAATGCCTAGGTATTTAATTGAGGTGGTGCTCCATTTGAAGGGGAAAGATTGTTGTAATGAAGACACTGTTTCTGGAAGTAAGGAGATGTTCATAGCTTGGGATTTGGAGTAGTTTACTTTTAGGCCTGAGATTTCTGCAAAGGAGTCTAAAATGTGATTTAGGATGGGTAGTGAGGTATGGGGGGATGTAATGAACAGAAGGATGTCGTCCGCAAAGAGGCCACACTTGTGAGTTTGGGTGCCGCAGGAAACCCCCTTATCTCGTACCTTTTGCTATGTCTATTGGTTCTGAGTAGAAACCCTGCAGCCTTATGCGGGCCTTAGGGGATGAGTAAAGGGACCTAATGATTCCTAGGAAACGCTGGCCAAATCCCCATTTCTCTAAGATCGAGAAAATGTAAGACCAGGAGACAGAGTCAAAGGCCTTCTGCAAATCAAGCGATAAGAGCATGCCTCATTGTTTAGTGCCTCCTTCCCAATTAGACTGTAGGATAGAGATTAGGTCCACGGCTCTGTGGATCTGGTCTGGGCCCTGCCTCCCCGGGATGAGCCCCGCCTGATCCTTGTGTATATAGGACTTGATAAAAGAGGCTAGACTATTGGCCATGATTTTTGTTAACATTTTTATGTCATTGTTTATCAATGAGATCGGTCTATAGTTCCCTACCTCCTCGGGGTTCTTTGGGATTACCGTGATAAAGGTGGAATTAAGCTGGGAATCCAAGGGGGTGCCCTGAGTTTTGGAGTTAAAGAATTTTGTGAGGTGGGAAAGGAGTGTCGTGGAGAAGGCCTTGTAGTACGGGATGAACAGACCATCTGGTCCTGGAGCTGAGCCCTTTTTGAGATCCTTGATGACTCCTAGCACCTCCTCCTCTGAGATGTTAGCCTCTAGGATTTGTTTGTGTTCTGCGGTAAGAGAGGGTAGGGTAACGTCTTCTAGAAATGTTGAGGGGGAATCTGTGATTTTGTGTAGGAGGACTGTATAGATCCGCATAAAACTTGTGAAAGGTGTCCAAGATTTTTGTCGGGTTGGCCGTAAGGCCTTGACCTGGAATTCTTATTTTGGGTAGGGCTTTACGGAAGTCTCGGGGAGATAGCCTGGCAGCTAGCATTGAGTCTGGTTTGTCTTTTTGTGTGTAGAATTTTTGTCCGCTCCAGTGGATTGATTTTTCGGCTCTGGCCGTGAGGGCCAAGTTTAAGTCTAGTCTGGCTTTATCAAGTTGGGCAAGGAGGGACTTGGAGGGGTGGGCCTTGTGTTGTTTCTGGAGTAAAGTATAAGCTTTTTCCATTCTAACGAGATCTACCGATCTCTCTTTCTTGATTTGGGTTGACATCTTTATGATTTTGCCTCTAATGAAGGCTTTGTGAGCTGCCCAAAGAATCTCTGCTGAGCTGAAATCCCTTCAGTATTGTTGAAAAGAAAGCATTCCTTGAGAACGTTATCTATTTCCATAAGTCTAATGGGGTCAGAAAGCAAAGATTCGTTCAGTCTCCATTGAGTTTGTCTCATGTAATGCGAGTCGGAACGAATCTGCAGAAGGACTATGGAGTAATCTGAGAGGGCTGTGTCGACTATTCTCAAGTTCAAAACCAGGGGTATTGTATCAGACCGGACAAGCAGGTGGTCAATTCGAGCGTATGAGTTGTGGGGGAAAGAGTAGTGTGTATAGTCTCTCCTGGATGGGTTGAACTCTCTCCAGATATCTGTCAGATTTAAGGAGTGTATTGACTTGGCTAATTTTAGACTCGCTCTGGACGGTCACGTTAATTGGTCCCCTGGAAGTCTAGATTTGTCGAGGTCTTGGTCAAAAGCTAAGTTAGAGTCGCCACCCACTATGACTCTACCTTCAAAATGGGGTACAATGATGTTAAACAGAGACTTAAAGAATGAAAGTTGACCTTTATTCGGGGCATAGTAGGAGACTAATGTGTATATAGTTCAATCTATAGACCTTTTGATTAAGATATATCTCCCTTCCGGGTCTTTAACCTCCAGAATGGGGGAGAAGTCGCAAGATTTGGAGATAAATATTGCTACACCTTTAGATTTTGATTCCGCTTTAGCAAGGAAAAAGGTGGGAAAGTGGGAGTGGAGGAATTTAGGGGAGTATCGTGCTGGGAAATGGGTTTCCTGAATCAGGATGACATCAAGGTTGAGGGATTTGTAGTGGTCAAAGACTTTCCTCCTTTTTGTAGGGGAATTGAGACCCTGTGTATTGTGAGTGGCTATTTTGAGATATTTATGGGTGGTGTTAGTCATGGGGGCCTGGTGGGTACCGAGCTAGACAAAACATTAGCACTCACCTCCGACCGTGGGTCCCCTGGAAATAGTGGGAGGAACTCAATGGCATCCAGGCGTTCCGCTGTGCGGGAAATGGGTTTAGGGATCTTGAGCACCGAGGGATATGTTGGGTGCCTTGTGGAAAAGAAGGAGAAGAAAAGAGAGGGGGGGGGGGGAAACAAAACAAAGCATAACACTTTACACCTGTAGATAGCTTGAGGGGGTGGCGTCCGAGGGGATAAGGATCCCCTCCGACCCACTGACCCGATCCTCTTCCGAGGAATCCTACGAAACGTAGGTAACAGTGAGAAAAGTAACATCGTGCCCATTCGGGGCAGAAAACTTAACCTAGGGAGCTCCGAGGAAGTCCCGAGGGTAAGTGGAAGTGCACGGGAACCTACCCCAACCCAGGCACCCTTCGGCTTGGCTGTAGCTTAACATGTAACTAGAGCAAACAGAGAGAAAAATAATACAAAATTAACCCATAGCAAAAAAAAATAATAATAAAACATAACCAGCTCCCTTCAGGAGGGCATATCTCAATCAAGAGAGTGTATTGCTAGTCCAGGTCCATAAGGTGGGTTAGTATCCATGTGGTGAAAAGTTCTGAAAGGATTAATCAAAGGGATGGGCCGGAACAGATAAGATAAGGGCACAAGGGTGGAGCAAGGTTAGAGCTGCGCCCTAAGACCTGAGCTAGCATGTAACTACTGAAGGTTTGTGACTAGGGTATAGATTTGAACACAGACCGAGTCTAGCAAGCCGGTAGAGAGACAGAACCTTGTGATGAAGCCTGCGTATTACGGAGGTCTATTGTCTTTAGATCTCTTGCTTTTGGACTTGGACCAAAGAGGAGAGACCGGGCTTGATGGGAGTGGTCTCTTCGCGTGGGAGTCAGTTGGGTCAGTAAGATCCATTGGAGCTTCGTGTGAGATGAGCTTAAGATGTAGTAGTAGTTTTTCACCTTCCGATATTGAAGAAAAGGAGAACGTGTTTTTCCTTTAAAGTTGAATTTGATGGCAAATGGAAAGGCCCACCAGTATTTAAGGTCTTTTTGTTGAAGAACTTGGAGAAGTGGTTTGAGTGTTCTCCTCTTTTGAATGGTGGTTGGGGACAAGTCAGCAAAGATCTGGACCCAGTGGCCCATGCAAGAGATTGAGGGGTTGGATCTGGACGCTTTCATAATTTCTTCTTTGACGGCAAAAAAGTGTGGTTTAACTATTATGTCCCTTGGGGAGCCGTCTTTCCTAGGTGGGCCCAAGGCTCTGTGCGCCCTGTCGAGTTCCAGCCTGTGTTTGGGAATGTTAGGGGATATGGAGAGAATCAAATCCTGAATGGCTGGAGTGATATCTGTGATAGATTCGGGCAGGCCTCTCACTCTAAAGTTATATCTTCTTTATCTGTTCTCAAGATCAACAATTCTTGCCAGTGCTGTATCTAGTTGGTCTTGCAAGACTTGAATATGAGAAGAGTTTTGGTTGGTTCTTGCCACGGTGGTGTCCAGTTTTTGTTCAATGGACTCCATTCTGGAACCTAGAATGTGAAAGTCTGCTTTTATGTCTCCAGTGATTTTTGAGGCAGTGTTTGCAAAGCCCCTTTCCAAGAGGGTAGAACATTTGAGGAAGAGGTCTGCTGTATTGAGTGGAGGGTCTTGGGGTGGAAGGCCTAGGGTGTGGGCTTCTGATGGGCAAGTTGTGAGGTGACCTGCCGGGGAAATTGGAAAGTCCTCCATTGTGTGGCTCAATAAAGATTCCGTGGAGGCTGGTGATGCTTGTAGAAGTTGGTGTGGAAGTTGACTGGGCCCGGGTGTTAGGGTGAGAGTAGGTGGTGTTAGAATAGGCCTTTGGTCTCGTGAGACCTCCTGAGTAGAGTTGAGCGAACCCGGACTGTAAAGTTCGGGTCCGTACCGAACTTTGGCGTGTCCGGGACCCGGACCCGGACTTTTCAAAAAAAGTCCGGGTTCGGGTCCGGGGTTCTGGTAATTTTAATGAAAAATCTTAAAAATGCTGTAAAAAAGTCCAGGAAGGTCCTGGAGGCCTGCAAAAGGAAGGAAAATGGGGGTAAGGGTGGGACAAGTGCCCTACAAAGAAATGGGGACAGGGAAATAACTTTAAATATTTAAAAAAAAATAAAAACATAATAAATGCAAAAATGGAGATCATCTTCAAAATGGGTCTGAAAAGTATTAATATTAATTATGAAAAGTCTGGGTAAAACTTCTACTAGAGGTAAAAACGTAAATAATACAAAAATAAAAAAAAATTTATAAATTTCAATAAAGGGACAGGGGTAAAGAAACATCCCGTGAACAGGGTGGGAATGGGGGTAAAAGGAAGGAAAACGTCCGGAGGTCCTGGAAGGACCTGAAAAAATGTCGTAAAAATTCTAAAAAGTAATTTTAATGGTCTTGGGGCCTGGGCTTGGGCCTGAAAAAAACTTTTCAGGCCCAGGCCCAGGGCCTGTGCGGTTTCAA
>BLSH010019869.1:1133899-1147406 GCA_018402905.1 Glandirana rugosa
TTCACTGATTTCCGGTTTGATTTAAAGTGATACACACATTTTGCAGAACAGTGATATGGGTACTCTGGGCTTATTTATACTTTTTGGACATAGTTTGAAGATGATTTTAGAACAGTTCTATGGCCTCTAATGTTAATTAATACTTTTAAGACCCATTTTGAAGATGATCTCCATTTTTGCATTTTTATGTTTTTATTTTTTTAAAAATATTTAAAGTTATTTCACTGTCCCCATTTCTTTGTAGGGCACTTGTCCCACCCTTACCCACATTTTCCTTCTTTTTGCAGACCTCTAGGACCTTCCTGGGCTTTTTTACAGCATTTTTAAAATTTTTCATTAAAATTACCAGAACCCCGGACCCGAACCCGGACTTTTTTTGAAAAGTCCGGGTCCGGGTCCCGGACACCCCAAAGTTCGGTACGGACCCGAACTTTACAGTCCGGGTTCGCTCAACTCTAGATATGATGTTCATCTCACAACAGGATTTAAATCTTATTACAAAAGCACAGATAGGAATAATTTCCATCTCCGATCACGCCCCTATATCACTTTCACTCAAAAACAGGACCATGCATAAACCGTTCTGTGACTGGAAACTGAACGCCTCAGACATTGAAGTTCAGACAGACATCCAAAATAAACTTTCAGACTACTTTGACAAAAATAAAAGCTCTGAGGTTAACCCTTTAAACAATTGGGAAGCCCATAAATTAGTTATCAGGGGCAAACTGATGAAATGGGGAGCCAAAAGAAAGAAAGATAGAGTGGCCGAAATCAACAACCTGATAAAAATAATTTCAAAACTGTAAGCCCAACATAAACAATCACTCACGGTGAAGGCCGAAACTGAATTAAATGCACTTAGGAAAGAATTAAAATCAATCCTAGACCTGAAAATTCAAAAATCCCTTTATTTCCGCAAGAACATATTCTATGAACAGGGAGATAAATCTGGGAAACTCCTTGCTAGAGCTCTGAAAGACACAAACCTTAGCAGACAAATTCACGCGATTCGTGACTCCGATGGCAACCTAATTCACACCCCAGAAGACATTGCAAAAATCTTCCATAAGTTCTACTCCCAGCTCTACAACCTCCAACCCCAAAGGAAGCCCTCAAATATCTCCTCTAATAGAGAAAACACCATACTTGAATTCCTGAAAAACAGTAAGATCCCAACCCTCTGAAGGCGATACCAATTTACTGGAACGCCAGATCACCCCAGAAGAGGAACAGTCAGCAATCAAAGATCTGAAGCCAGGCAAAAGCCCGGGACCTGACGGGTTTACATCTCAATTCTATAAAACGTTTGCCCATATCTTAACTACTCACCTAGCCTCAGCCTTTAACTCTCTAACTTCATTCAAATCCGAATCAAACTCATTTCTAATGGCACACATCTCTATTATCCCCAAACCTGGAAAGGACCATCAAAAGTGTGAAAACTATAGACCTATATCCTTGCTAAATATTGATTTAAAACTTCTATCAAAAATTCTGGCCAATAGACTTAAGCCTCTACTTAATCTAATAATTGGTCCTGACCAGGTGGGCTTCATGCCCGGTAGGGAAGCTAGAGATAATACCATCAAAGCACTCAACCTGATTCACCTCGCCAAAATTTCCAAAATTGAGGGCCTTCTCCTATCCACAGATGCAGAAAAGGCCTTTGATCGCGTGGCATGGCCTTATTTACTTAACACCTGTTCCTACATAGGAATGGGTGAAAACTTGCTAAACTGGATCAAGGCACTATATTCGAATCCCCAAGCCAAAATTAAAATTAACAATACGTATTTGGATCCCCTAAAAATAAGCAATGGAACCAGGCAGGGCTGCCCTTTATCACACCTATTATTCATTTTAACACTAGAACCCCTGATTAGAACAATAAAACTAGATAAAGCCATTCATGGTTTCCAAGTTAGAAACAAAGAATATAAAGTTGCTGCATACGCAGACGATCTCCTCTTTTTCCTAACACAACCCCACATCTCAATTCCAAACCTAAACAAAATTTTTAAAACATTTAATTTAATTTCAAAACTTCAAGGTAAATTATGACAAATCTGAAGCTCTCAATATTTCCCTGAAACCAGACCCCTTAAAAATGGCAAAAGAAACTGCCCATATAAATGGGAGTCCAAATCGTTACAATATTTAGGAATAAAGTTGTCTCCGGACATAGATAACATCTACGAGATAAATTTTCTCCCTCTACTCAAATCTATAGAGTCAGACTTGAAGAAGTGGTCCAGCAAACACTTCTCCTAGTTCGGCAGAGCATCAATTTTAAAAATTACTATCTTGCCCAGACTACTATACTACTTCAATGCACTTCCAATCAAAGTCCCTACATCATTCTTCAATCTGCTTAACAAACTCAAGAGAAAATTCATTTGGGCCCCCCGTAAACCTAGAATTAACCTTAAACTATTAACACTTAACCCAAAGAAGATGGTGGAATGGGCCTTCCTGATTTTCTAAAATACTACCAAGCCACACACATGACGAGAGTCATTGACTGGCACTGCCATTCGAACAACAAGGAATGGATAGAGCTAGAATCATTTTGTGCTAATACAAATTTACAATACCTCCCTTGGGCCACTCCTCCTTTCTTAAAGAAATTTCACCCGCTATCCAACACTACCCTTGAAATCTTTCAATACCTAACGAAAAAACAGTCATTGACCTTTTACCCGGGTCCTCTAACCCCAATCTTTACCCCTTCAAACAATACACCTCAAGAGAAGGGCATCTATCCACTTCTGGTCTTTCATTGCCTCAATGGAAAGAAACTAAAACCTTTCCAGGACCTTAAGACTAAGTTAGGGGGACCTTTGTCGGGTTATTGGACCTACATACAATTACATGATCTCCTACAAGACAAAAAGATTTCTAACCATTTTACCAGGCCACTAACCCCTTTTGAATATATTTGCCTACAAAAAAATTCTATAAGCAGATCAACATCTCTGGTCTACTCCATGCTAGCTAAATCAGATTGTAAACCCGCAAAAAAGTCAGAGAAAAATGGAAAACAGAGCTAGATGAAGCCCTCACGAAAGCCCAATGGGAAAAGGCATGTATTTTTGCTCACAAATGTTCCCTTAGTACGAAAACCCAGGAGATCTCCTACAAATTACTTTCCCACTGGTACCTGACATTGCAGATAGCCAATAAATGGTCCCCTTCCATTTCCAACATGTGCTGGAGATGCGACAGTGGAGTGGGCTCATGCTTACATATCTGGTGGTCTTGTCCACTTATCCAGAAGTTCTGGCAATCTATCATTCAACTAATTAAACACATTACTGGCACCTCATTGATACTAGATGCAAAAACCTGCCTGCTCCACATAAATCATATGTCCATCCGCATGTACAAAAACTCCCTCATGAGACATCTATTGAAAGCAGCCAAAAACCTTATTCCCCTTAACTGGAAATCTTCAAGGATCCCAACAATTTGTGAATGGGTAGACAAAGTGAACATGACCTATAAAATGGAGGAAATTAGTGAGATGAAGAAAGAAGATACCTCAAAGTTCTACAAAATTTGGAAAGACTGGTACCTGTTCACTAACTCTGACTACTTCACAGAGCTCACTGAACAACGGCACTATAGATAACAACAAACTTAATACTGAACATGACACATTTAGACACTCCTTTCGGGATTCTCTTTCGACCCTCCTAATGGCCATTCCCCCCCTGTTTTAATCATCTAATGTGATTACACTTGTAGATCCTTCCTCACACCCCCCTCCCATCTTCTTTCCTTCCCCCTCCCTCCTTGTCTTTCTTTCCTTTTTCTTTCTTTCTTCAACTAAATTACTCACCTTAATGAACATTCCCTATTTTAAAGCTAGAAACATTGCACTCTTTACATTGCATTTAACATGTGTGATATATTGTTCATTCAAACTGTAATCCTTATCATCCATTTCCAATTTCATTCAAGACTTATTCGACTTGTTGTAACTTGTAATTTTTTTTGGTTTACTCTTTATATCAATAAACTTTTGATTGAGAAAAAAAAAAAGAAGATAGAATTTCAGGAGGAGAATAGTATGAGAACAGATTTTTTTTTGTTTACAAACAAAACATTAACAGTGTCTACAGCTACATCTATAGCATAGCGTCTGGCTCCGCAGGGTCTTACTCTCTTCCCTGCATTCCTACAGCTCCCATTAGCATCATATTCAAAGGTGCATAGAGGGTTTCAAAGCATTACCTCCATATACATTTATCATCAATTTATGGAGAGTACCATCCCTCCCCGGCGTTCAAGAAATCAAGAGTCCTCAGGCACAGTGTCATTAGATTCCATCCAGGTACCCCATATTTTGTTGAACTTACGGGGACAACCCCTTGCCTTGTAAGTCAGCTTATACAGAGGAAGCACATTATGTATCAGTCTAATCCAACCATGCGATGTGGGTGAGGATCCAGGCTTCCAGTTTACAGTGATGTTTTTTTTTAGCGTAAAAAAATGTGATACGCAAAAAGGTTTGCTTATGTTTGGGGATATTTTCCTCATCCTCTATATGGCCCAGCAGGCAGCACAGAGGATTACATATATTGGGAAGTTGCGTGAGGAAACTGAGAAATGCTGTGACCTCGGACCAGAACTGCCTAATCCAAGGACAAATCCACATCATGTGGAACAAGGTACCGTCAGCCATATTACATCTAGAGCACAGAGCAGAGGGGATCCTGCCCAGTTTATGAAGCAAACTTGGCGTATAGTATGATCTATATAATAGTTTGGTTTGGATAACTTTACCTCTAGAGGAGATGACAGCAGGGACTTGGACTGGTAGAATTTCCTTCCAAATGTCTTCCGACATCTCCGGGATGTCAGAGCGCTATTTGAGTTCTGTTTGTAAAAGTCTAGCCGCGGTGGAGTGGAGGAGAGTTTTATAATAGTTGGATACCAGTTTCTCATGAGATGGGTCAGTTATCAGTAACTCGAGTCTTGAGGGCTGAATATACATATTACGCAGACCAAATTGTGTTGTGGCTGTGTGTCGAATCTGAAGGTAGCGAAAATATGCCGTTTGGGGCAGACCGTAGTCTCTAGAAAATTCAGCAAAGGATCGGAACAAATTTTCCACAAATAAGTGGGAAATTAGCCGAACCCCATGTCTGAACCAATATTTACTGTCTTTCCTGTGAAATAACTCCTGCAGCTGCGGATTACCCCAGAGAGGAGTACTGGGGGAATACTGGGGTGGGTCATCAGATGTAGTAATTTTGAAATCTTAAATATCCGTATAGTCATATTAAGAATACCTTTTCCCTCCCGCCCCCTAGTGGACAGTCTATACAGTAAGTTCTGCAGTGACTCGTATAATGATAGGATGGCGGCTTCTAACTCTGTAGCTGCGTTGTTTAGCTTCTGGATGGAACACCAGTGTGTGTGTGCCAACTGGGAGGCAATATAATAAGTCTGTAGGTTGGGGAGTGCTAGTCCCCCTTCCTGTATAGGTAATTGTAATGTGTCTTTTGGTATGCAAACCACTCTTCCTCCCCACAAACATTAGTAAGAATAGATTCTATTTTGCAAAATTTCCACTTGGGGATATAAATTGGCGAGTTACCCAGTACATACAGGAAACGGGGCAGAAATATCATCTTAAAAATGTTGATTCTGCCCAGAAGTGTTAGGGGAAGAGTGGTCCATGTTTTTAAAGTAGTCTTTAGCCTATGAATTAGGGGGTCTAGATTATTTTTAATATAATGGGACATCGGCTGCTGCACAATAAGTCCGAGATATCTAAACGTGGGAACAACCTGCAGGGGGCAGTCTGGGGGCAAGTCAATTGTGGTCTCCTGGTCCAACATAAATATAATGGACTTAGACCAATTCACCCTGAATCCAGAGAAGCATCCAAACTCCTCTATAAGTTTAAGTAGGAGAGGGTCCGCCAGGTAGATAAGCATATCATCTGCATACAGAGATAGTTTTTCCTCCAGTCCCCCTACAGTGAGACCCACAATGATCAGGAAGGTGGTAGGGGAAGGGGCATTTCGGGGGTACATTTCATGGCTGTCCCTTCGCCCAGTCTGGGCCACGGAGAAGGGCAGCAGCACATCATTTCATTTGTCGGTTAATAGGCAAGTATTGGGTTGTAGCTTTCTCTTTTGGTTTTCCTAGTTCTGGTCATCAGCCAAGGTCAGGAGGGTCATTCAGGTGCAGCAGCGGATAGCAGCAGGTTGGGCTGGAGAAGACGCTGAGGGTTGCCTTCAGGATCAGTCGTTGCTCAGGTCAGTACTGTTGTACGTCATTTTGCGCCATGCCCACACCAAGTTGGGGCGGCATCAGGGGGCGGCACACCGGGTGCTCTGTCACTTGTCATGTCTACAGGGAATGGATTGAGCAGTTCGGTTAACAGGCTTGGTCGGGGGCAAGCCTGCTCATCCTTTCCTCTCACAATTATGGTATGTTCACCACTCACTCACAAGGTTGTTGTGTCTCAAGGGCAGAGGTTGAGCTTGCAGGCTCAGGTACCTGCAGGATTCAGGGGTTTTTGGACCAACATTGCATGCATCCCACATATGGGTCTAGGGGCAAGGTTCTATCACCAGCGGGTACTGGCCACTTCTGTCATGGGTACTATGTTCTTCGTGTTCGGTTTGGCCCATATCGATCATGTCACAGGTGGAAGACATCGCAGATTTCCCATGTGCGCCTCCTTCTATGGCTAGGAGCTCGGTTCATGGGGGTGCACCGTCTCTCAGAACTTGGACTGTTCCAAAATTGATGGCAGAACTACAGCGCAAGGGCATTTTCCTATCCAGCATCGCCACGGAAGGCAGAAATCTTCAGACTGTTATTCCCCTCTGCTTCTGGTTCCAATGTGGAGCAAGTAACACTACGTTCAGTCACCACGTCACGATCTCAAATCCATGCCATGTTGGATTCACTGGTGTCGTCAGGGGCAGGGGCTCAGGTCCAGGGTGGAGGCTTGCAGTACCGGTCCAGTCCTGCTGGGTATCCCCCCTGGTGAGGTTATTCCAGTGTCTCCTAACACTGTGCCAGTTGCTACTGGTAATAGTTCCTGTGCACCCACGGTTACGCCAGCACATTACGTGCCGGCGAATTTGAGGAGGACATATTGGAAGGCAAGGATGGAAATTTGGCATCCCTCATGATCGCGGCCCACAACGTGGCAGACTACAGGTCCCATGCCTGTGGGATCACGTCTGTGGTGGTAAGACCAGGGACCACAGATTTAGTCGCAAATTGCCCCCGAGTTTGTACTGAGTTTCAACACGTATAGGGACGTTATTTGCTCTGCTCAACCAAATAGGAGAGAGGAATTGGACCTGTACTCAT
This sequence comes from Glandirana rugosa, assembly GCA_018402905.1. Taxonomy (NCBI): domain Eukaryota; kingdom Metazoa; phylum Chordata; class Amphibia; order Anura; family Ranidae; genus Glandirana; species Glandirana rugosa. The sequence goes on from BLSH010019869.1 coordinate 1,141,247, forward strand.
GCAGTTATGGAATTAGGGCACAAACACAGAGGATCGACTTTCAAGGTTTATAACCGGTCAGTTCAGCTAAAGCAGCGGCTATTTTCATGCAACATCATGTCACCATTTTTTTGGGGGGGCAACGGGGATACGGAGCTGTTTTGCAGACACTTTGCGGGGCTAAAAGCTCAAGTGTGTGTGAACTGTCAATCTTCTACACATACCACTTTTTGGTGTCCTAACGTGGAGCCAGCGGCAGTTCCCGGCGCTAGCAGGCCAGGACTGGGTGGTTCCGTGGTCTCAGGCAACACTAACCCCTGTGAAAAATTGGGCCCCCCATACGCTTTGGGCAAATTGCAGGTATGCAACAATTTCATACAAAGCAAGAGAACTTAGCAGCTGATGCCTTGTCACGATTTAACTATGCGTCGTTTTTCCAGCAGGTTCTGGAGGCAGACGTTCTTGCCACCCCATGCCCGGCTTTCTCCCTGCTGAGGATGGATTAGTCTCTTTACAGACAGGCGCCAGGAGACTGATCAAGGTTTCACTTCCAGCCAACACCAGGAAGGCTTAAAACACAGCCTGGGAGGTTTTCAGTCCTTCTTGGCCCGGCATCTGAAGTCAGATTGGTACAATGTTGATTACTTTCTGGCTTTCATTTCTTTTGCCACTTACAGTTACACTTATCACATACCACCATCAAAACGTATCTAGCCGGGGTTGCTACATTTCACATCATTACAGTTCCCGGATAAATTTTTCTCTGTTCTCGGTGCATCCCATCAAGGCGTTTTTAAAAGGGATCCTGAAGATCAGTCCACCTGTGCCTGCCAGCAGGCTTCCCATCACAGGTTTATTGTTCCTGGGCATGTCGGTCATGCTGGATAACCATCTATTTGGAGCCAAGCATAGTCTGGTTCTCAAAGCAGCCATTTATTTAGCTTTCTATGGATTCTTGAGGTCCCAGCAAGTTTTGTTTTCTGTTTCAGGTGGGCAGTTCCGTTGTTTGACCATCAAGCAGCTTACCAAACACCAGGATCATTTTCAACTGGTTTTGGAGGCATGCAAGACGCACCGGGTAGGAGCCGGTACTGTGGTCATATCTTTTCAGATAGGTACCTTTTGGTGTCCGTTCAAAGTATTTTTATGCCCTCATGGCTCAGCACATGGGGAACCCAGGAATAGCCCTTTGCTACCCTTTCATGGCACACACCTCATGACGGCTCAGTTCATTTAACATGTCCGTATATTGCTTGGCAGGTCTGGCATGAACTCTAGACAGTACACAGCCATTTCATTCAGGATTGGAGCAGCGTCAGCTGCATCACGCCAAGGAGTACCTGTTCATATCATCAGGAAGTTGGGCAGGTGGAAATCCGCCTGTTAAATGAAATATATTCCTGAGCCACATATAGAAATGTCCAGAGCTTTTGCTCGATTGGTGGAGTGATTATATATTATTGTACATAAACTTCTTTGCTTGCATCCTAGCAGGGTCTTTTTGCCCACTTTAGGCATACTAAACTCATGACCAGGGCACACCGCAGGTCACTGTCCATACAGGTTTTTCTCATAATCAGCTTCCATTGACTCCGAGTACAAATAGGAAGGCTGACCAAAGGTCAGCCTGAGTTTGTAGGAGGAGTCTGGCCACATATAAGCCAACCTCCTCCCTCAGGTTGCACGGTGTCATTTCCAGTGTTTCCCCACCCTCCCTTTCCCTTCTTTTTAAGATTCCCTTTTCATTACACCTTGGGTATGCCCACTTTAGGCATACTAAACTCGTGACCAGGGCACACCGCAGGTCACTGTCCATACAGGTTTTTCTCATAATCAGCTTCCATTGATTCTGAGTACAAATATATATTCTGATGCATATTTTTGTTAAAAAAAATCCCAATAAGCATGTATTGATTGGTTTGCGCAAAAGTTATAGTGTCTACAAACTATGGAATATTTTTATTTATTTTTTTACTAGTAATGGCTGCGATCAGCGACTTATAGCAGGGCTGCAATATTTCGGGGAATAAATCGGACACCTAACTGACACTTTTGAGACTTTTGGGGACCAGTGACACTAATACAGTGATTAGTGCTAAAAAATATGCACTGTTACTGTACTAATGACACCAGCTGGGAAGGGGTTAACATCAGGGGCGATCATAAATGTGTGCCTGGTTGTGCTTACTGTGGGGGGTGGTGCTTTGACTAGGGGAAGGCAAAGATCCATGTTTCTGCTTTGTAGAAACACAGGATCAATATCTTCACTTCTGACAGAACGACAATTTGACTTGTTTACATAGACAGATCGGTGTAATCGGTGGGTGCCAGCGGACATCGAATCTGCGGTACCCTCCGCTGGGCTCATGCTGTGTTTGATCACAGCGGGAGAAGGTTGTCAGTGGCTCATGCGTGCCCCAGTCCTGGAAGTGTCAGATCATGTACTAGGTACGTGATCTAGCGCAGAGCAGCCTTGCTGCCGCAGTATATCTACAGTGGTGGCCGTGAAGCGGTTAATATATATCTATATATATATATTTATATATACGTATACACTGGAGATCAAAATTATTGAACAACCTACAATTTCCTAAAGTCACTGCTTAGTCCTATTTGAAATGATCTAAACAGGAGTAAAAGATCAGTTTTGTTAAGCATATTTCATGAGTTACATATATTTTGAAGCACAGAATAAAAAAGTTCAATGAGATTAAGAACATTGATCAAAATTAGAGAACACTTTCACATATCTCCCAGTTATTGGTGTTAATCTGGCACCTTGTGCTAATTTATGTATTTATCTGACAAACTCTATTTAACTGGCAGCCTATACTCAGCATGTATACAATGTTGCATTCTTGAGTAATTGTCAGTCAAATTATCAAAACGCTGAAAAAATAGCCTGATAATGAAAAAAGGAATTGCAGACTGATACTCATGTTTTTTTTTTGTTTGTTTTAATTAAAGGAATGTAGAAAATTTAAGTTAACTACAATCATTTCATCAGTTTTAAAAAAGTTTAATTCTAACACCAGGAAAAGTAAAAATCCTACCTTGCAGTGGTGCTGCCTCAGAACTGCAAGGATCAAATGCTCATTTAGGTCAATGGGCAGGAAAAGCAGTTTTACCTACAAAGTCCTCCACTCCCCAAGCAGATAGCACTCTCCTATGCTCCAGTGGTGGACTGTTCCTTGGCTTCCTGATGTCCAATGCAGGGCTATGGGCCCTGTATTGGTCTTGATGACATTAAGAGCATCAGACCTCCACAGCAGATGGGAGAAGAGGCTGGACAGAACCTTTAGGAGTGGAGGATCGGGTAACTAATGCTGCCTTTTCCAATCTCATAGATGTAAATGAGCATTTAACCCTTGCAGTGTGAGGGCTACCCCACTGCGTGGTTGGATTTTTAATTTCCCCAGAATTCAGCTTTAAAACAGCTAAAAAAATCATGGCAAGCAGTTATGTGTTTTTCAAAGAATGGAATGCATACAGATATATTAGTCATGTTAAGGCTTTTACTATTACAAACACCACTGGAAACTTTATCATTGCAGTTTTTATAGATGTAATACATGTGGAGTTATTTATGTAGCATGCTGCACTTGTAACTTGCTTTATGTTGCATAAACCATCAGGAGACAAAAATATCTATTATAACAATATATAAAAGTCAAAAAAGTGTTTCTTGAGCTCATAGGAAACAATACTTCAATTCTAGTAAACAGAGGCACGTTTAATATACATAATTTACCTTACTGTCAAGACATTTGACTTTTATTATGTTGCTAAACTGTTTACGCTCTACTAAGTATCGTTAATAGTAAAATTCTTTGTGATCAGCAGAAATGCTATAACCGTGATTCTGGAAATTAAAATAAGGAAACAATTTAGTAAATTGATCTCTAATGACTAGCTGCTGTATATTGCATAATTTTAAAAGTTGTTCCATTATTTCTGCTATAGTGTTATTTGTTGGATATTATGTAATTTGTTTCCCTGTCTTAGACCAGTAATGATTATATGGTCAGAATGTTAAGACACAAATAAACACATAAAGAAAAAAAATGTAGACATGTTGCCTTATAAATAAAAACATATTCAGAGCAAAATATATATATTTTTTCAGGAAGTTAGTAAGCAATATGTGTTCCTTTGTAAAAGTATAACACTAAACTTCCATCCATATATATATATATATATATATATATATATATATATATATATATATATATATATATATATACACATACACATTTTGTGCCACATTATATTTTTGAACTTTGCACTCTATTTTAATTATATTAAAAAAAAACCTCTTTTTAAATGCTGAAATTATTTGAAGCCATTGTGTGGAACTTGCAGCAGCAAAAGTTTAGGACTCCCCCCCCCCCCCCTCCTGCCCCCTCTCAACAGTCCAGAAGAGAGAAGACTCATGGCCCAGCATATCATGTGTTTGTATATTTATGTATTTGGACACATTTTTTTCTTGTAATTGCTGGAGCAATACACTAGTGGAGATGGAGTATTATTTGTTGGAATTTCTCTGGCCAAACATCAACTTTAAGGTTCTTTTTGTAAACTACATTATAAAAAAATCTAAAACAACTTGAATTCTGAAAATCCTTAGAAAATAATTATTTTATAGGAGATTTCAACATGAAGAGTAGTAAAAAAGAAATGACGCTTTGTAATCTCTTTTAAAACGCAGAAAGGAGAATGTAAGCTGTTTGACCTCAACAGATTATAGTTAACTACAACATTTTATACATGCTGTGTATCTATAAGAATCAATGTAAATTTTTATGAAAAAAAAACAAGAACATACTTAGAATTTGAATACTGTAGAAGTAAGCATTTAAAAATCTAATTGGAGAAAGAAAGGAAAATATGAAGGTCTATATGGTTCACTTCAGAGTGAAAGTAAAAAGAAGAGAACATAAACAAATCTGTTTTAAATCTGCTTTCTTGCTATGCTTGTGTTGAGGTTTCTGTCATGTGATTACCTAAGTTAGAAACCCTCATTGTGCAGTTCTGCTATTTGCTTTTTATTCAAGAGTTAACAGAAAACATATCAATTAAATGTTAATACATAATAAAAAGTTGGCTACTGCAGTTACAAGTAATTAAAAAAACACTCTGCCACTTCACTAAATATGTTTCATTGATCCTGCTTGTAGAATTCATCTAAATAGTGATTTTATTCTTTAAAGCATAACTCCACTTTTGTTGAGGAAAAAACATTCCTCTCTGGATGATGTACCTAAATGACAAGGATTTTAAAAAACTTTGTTGCAGATTCCTACATTTTGTTATTCTGAAGAAATCCCTGTTTGTTCCTCTGTGCCCCTGCGTTAAGTAAGTCTAATGGGGGTGGTTTCATAATTATCAAACGGTTGCTTCAGAATTAGGGTTCTAATGAGGAAAATTGCAGGGTCTGCATCCCTTTAGATTGGATTTCCTATTGGGAGTATCTCGACAAAATGACATTTTTGTTGCAGGGGATGCCTGAAATCTGACTTGTATCTTAGTGTAGACTTCTAGGAAAATCAGTGAGCTAACCACAGAAGTAGGAAACAATGTTTCTGGGGGGGTGTTCTGTACACATTCTGTGCAAAGAACACCTCCAGGTAGTCATATTGCATTGCACTTTACAGAAAATTACAGAGCTGAAGATTGAAAAGGAAAAGTCATTTTTAATAACAATCAATGGCAATATGACCTGTGTTGCAATTGTATACACTATATATATATTTTTTTTATTTGCTATTTTTCCCCATAAAAGTGGAGTTACCTTTTACATTTTAATCTTTTATCAGTTTAAAAAAAAACAGTAATCATCCTAGGGAGAAACCAGCCCAACACAAAAGAATATCTGCTAATATCACATTAACAAGTGTGTGGGCCCAATGCCATGTTGATAATTGTACATGCACCCTTTATGATTATGGCTAGTGTTGAGCGAACCCGGACTGTAACGTTCGGGTCCGTACCAAACTTTCGGGTGTCCGTGGCACGGACCCGGACATTTCTAAAATCGTTCGGGTTCACTCCACATGTTGAGAAGCTGCAGGGCAGCCAATCAACAAGCGTTTCACTGGTTTGCCCTTAGAAGCCATCACAGCCATGCCTACTAATGGCATGGCTGTGATTGGCCCAAGCGAGTTGTGATCGGTATTAGTAT
>BLSH010019869.1:1147416-1158993 GCA_018402905.1 Glandirana rugosa
GTTTGCCCTTAGAAGCCATCACAGCCATGCCTACTAATGGCATGGCTGTGATTGGCCAGTGCATCATGTGATCCAGCCTCTTTATAAGCTGGAGTCACAGTGCTGCAGTCACATGCTCCTTGGGTTAGTGTAGGGAAAGGAAGCTGAAAGCTTGAGGGAGAGATTTGAGACATTTTAAGACCTGATCCTGCATCCTGAGATAGATTACTTTACTACTGCTGTCTGTGCTGTTGCTCTGAGGACAGATAGCAGAAATTAGAGATTTTACATACCGCTGCTTTGAGTTGCAGATCAAGCTCTGCATAAACGACGATCGATACGATTGTGCTCAACGATCAGATTGTTGGGGGAATTTGAGATTTCAAATACCGCTGCTTAGAGTTGGAGATTGCAGATTAAACTCTGTCTAATGAAACGATCGTACGTTCATACACAACGATCAGATTGTTGGGGGAATTTGAGATTTCAAATACTGCTGCTTAGAGTTGGAGATTGCAGATTAAACTCTGTCTAACAAAACTATCGTACGTTCGTACACAACGATCAGATTGTGGGATCGTACACAACGATCATATTGTGGGAGTAATTTGAGATTTCACATACTGCTGCTTTGAGTGATCTGACGGCTGCAGAGCCGAGGCGCTGAAACAGTTCCGGAACCAGCGGCAGGGGGTATCTGTTTTTGATTGTGATCTTATTAAGATCCCGGTAGTCGATAAACGGCCGGAGAGTGTGATCCTTTTTCTCGACAAAGAATATTCCAGCTCCTGCTGGGGAGGTGGAAGGCCTGATGAACCCCTTTTGTAAATTTTCCTCGATATAGGCTTTGAGAGCCGCAAGCTCCACTTCGGAGAGCGGGTATATTCTACCGAAAGGTATTTCGGCTCCTTGCAGGAGGTCTATCAGACAATCATATGGCCGATGTGGAGGTAAGGTGTCTGCTCCCTTCTTACTAAAGACATCCCAGAAGTCCTGGTACGCTTCGGGGATAGCAAGGCGAGTTTCCTGTTCTGGATCAGGGTTGATGGAGAGCACCACTGGCGGTGCTATCTGGGATGGTGGGAAGCAGTTATTCCGACAATATAGGGACCGGAACCGGACCTCACTCACGTTCCAGTCAATGTGAGGATTATGTTCTCGGAGCCATGGGAGACCCAGGATCACGGGACTCAATGGGGAGGCGATGACATCCAGCACCAGTAACTCGGTGTGGCCCTCGGCCGTCCGGGCCGGCAAAGGGAAGGTTTCCTGAGTCACTGCGCCTGACTTGATGGCTGACCCGTCTGCCAAACGGATCGCCAGTGGACGTTCCTTGGGCCTGAGAGGGACCCGATGCTGGGCAGCAAACGATAAGTCTATGAAACAGCTGCAGGCCCCCGAGTCCAGGATGGCCGACACTTGAATGTCCTTGTCGGGAAGCTGCAGCAAGATGCGGAGGGTTAGGTGCGGCTGAGAACCCAGCAGGGATAACACCTCCCCTGGAACTGGAGTAGGCTTCTTGCCAGTCTTGGCGGAGCAACTATTAATGAGATGCCCCGAGTTGCCGCAATAGAGGCACAATTTACCATCCATCCGCCGCTGGCGTTCTTCCAAGGATAAAGACGGGCGGAAAAAACTAGCCCTCCTAGACTCATGATGTATTTGTGAAGAGGAGGTGGCCACTGAGCTGGGACCCGGAAGGGTAGGTGCTTGAGGAGGCATCCAAGAAGGGCGCAGGGACACAGGACCTCTCTGCGCTGCGCTCCCGCAAGTGACGGTCTATCTGGGTGGCCAGATTAATGAGCGCTTCCGGGGTGTGGGGAACCCCAACACGTGCCAGCTCGTCCTTAAGTGCTTCAGACAGTCCCAGCTGGAACCGGTGGCAGAGGGCCGCAGTATTCCAAGCGGTATCAGCGATCCAGCGCCGGAACTCAGCTGCATAGTCCTCTACGGGGCGACCACCCTGCTGGAGGGCATGGAGTGTCGCTTCTGCGGTGGCTGCCAGGTGTGGATCCTCATACAGCTGGGCCATGGCCTTGAAAAATCCATCCAGAGTGGAGACCTCAGGAGCCTTCTGCTCCAGTAGCCGATGAGCCCAGGCCTGGGGGTTGTTCTGGAGGAGGGATATTACTAAGCCCACTTTGGTGGCCTCCAAGGAGAACGTGTGAGGCTGGAGAGCAAAGTACAGGTAACAGGCACTGCGAAAGGCCCTGAACTTCCCGCGGTCCCCCGTAAACCGCTCTGGCATAGGTACTCTAGGCTCCGTGGGCCGGATCACTGTGGTACGGGGAGATGTATGCCCCCTGCTGGAGGGATCAGGAGTGGCCAAGTCCTGAACTTGGTTTTCCAGGCGTGCATATCCTTCCTGCAGGTTTTGCACTGCTTGGGTTAGTCCAGCGAGGTGTGTGCATAGCTCTTCCATGGGAGAGGGCCCTGGCGCAGACTCTGACATGGCTGTCCGCTTCTGTCACGTACCTGGTGGTAGAGTCTGGCTTATGTGGGGGCAACCTCTCTTGCGGCCCTGGTTCGAGAACCCCTGATAGTGGGAACAGGGAGCTCTGGAGCACAGGGGGGCACGAGGGCTGGACAATCTTCAGGTGGTAAGGAGACGTCCAAGGTAGCTCGTGCAAGACGGGAGAATAGTGGTTCAGTCCGAGTTGGCAACTGGCAGGCTTTGCGGTACAACGGGATCAGGCAAACGGATGGTCGGGTTCAGGCAGGGTCGGTAACGTGCTGGCAACAGAAGTACAGGAGGAGCAGGCAAGCGGGTGGTCGTAGACAAGCCGGGGTCAGATGCAGACAGATATCAACAGGTCCGAAGGATAAGCCGGGGTCACAGGAACAGGAAGTCACACAGAAGTAGTCACCGGGGGGTCACAGGTGTAGGAAACGCTGTAGAGCGGACAGCACTGGCCACCAGGCTCTGCTGACTGAAATAGAGCCGCCAGGCGCCGTTTCCGGTGCATGCGTGCGCACGTGAGCGTGCGCGCACGGGCGCGCACACCACCGCGGAAAGGCTAGGAAACAGTCTTTTCCTGACACATCCATTATGTACTTATGAACTATTTTTTATTTGCACGTTATTGCACAATATTGCACATGAGTTTTTGCCAAAATATGCTAATTTGCACAGTTTATGAATTTATGGTCATGTTCATCAAACATTTATGGGTTTCTTATGATGTTGATGCGGACTATTTCCATGCATTATTTATTGTTTATAATATTTTTCATTTTTTCACAATTTTTTCAATGAAATTCTTTGCTTGATTAGTGCAATCTATATACATACACAGAGTCCTATTTGTGACAGGTTAAAGATAAGGTCAGTTGGTTTGTTAAAATGTTTCAATTCCAAGAAATAAACGTTTACAGTGTTCAAATCCATGCTGTGGAAGAACTTTGTTTTCAGTGGTTCTACCATTTATAGTTCCTACAAAGGTCTCTGTTTTTTTTCGTTTATAATTTTTTATTGATTTTCACAGGTATTACAAGAAACACTAAATGCGTACATATTGATCAACAGATATAAACAGATCTATATCAGTACATTCATGTGCTACCATTACAACTGTCTTTCAATATTAATTATCATTACATGGTCAAACTCTTTGGAGTATTGTCCAAGGAGACCAAGCTTTAGTGTATTTATTGAATGTGTTATTCTGTAGGGCTAAACAACATTCCAGGTCTTTGGTCAGATTCAATTGGATTTTAACATCAGAAATGTTGGGTATCAGTGAACCTTTCCATCTGCACATTTTGAGTAATCTGGCAGCGAATAGTGTGTGCATTACTATCGGTCTAAAATCATGAGGGAATGTTTCTATTCCAATGCTGAGAAGAGCCAGTGCTGGGGACGGCTTAGTTAACACTCCAGTCATCTCTGCTCTAAGGGAGAATATTTTTCTCCAGAAGCATTGTATGTGGGGACATTCCCATAGAATATGAAGTAATGATCCCTGCTGAGAACAGCCTCTCCAGCACTGATCATCCTCTAGGTTTGGGAACTGGCATAATTGTACTGGTGTGAGGTACCATCTATGGTGTATTTTTTGTGACAATTCCCAGTAGTTACTGCATTTGGAGGAGATCTGGTTATATCTAATGGCTGTTAGCCATTGGTAGTCCGTGTAGACTGTTTGTAGATCTCTTTCCCATCTAATATGTGTAGGTAACTTATGGAAGGTTAGTTTTTAGGGAGTCAGATGACCAAAATGCCCAAGCTTTACTTGGTAATGAGATAAAAAGGACAGGGTTCCTTACTAAATAAGATGCTATTTCTCTGTATGTGTGCAAACCTTGAGTAGAAATACTGTATTTGTTTTCCAGTTCTGTAAAAGACAGGATTTGGCAATGGTCCATTAGGGATCCTAGTGGTTGCAGTTTAATATGAGACCAAGGTTTGAGAGAGATTTCTGGAAGGAGAAATTTCAACATTTCTATAGCAATGGGTATCCTTTGTTTATCAGTTGAGGAGGTGGTGTTTAGGGAGAAAAATCTCCAGGCTGTTAGGGCCGCAGATATAGTGGGGTGGTTATAGTTTTTGGATTTATCTGAGAGTGATTGGGCTATGAGAAGTGTGCTCAAGTGTCCAACTGATACATGTGCTTGTTCGATGTAACTCCATTGCTTTTTAAGAGACAGTGTGAACCAGTTTCTAAGTTGGTCTAGAATCACTGCTATATAGTAGTCTTTCGTGTCTGGAAGACTCATGCCTCCTATAGATTTATGTTTAGTAGTTATTGTGTAGGTACATCTTGGTTTACTGTCTCTCCACACATGTTTTCTAATCATTAGCTTTAAGGAGTTAAAAAAGGAGTCCGGGACTGATATGGGGAGGGCCCTAAATAGATACAGCAGTTTAGGGAGGACAATCATTTTAAAAGCCGCCGCTCTACCTGCCCAGGAAAGGTATTGTTTGCCTATTTGTTGGAGGTCTCTCTCACATGTGTGTATAAAGGGCAAGTCATTTTTTGCGAATAAGCTTGAGGTATTGGCTGTTAGCGATATGCCTAAATAGGGCACGGATTCTGTGTTTAGCTATAAGAGATGTTTTAGTGGATGTCGGCACATTTCGCTTAATATGTTGGATTTGCCATTGTTAACTTTGTAATACGAACTACCATTAACCACTTAAGGACCGGAAGGATTTCCAGCTTTAGGACCGAAGCCCTTTTTGCGATTCGGCACTGCGTCGCTTTAACTGAAAATTGCGCGGTCGTGCGACGTTGTACCCTCGCGAAATTTGCGTCCTTTTTTTCCCACAAATAGAGCTTTCTTTTGGTGGTATTTGATCCCCTCTGCGTCATTTCTGATCGCCGCTATAAACAAAAGAAGAGCGACAATTTTGCAAAAAAAAACACATTTCTTACTTTTTGCTAAAATACAAATCCAAAAAAAATATAAAAAAACATTTTTTTCACCGTTTTTGGCCGATTTATATTCTTCCTCATATTTGTGATAAAAAAAAATCGCAATCGGCGTTTATTGATAGGTTTGCGCAAAAGTGGTCGCGTTTACGGATGATGAGAATTCATTTTTGGGGTTTTTTTTTTTTTTATTTTTTACTATTAATGGCGGCGATCTGCGGTTTTTAGCAGTACTGCGATATTTCAGCGGACATGTTGGACCATTTTGACACTTTTTTGGGACCATTGGCATTTATACAGCGATCAGTGCTATAAAAATGCACTGATTACTGTGTAAATGCCATTGGCAGTGAAGGGGTTAACCTGCAGGGGGCGCTCTAAGGGTTACCTATGTTCCCTGGGCGTGTTCTAACTGTGGGGGGACTGCCCTAGCTGGGGAAGGGAAGTGGTCACAGCCTTCGTATACAGGAAGGCTGTGATCACAGCCCTTCCCCCTTCACAGAACGGAGGTCCGTGTTTACTTACACGGACCTCCGTTCTTTCGCTCCGGGGGGGGCATCGAAGCCGTCGCACCCGCTCCCTGGCCCCCCCGGACACAGTGAGCGCGCGGGCTCACTGTGCGTCCCAAAGCCCATAAGATGACCATTCATTTGGCAAATGGAACGGCCATCAAATCAGGCCAGGTAACAACGGAGACCCAACCAATTCCCATATCCACCGCCGGAGGACACCAGGAGCTTCTGACTCTTGACGTCATAGCGTCACCCCTGTTCCCCATCATCCTGGGGTTGCCTTGGCTCCGGGCACATAGCCCCAGTATAGACTGGTCCTCCAGACTTATTCAGTTCCCCTCTCCATACTGTGTCCAACACTGCCTGCTTCCCGCCCGGAACGTAGGTTCCGCTCTTCTTAGTTTGGACTCTGAGCTAGATCCTGAAACCCACAAGGCAGTACCTTCAGTGTACCACCAATACCTGGATGTCTTCAGTGAGAAGGGGGCAGACCAACTCCCTTCACACAGACCCTACGATTGCCCCATAGAGTTGCTGCCGGGAACGGAGATACCCTTTGGGCGCATCTACCCACTATCTGAACCAGAATTGGCTGCTCTCAAAACATACCTGGAAGAAAACTTGGCCAAGGGATTCATCAGACCTTCTACCTCTCCCGCTGGGGCTGGCATTTTCTTTGTTGAGAAGAAAGACCACTCTCGTGGGAGTGGTCTTTCTTCTCAACAAAGAAAATGCCAGCCCCAGCAGGAGAAGTAGAAGGTCTGATGAATCCCTTGTATAGATTATCGCCCTTGTATAGATTATCATGAGCTGAACTGGATCACGGTCAAAAACCGATATCCTCTTCCGCTTGTTCCGGAGCTCTTCCAAAGGCTTGGGTCGGCCACCGTGTTTACTAAGCTCGATCTCAGAGGAGCTTACAATCTTATCCACATCAGAGAGGGAGATGAGTGGAAGACGGCCTTCCGGACTCATTTCGGACATTACAAATATCTTGTTATGCCTTTCAGGCTCTGCAACACCCCTGCTACATTCCAGCACCTGGTTAATGATATCTTCCGGGATTACTTAGATGTCTTTGTCATAATATATCTGGATGGCATTCTGATTGTCTCTCCTTCCCTGGAAGAGCATCAAAAGCATGTGGGCTGTGTTCTGAGCCGCTTGCGGCAGCATAGGCTATACGCCAAGGCAGAGAAATGTGCCTTCGAGTGCTCCACCATCCCGTTCCTAGGACTGATTCTCAGGGGTTACCATGGATCCGCAGAAAGTGAACGTGATCCTGGACTGGCCGGCACCTGTGGATAAAAAAGGGGTCCAACGGTTCGTTGGGTTTGCAAACTTTTATAGGAAATTTATAAAGGGATTCTCGGCAATCATTGCACCTATCACCTGTCTCACTAAGCAAGGGCAATGGTTCCAGTGGTCATCCGAGGCTCCGGATGCCTTTCAGGCTTTATAGGGACTGTTTACCTCTGCACCTATCTTGCAACACCCGGATGCCACGTTGCCCTATGTATTGGAAGTTGATGCCTCGGAGACGGCGGTGGGAGCAGTCCTATCTCAGAGACGGGGAGCAAGGGCCCCTCTTCATCCAGTAGCCTTCTTCTCCCGCAAGCTCACTGCCCCGGAAAGGAACTATGACTTCGGTGACAGGGAGGTTCTTGCCATTAAGGCCACGCTGGAGGAATGGCGCTATCTGTTGGAGGGAGCCCAGCACCCCATTCTGATATATAGGGACCATAAGAACCTGGAGTATTTCCGCACCACCAAGAGACTCCGACCTTGCCAGGCCCGCTGGGCACTCTTTTTCTCTCGGTTCCAGTTCCATCCGCCCTGGGGCAAAGAACAGCAAACCGGATGCCTTGTGCCGTATTTACTAGGAACCAAGAACACCTACCCCTCCGGACACCATTCTTCAGCCCAGGAACTTCTTACTTACACAGGATGACTTGCTCTTGCAAATCCGAAGAAGCTCTGTCTGCTCACCTGCACCCCCGGCCCAAGGACTCACCTGGAAAGATGGTCTCTGGTGGCATCACAATCAGATTTACGTCCCTCTGGAGCTATGTCCTGCTGTCCTCAGGGTCCATCACGACCACAAACTGGCCGGTCATTTTGGCTCCCGGAAAACTGCAGAGCTGATTCTGCGCTCATTCTGGTGGCCACTGCTTTCAGAAGATTATCTAGCTTATGTCCGCTCCTGTGCTACCTGTGACAGAAGCAAATCGGACAAAACCAGAGCCTGGGGCCTCCTGAAACCTCTCCCTATCCCGGACCGGCCATAGTCCAAGATCTCCATGGACTTCATTGTGGAGTTGCCCCCTGCTAAAGGATACACAATAATCTTTTTGGTGGTTGACAGTCTGACGAACATGGCTCACCCACAGCAAAAGAGAGATCAGAAGTCTTTATCAGAGAGATCATCCGGCTGCATGGTCTGTCTGTGAACAGTGTCTGACCGGGGGGTGCAGTTCACCTCTCGGTTCTGGAGGGCCCTCTGCGCTACCCTGGAAATTGATTTGTCCTTTTTCCACCGCCTACCACCCCCAGACCAATGGCCAGACCGAAAGGACAAACCAGACATTGGAGCAATACCTCCGCTGCTTCTCCACCTACTCTCAGGATGACTGGAGCATGCTGCTACCCCTGGCGGAGTTCGCCTACAATAATTCTGTGCACTCTGCCACCAAACAAACCCCCTTTTGGGCTAACTATGGGTTCCACCCTACCATTCTCCCAAGCCTGGCAATGAAAACCGTGGTACCAGCAGCGCATGCCTCTGCACAATTTGTTCAGGCCAATTGGAAGCTCTTGCAGGACACAATTTCCCGGACTCAAGAGGCCACCAAAGCAGCCTTCGACAACAAAAAACAGGGTGAGCTTAACCTCCAGCCTGGTGACAAGTTCAGGCTCTCAACCAAGAATCTGAGGCTTGCTTGCCCATCTAAAAAGCCGGACCCTCATTTCATAGGTCCTTTCCTAGTTGGCAGGAAAATCAACCAGGTCTCTTTTGAGTTGGAGCTCCCCCCGTCCTTACAGATTCACCCAGTATTCCATGTGTCCTTGCTGAAGCCGGTGGCCCCGGACACATTTCCAGGTAGAGCGGTAGCTCCCCCGGCCCCGTCCCGATTGATGGAGCAGAGGAGTTTGAGGTGGAGTCGATACTCGACTGCAGAAGAAAGGGTGGCGGGATCCAGTATTTGGTAAAGTGGAAGGGCTACGGGCCAGAAGAGAGCTCTTGGGAGCCTGAAACAAATCTCAATGCTGATGACTGCATCCAAACCTTCTGGGATAACAACCCTGCCAAGCTGGCCAAGCTTGGCATCCGGAGGCTGCCCTTTGGGGGGGGCAGTGTTAGGAAAAGATTGGCCTGATGAAATCAGGCCATGTTTTGGACTTTTTTTCAGAGTTTTGTCGTTCACCTAATGGCCCTATTTAAGCTCCCTGCAACTGTCAGCAGGTGCTGTCCATTCTACAGCGTCTGAGTACCTGTGAGCTTCAGCTCTCCTGCCTAAAAACTTGCTTCCTGTGTTGTTCCTGTTCCTGTGTACCGACCTGGCTTGTCCTGACCTGCTACCTATCCGCCTGCACCGACCCCGGCTATCCACGACCATCTGCTTGTCTGACCCCTCTGTACCTTTGCCGCCAGTCCGTGAACGAACCCAGCTTGGACTTTGACTACTCTTCTACCTGCCCCTTTTGTGCCTCTCTGACCCGCCAGTTGCCGACCCAGCCTGCACGACCATTCTTCTGTCTGCACGACCATCTGGAGCCTCACATCACCACCAGTGACCATCCAGCCCTCGTGCCATCCCGCACTCTGGGACTTCCTGTCTACACTACCAGGGATCCCCGAATCGGGTGTGGAAGAGTGGTTGTTCCCTGCTAAGACAGACTCCACCGCCAGGATCGTGGCAGTTACACTCACAATACCCTGGGCTGCATTTTGAATCCAATCTCAAGGGGGAACGGCACTCCTGGAAGGAGATCCACAGCCTGCAAGCCGCGACCAGCACTGGACACCACGGCCGGCGCCATCTTGGAGGCCTACTCCGGGTGGTTGGTGAATCATCCGGAGGACCCAGGACTCAGTAAGAGGGAAAACCCTCAGGGAAACCCCTCACATTCCAGGGCCCCCTCGCAATGCCCTACGGTACTCCCAACACTGCCCCGACAACCCCACAGCAGATGACCAGACTTCCTGGCATCACTGTGTAGGACACTACAACTATAGAAGGCACCCCTTCTAGGTACCAGCACTTGAGTCTGGACCTCTCCGGCTCCAGGACCTGGTCCACCTAAAGCACCTCCAATTCTACCCACCGCTCGAGAGGCGGTCCCACCAAAACGAGGCCTGCAAGCCGTTTGGGCGACAGCCCTACGCGAGGCTGGGGATCCAGTGCGGCCTGTGGAAGTCCCGAACGGTGGCCATCTTGCTACACCCAGGCCTGCTGTCCCAGACGCAAAACACTGCCTGACCCTGACTTACAAAACACTCTACTCTACCCCAAGACTAAAACAAATGAGACAATGTAGCACAGCACAGCACTAACCGGTCCACTTAAAGCAGACACATGGGTTGAAGAAATGACCACTTGATATAACTCCTAACACAGCACTGAACAAACAGTTGCCCAAGGGGAAATAAACAACTGCCGCCTTATAATACATCATAACCGCACATAGAGTATAACAATGACTCGTAAAAGAAAGGACTCCACACAGCCAAAGAAGCTGAAAGACTTCTCCCCAGCTGTAAAAAGCCCTCTACAAGATGGCACTGGGGGTGGTTCTCCAGCCTCTTCACGCGGCTCCGCTTCCGCAACGCCTAGTCCTACCTCCCAAGGGGGATCTGATCACCGTTCCTCCGGGACATCAACACCGACGACGCGAAATCCAGATCCCGGCTCTCAGATGACAATATCCAAAACAAGGTGAGCCCATACCAAGAATCCTTAGAGGACACCAGAGAACTAGCTAACACTATCAACACTTTCCCTACCTCCAACCAGCCTATCTCAGATACCACATTGTGAGATATGTTAGTCTCATTACGAAGCTCACTGCATGCCGATATGATGGACTGTATGAGAAGCTTCAAAGGAGAAATCCAAGAACTTGGCAGCAGAGTAGATCACGTAGAAAAGAAAATGGGAGAATATGCGGCTTCCTACAACTCACTTGTAGACTCCCACAATGACCAGTTGGACGAAGTGGCCTGGCTGAGGTCAAAGGTCGCTGACCATCTACCAGAAAATGTTCCACATGAGGGGCGTGTCCGGACCTGAAAGGAGCAGGACGTGTGTGTGTGGAGCTCCTGGCGGCCGTATCTGCACCCAAAGCCATCCTCTCATCTGGAGTGCCGGTGAGCAAAATCCCGACCCCTCGTCCCCGGATCGACTCGTCACACTGACAGGACCTACCCACCAGCTTTTATTTTTTATACCTAGGGTCCCGAACCTCCCTTCCCTCCCACCAGACGTCCCTACCTACTAAAACGAGTGGCCGTGAGGTCTACTCTCCTACCGAAACCCACGTCTATGCCGGCGGTCCTCGAGGTGTGTGTGTGCAGGACGAGGAAAGTCCAGGCCTGTGCGGGGAGTACACCTTGTAAAAGACCATCTACCAGTCGCTGGAAACTGGAGTCGGTCCGGTGAAGCAGGTTGACCAGTAACACCCTCAGATGTTCACTCAACATCCTTCGGCGTATA
>BLSH010019869.1:1164324-1190480 GCA_018402905.1 Glandirana rugosa
TTCCGATAGTCCTTGAAGAGGAATTGTACTATTTTCACATGGGAGTACTCGTGTAGTACACCTTGTAAAAGAAAAAAAAAAAAAAAAAGAAGTTATAAAAATAACTTTAAACATGTTGTAATTGTTCAATATAGCCAACATCTTTATTATCGTATGAAATCAGAATATGTCTAATTCACCTCCTCTAAGTTCCAGAGGATCCTTTCTATTCATGTAATTAAGGTATTCGTACTATATAAGTGGTCACTCTATATATAACGTTTCCGTCAAAGTTTCATCCAATATAGACTCTACCAAGAAGGAGTGAAGAGGACGGCGGGGAACACCCTAGTACGACACCGACCTCCCTCCACTTAATCTGTATAAGACTAAAGTATGCTATTATTTCTACAACCGATATAACTTGTTAATGTTGTACAAATTTCAATAAAAATATTGAAGAAAAAAAAAAAAAAAAAGAAAATGTTCCACATGATGTGCTCATGAGGGTACACTTTTATCATGTTAAGGAGAAGTTCCTGATAGCCTTCAGCAAAAATATGTGCCCAAATGAGAAGTACACTTCCATCCAACTCTATGCAGACCTCTCACAGTTCACAATGCAGAAACGCAGAGCGCTGGTGTCCATTACGAAGGCTCTGCGGAACCATAGCATAGTGTACAGATGGGGGTATCCCTCTAAACTGACCATCACCAGAGAACGAGAGTCTGTCACAGTCTCCTCACTGGAAGAAGGACTAGATCTATTACGCAAATGGAACATACTTCCGAAGCAATCAAATGGCGACCCACACCTTCCTGCCAAAACAAACCTCCAAAATGAATGGCAGGTAGTGTCGGGTAAAAAAACAAACAAAAAACAACACGCCCACCAACCTTGGGCCTGAAAATCAACACTAATCAGTTTCCAAGGTTCAGTGCTGTGGATTTTACTTTCCACGTATCCCCCCCCCCTTTATTGCTGAGCAGAAAACCTGCCTTCGGTTCCAAAATGGTTCCTTTTTTTTCACTTGTTTGTTGCACAATATGTTCCTTTTGCTTCTTTCTATGTACGCCAATGATCCCTGATGACCTTCTCCTGGGATGGACCAGTTGGCTCTTCAACCTCCCACTCTGCAAGACTTATCAGAAGGCTAAACTCTGGCCCGCACAGAGAGAGGTGAGTGACCGCTCCTTATGGGTCAACATATTGTCTGCATCTTTCCCACATACCCATTAACGTACTTTAACGTACTTTCCATTAAAGCAAATGGCCTAAACAATACAGCCAAAAGGGCATCACTGTGGAGGGAAGCCAATAAATTATGAGCTGACATTTTGTGCGTCCAGGAAACGCATTTCTTGTGCGCTAACCCACCTAAGTGTCAACATCACAACTTTCCTCATATATATCAAGCCTCAGGGCAGAAGAAGTGTGCTGGAGTTCTTATTGCGATCAAGGACACTGTCTCCTTTAGGCTGAAAGATATTATCATAGATCAACAAGGCAGATGCCTGATTCTCATTGGATCCTTTAACAACAGAACATTCACAATAGTCAATTTATATGCAACATCAATTGAGGTTCCTGAAGAGACTGTTGAAAAAGTTAACAAAGTGAAGGAAGGAGGTCTAATTCTCTGTGGAGACTACAATATCACCAATGATTTCAAGATAGACTCCTCAGCTAAAACGAGTCGCCCTCCTCCCTCTATGCAAAATCTATTGCATAACGAAGGGGTGTATGATGTTTGGAGGTGCCAACACCCTGGCATAAGAGATTATACATTTCACTCCTCCAGACATAATACATACTCACGCATTGATATGATAATTGTTGACAGAAATGTTTTGACTAAGGTGTCGTCCTCGGCCATCCACGATATTTCATGGTTGTACCATGCTCCTGTATCGATAACGGTGGCGGAGGGGCACACCTTGAACCGACCTATAATATGGCGCGCTAACACACGCTTACTTCAATCCCCAAAGAATGCAAGCAAGATCAGGGATCAGCTTAAATAATTTTTTATAATCAATGAGGGTTCAGTAGCCAACCCATGTACCTTATGGTGTGCTCACAAAGCCTTCATAAGGGGTATTCTTTTGCAATTAAGTGCTAAAGAAAAAAAGCTTAAAGAACACAAACTAGATACCGTTCTAGCAGAAATTAAATCGATGGTACTCCAAAATAAGGCCCAGCCATCAACAGATCTGGCCAGCACACTGACAAAACTGTGTGCTGATCTCAGGACCTTGTACAGCAAATACGTAGACAAATTTAAACGGTCTCATTACTCCTCCAATAATCGTGCAGGTAAAATATTGGCTGCCAGATTAAAGGAACAAAACATTAGATCCAGAATTCCATACTTAATTAAACCACTAGATAACACTAAAATAGACCCAGATGCCATTGCAGATACATTTGCAGACTTATATTCTTCTCTTTACAACCTTAAGAAAGACCCTGATACTGATCAACCCTCAAACAAACTAATACAAGTGTTCTTAAACTCCATCAAACTTCCCGTTATCTCAGAAGCCCAACTAGAAAAGCTAAAGGCACCTATTGATACCACAGAAATCTTAAAAGTAATCTCAACCCTTCCACAAGGTAAATCTCCTGGCCAGATGGGCTTCCTAATGAATATTAAAAGATATTTCACTCCACTTTGGCCCCTAAATTAGCAAATACATTTTCCCAAGCTATAACCTCAGAATCTTTCCCTACAGAGATGCTTAAAGCATATATTGCCACCATCCCGAAACTCGGTAAGGATCCTAGTGTACCTTCTGACTATAGGCCAATCTCATTGCTTAACTCAGATGTAAAACTATATGCCAAAATTCTAGCACACAGACTCATGTCACTTCTTCCTGAGCTCATCAATCCAGACCAATCAGGGTTCACTGCTGGCAGACAACCCTCCAATGCTACTAGGAGAGTCATAGATATAATCCATCATATGCGGTCCTGTCGGGCTCCTTCTCTGCTCCTCTCTTTGGACGCGGAGAAGGCATTCAACAGGATCCACTGGGGATACATGAAACAGGTCCTGACGAAGTATGGCCTTGGGGGAAACATCCTATTGGCCATTTTGGTGCTCTATTCCTCTCCCTGTGCCCAGGTGTTCACTTCCAACGCTCTCTCCAAAAACAGAATCACAAACGGGACTAGGCAAGGATGCCCCCTCTCCCCCTCCATTTTTAACCTTCTTATCGAACCTCTTGCAGAAAAAAATCAGATCCCACCCTCACATATCTGGGGTAAACCTAAAAAACAACTCGTCTCATAATATCAACTTATTTGCAGATGACATCATCCTCTTTATCTCTGCCCCAGAAGAATCTTTGCCACATGTCCACAGCACCTTAGAAGACTTTAGCCAAATATCGTTTTATAAGGTTAATTGCACTAAGTCCCTGATACTGGGTATAGGGATACCCTCCCAACTCCAATCCAAATTAAAGACATTGGGCAAATCACGGATGATCCCTCCGGGCTGGCCGACGCTAACTTCCCACCCTTGATCAAAAAAATTTCTAAGGAAATGGGTAGGTACGCTAAATCGGAACTCTCTTGGAAGGGGCGTTTGGCCTCATTCAAGATGCTAATACTCCCACAGATATTATACCTGTTCCGTACACTACCTATACCACTTAAATCTAGCCACTTGAAGACACTAGAGGGACTCTTAAGGAACTATGTCTGGCAATCTAAACGCCCTAGGTGTGCTAAAAATATCTTAATCAAACATATAAATGCAGGAGGTATGGGCTACACAGATATTAGAGACTATTACCAAGCTTCGGTGCTCACACAGCTCCGTACGTGGTTCAATCTGACAGAACTAACTCCATGGAGGGCTGTGGAACAAAATATGACCCCCTCTAAAAATTTCACAACATTTTGTTAGCGGACATATGGAAACCCCACTCTCTCCATCAATTTCCTTTAACCATCCAAGCCACCGTTACTGCATGGAGGCGACTTTATAGCCTAGAGCCGACTCCAAACAAATCAGTTGAAATCCCTGTTCCCAGTGCAATCTTCTCAGAGATAATACCCAACTTAGACCTCTCGAGATGGGGGACTCACACTTGTTTCCCATCTGTACAATGGGGACAGGCTGAAGCCCTTTCGGGATTTAACAAAGGAATTTGCTCTTCCAGACACACATTATTACATGCATAATCATATCTCCCATCTCCTTAACTCCCTGAAAATGCACAAAATCTACTTACAAAAGGAAGCATGTGAATTCTATACTAACTCCACACATAAGTTGAAGGGGATCTCCCTGTTTTATAACCTCCCTCATCAAAAATTGTCCTTCTCTAAATCTACACACCACCTGAAAGGGGAATCTGAGCTAGATTGCTCTTTCACACCCCAGCAATGGCATACAGCCGCTCTATCAACTTACAAATCCTCTAAATGCATAAACCATTGGGTGGTCATATCAGAAACTAACCCTGAGGTGGTATCTCACTCCCCTTAGAATATCTAAATTCTCTAAGAACAGTTCCCCTTTATGTTGGAGGGGTTGTGGTGAGATTGGAAATATTATGCATGTTTTCTGGAGTTGTAAAAGTCTTACTAGTTTTTGGAATGGTATCTTTAGGAAAATCTCCTCTATCACCGGATGTCTCACACGACCAGACCCAGCCCTAGCTCTCCTAGGCCTGGGAATAGAGCGTTTCCCTCCAGGTTTCCGAGCTGTCATCACACATATATTCCTCACAGCCAAGACCCTATTAACCAGAAATTGGAAGTCTGACAAAACTCTGAATCTTTCTGAAGCATTAGCCATAGTCCATACACATTATACATATGAATCCCTGCTAATCAACAATTTGGAAAAATGCAAAACATTCAACGCACACTGGGAGATTTGGAGGGAACAGCTCATTGATACTTAACAACATTTCCTTTGGGATCCAGTCGGTTCTACAAACATGGCGTTGTATTTCTTTTCCTCTTTCTCTCCTTCTCTTTCCTTCTTTTTTTATCTCTTTTCTTATTCGCACAAATACTACTGTTAAACTTTATGTTCCAAGAGTTACCTTATGTTTATACCCCAGCAATCTATGCAAAGTAACTAACTAAATGACAAACACGTTATGTGACATTCTCCAATACGTAAGATGTATTTTCTAAAAACTGTTTTATGTAACAACGAGAAATGCTTTGTATATCTGGGAGTTTATACTTTTTGTATTTTTGTATTACTGGAAAACTCAATAAAAAATAATGTTTAAAAAAAAAAGATTTGAGTCGATCAATTACCCTGGTCAGGGAAAGATCAGGTTTTGATAGGGTTAAAATTATGTCGTCTGCAAAGAGGCTTATTTTAAATTCTGTGTCTTTGATTTTGATGCCTTAAATATCAGAGGAATTACAAATCTTTTGGGACAGTGGTTCCATCATTAATGTGAAGATAAGAGGGGAAAGAGGGCAACCTTGTCTTGTGCCATTTGTAATGACAAATGGGTCTGAAAAGACTCTGTTTGTAAGAACTCGTGCAGTGGGGTTGGAGTACAGTGCAAGAATGGCTGAGTGACTATTACCTTGAAAGCCAAATTTCGATAAAGTCTGTTGCAAGTATGCCCAGTGGATCCTGTCAAAGGCTTTTTCTGCATCTAAGGTCACAAAGAGGGACAGATATATTTTTTAGTTTTGCGTAATGTATGAGATTTATTATTTTGCTAGTGGCGTCTGGGGCTTGCCTTCCGGTTATGAAGTCAACCTGATCTTGATGTATGATGTTAGGCATGATAGAAGCAAGTCTCTGGGCCATTAGTTTAGCATATACTTTAATGTCAGTGTTGAGTAGGGATATAGGGTGAAAATTTGGAGGCGAAACCGGATCTTTCCCTGGTTTTGGGAGAGTGACCACATTAGCAGATAACATTTCACTTGGAAAAGTACCAGAGGACACAGCAGTGTTGAACACCTGTTTCATGTTTGGGACTAAAGTTTTGCTGAAAAGTTTGTAGTATTCGGCCGAGTAACCGTCAGGTCCGGGGGCTTTGCCGTTGGGAAGAGAGGTTATTGTTTTAATGATTTCATCTTCAGATATTGGGGCATTTAATGCTACTAGTTGATTAGAGGAGATTTTGTGGAGATCCACTGAGTCCAAGAATTCTAAAATCCCCAATCTGGTGGGTTCAGAGATGGATGGATCTTCGTTTAGATTATATAGGTCGCTATAGTATGAGCGGAAGGCGTTCGCTATGTCTTTTGGGTGGTACAACTTTTCTTTTGTGCAGGGGTGCAAGATAAAGGGTATCTTTTGTTTGATTTTTTTTTGTTTAATCTGTGTTGCTAACAATTTGCCAGCCTTGTTGCCCGCTGCGTAAAAGGCTGCTCACCATTTTAATACATTTTTAGCATATTAGACGTTAAGGAACGTTCTAAGGGCGTTTCTTTCCACAAATAGTTTTTCGCTAGTAGTCTGAGTTGGGCTTTCCTTGTTTAGCTGTTCTAGGGTTTTGATATTTGAGAGGAGTTCATTAAGCTGCAGCGTCCTCTGGCGTTTGGCTAGGGAACGAAGTTTAATTAAAATACCACGGGTATATGCTTTATGGGCAGTCCATACTATGGTAGGGTTACTATCTGGAGTAGCATTGAGTTCAAAATAGTCTTTCAAGCTTTTGTCAATATTGTCAGTATTTTGTGGGATGGGCATCAGGTGGATGTCATTTTTCCAGTGGAAATTTTGAATGTGACTTGATTTGTCGCTTAAGTCCAGAGATATAGGAGCATGGTCCGACCATGTGATTGTATGGATTTCTGTGGCAATGGTGTCTTGTAACAATTGACTGTCTCCTAGAAATAAGTCAATCCTTGTATATGTGCAATGTGGTTTGGAAAAGAAAGTAAAATCTTTCTCCGAGGAATGTTGGCATCTCCAAATATCAAATATGTCGTTCTTATGTAGGAAGTGAAGCATGTCAGATTTCCTGTTTTTTTTTGGCATTGGCCCTTTAATGTCAATAGAAGCATCGGGAGCCAGATTAAAGTCCCCACAGAATATTGTGCATCCCTGTTTGAGACTGTTAATTTTCTTCCATACTTTGCGTATAAAATGCATTTGTCCTGTGTTTGGCGCATTAATGTTAGCGATTGTGTATGTGGCATTGTTGATTTCACATATCAGGATGTGGTATCTTCCTTGCGGGTCTGAGATTGATGCAATTAGTTTAAAAGTCACTGAGTCTTTGATGGCTGTGAGAACTCCTTTAGTTTTGTTTGGGGAGTTAGCGAAAAAAATGTTCGGGAAGAGTGCGCATGCGCGGACCTCCGGAGAAGACGTGATCTCTCGGAGCTCCGCACCGCTCTGACCAGGAGCGATCCCCGAGTCGGATACAGGACCCCAAACCCAGCATCTGGAAGCCTACACAGTGGGGGACAGAGTGGAACCTCTTTTATGGTGGAAGATCGCACAGTTGTGCCGAAACTAGAGGTAAACCGCCAGTTGAAATTCCCGGAGCTGAGGCCTGGGAACTCCAAGATGACGACCGCAACGCGGTCAGGAGGGGTGATGGACACAAATACAAAGCTCCCGGTTACAGTGAGTCCTACTGCCCTTCAAGGGGTCCCGGACTCACCAGAGACTGTTTTAAATAGGCTAATACATTCTGTAGTGAAGGATTTCATAAAAGACCTCCTTCCAGACATCTCCCCTCAGGCTGTGGAATTAGACAGAGCTCATAGAGCACTTCAAGCACAACGTCAAGATGGCCTCCCTAGAGATGTCATTGTTAAACCTCATTACTTCTCCACGAAGGAGGCCGTCATGAAGAAGTCACATAATGCTGGGCCTCCCTCTATCCTAGGGCATCCCATACAGCTTTTTGCGGACTTGTCTCCAGCTACCATACAAAAAAGGAGGTCCCTGAAGCCTCCCAGAAGGCACTTAAATATTGGTGGTCCTTCCCCTTCAAGCTAAACTTCTAATTTCAGAGTAAGATATATGGTTTCACCAATTTCCAGGAAGGGGAATTTCTACTAAAGGACCTGGGAATCAGTGATCTGGAATCTATGGATCTTTCAACCCCCGATTCACGCCACTCTTCAGCGAAAAGACCACCTCCTGGTAGTCCGCTTAACCCATTGTGGAACAAACAAAAGCCCAAAAGACAAAGAGATTCCAAACCACATCGTTGAAATATGTCTCCCTTGATTCAGAAACAGTGACAAACATTTTGGGAGATCTCCTTATCTGGTCATGTTGATCGTTTTGAACAATTTTGTTTTTTTCCCCCCGCAGTCCTTTGGTTCAAGGAATCCAAATCCTATAATGGTCTAACTGGGACTGGATCCCCCCTAGCCCTTATTTGGAAAAGTGAGACTACTTGTTTCCTCCCTGTATGTTTGCAGGGTTCCCCCCAAGAGAGTTTTACCAGCTCATAGCCTCTTATAGTTTAAGGACAGATTTGGTATCATTCCCCCTGGAACTTGATCACCTCTTTTTGGTTTCCTTGGGATCACTCGAGTGCTCTGGTTTTGAAACCCCATGGTTTTGTATGTTGTTTCTTGGGGGGGGGTTCTATGTTTTTTTTGCTATTTCAATTTCTTATAGCCTTAAAGCTCCCTTTCAGGGATTATGGGTCCCTTCTTCCTAATGCTTTTTGGGATTCGGAATGAAATTTTTGATATGCTTGGAAGGTCCTTCTGGTTGGAGCGGAGCAACATTCTCCTCCCCCGGCACATATCAGAGGAAACACTTCCCCTGGTAGCATCGGGCTTGCAACCCTCTTTGGGTTGTACCAATTCTAGGTCTCTATCAGAGAGATCTAGAGAGGAACTAGTTTGCACTGGTTCCTTCTCTTCTAGCTATGAGTCCTTTTAAGGACTTATGCCCTTTGAGGACTAATGTGTTACGATATTATTCATTTGCATTTGTTTGGTGTTCTCCTCCTCTATTTCTATCCTCTGTTTCTTTTTCTGCTGCGCTACTCTTCCTTCTTTCTTTATTTCATATCCAGTCAATACCTTATATAACTCCAAATTTTTTCTTTTACCCACTCTTAGTGTTCAATCCATGGTTGCTCAGGTGCTCAATTATTTCTCAGCAATATCATTGCGTCACATTCGAAAGGTCCCGGTCCAGCTTGAACTTCTCCCGGCAGGTGATGGGGTATGTAAATTTATAGTAACTGCTTTAATTTCACTCAATGGCCACTAGGGAGGCATTATCCACTATGGACTCGGTAATATTGGGCTCCCACAACACACAGGGCCTGAATTCACTGATTAAAAGGCGTAAGGCTTTCCAAAATTAGCATAAACAACACATAGATATCTTGCTTTTACAGGAAACGCACTTCCCTAAGAGCTTCAATCCTAAATATCTTCACCAGAAATATCCAGTCTTTTTTTGGCAAATACAGACACAAAACAAAGGGGGGTTGTGATACTTTTTTCTAAAATAATAAGATTCAACGTCTCTGATATAATCAGAGATGTTGAGGGTCGCTACATTTTAGTTAAAGGGGAGATAGAGGGTCAATTATTCTCTTTCGTGTCATATTATGCTCCTAACAAAGGACAGGCCCTCTTCTTCTCCAAATTGCTCCATACTCTTTCCCCGCATTTGGAAGGGAGAGTGGTATGGGTTGGAGACTCCAATGCGGCATTTGACGCCATGTTGGATAAATCATCATCAGGCTTACCACGTAGTAAAAGACCCCCAAGTCAGGGACTCAAAATTGCTAAAACCCTACATTCCGCAGGCTAGTAGACATATGGAGGGAAAAGAACCCTACGACCAAGGACTATACACATTTTTCGGCTCCGCATAATGTATATGCCAGAATAGATCATATTTTTGTTCCCACATGTGAAATTCCCCGAATCTCCAAGGCTAAAATTAGAGAGGTGGAATGGTCTGATCATTCCATCATGGCAATTTGGTTGGACATATCTATTGTTAGGAAAGGACCCAATCCCTGGAGGCTTAATGATTCCCTTCTTGACAATCCGGTACACTGTACCCTGATAGAGCAGGATATCAATGAATACTTTAAACTCAATGACACAGCGGAGGTTTCCCCTAACGCCCTCTGGGGGGGACATAAGGCTGTTATTAGGGGTGCTTTGATCAACTTAGGTTCCAAAATCAAATGTGAACATCAGGTAGACTTAATTAACTTGGAGAAGGAGTTTCACAAAGCCAGCAAAGATCATAAACAATCTCCCAACTCCGAGACCCTTCTCAAGCTTGATAATGCCAAATTAAAACTGAATCTGGCCCTTACTTCTTCAGCACAGAGATTTATAAACTGGTCGGGCCGGTTATATTATTCTATCGATAAAATTGGCTCCCACTTAGCGAAGAGACTTACTCCCAAATGCAAGATACTTTCAGTCCCCAGAATAAAATCTCATTGGGGCATATTAACTCAGAACCTCCCGAATATTTTAGACACATTCCAGAACTTCTTCTCTAAACTTTATGAGAATAAAACCCCAATTGATAAGACTAGACTGAATGCTTTTCTGGGTGGGGTGCCCACTCCTCAACTGTCGACAGATCAGAGACTTAATGGAGGCCCAGTTTACTGAAGGTGAGGTCCTTCGGGTAATAAAAGACTTGAAGTCCAAATCTGCTCCTGGACCTGGCGGCTTCTCTAATCATTATTATAAAACATTCGCTACAGTTCTAGCTCCTCGCCTGACCTGGTTCTTCAATGCTATGCGAGGGGGCCAACTCTTGGATAGCTCAAATAACGCAGCATATATCACAGTTATCCCCAAGCCAGGGAAAGACCCAAGCGAGGTCAGCAATTATAGGCCAATTTCATTGATAAACAATGATCTGAAGATTCTAAATAAGATTCTCACAAATCATTTTTCAGATTTCATTGGTAATTATATCCATAAGGACCAGGTGGGGTTTATGCCAGGCAGGCAGGGCCCGGATCAGGTGAGGAGAGCGATCGGTCTTATATCAGTTATGAGGTCGGGTTGGGGCGGGCCCAGGAAGGTTATGTTGTGTCGGTAGACATTCAAAAAGCCTTTGACTCTGTGTCTTGGGAATATATGTTCAAAATCTTGAATAAGTGGGGTTTTGGTCCAAATTTCATTAGAATCCTAACAGCCCTTCATAATCTTCCTAATGCGCAAATTCAATTCGGTGGCCAGCTTTCCTCCCTTTCACGATAGAGAAAGGAACAAGACAGGGATGTCCCTTGTCCCCTCTTATATTCGCAATTGGGATTAAAACATTAGCTATAGCATTGAGAGACAGTAAGGATATTAAAGGGGTTATTTGTGGACAAACAACACATAAATGTGCTTTATTTGCAGATGATCTGCTTATATTTATTACATCTCCTCTGATTTCCACACCAAACCTGCTGCAACTACTTGATAGATTTAGTGAGATTTCGGGTCTAAGAGTAAATCTGACTAAATCTATGGCTCTCAATGTAAGTGTCCCAGCTGCAGTCCTGAATAAACTTGAAAAGTCCTTCCCTTTCATCTGGTCCAAAACACATTTACCCTATTGGGAATCAATTTACCCCCGACGTTTGATGCTATCTATAGGAGCAATTATCCAGCATTTTTTAAAAAACTTCATAATGATTTATCTCAGAGGTCATCCCTGGGTCTGTCCTGGTTTGGCAGAATACATGCTGTCAAAATGACGTTATTACCCCGTATTCTCTATGTCTTCTGTTCCCTCCCAATTTAGTTGACGAAACAACAATTGAACCCTCTGCAGAAAGCCATTAATGAATTTATATGGGGAAATAAAGGTCATCGTTTATCTAAAACGGTCCTATTTAGAACCAAAAAGAAAGGGGGATTCGGGCTACCCATCTGTGGTGGTATTATCAAGCAGCTCAGCTGGCTCAATTCTCGATCATTTACTCTAGGGGAATTAAACCAGATTGGGTGGCTATAGAGAGACAGTCCATTCCCAGACATACTCCTGATTATTTAGCGTGGTGTCCTTCTAAACTACACCCGCCAGTCTTGGCTCCAACTCTTTCCCACTCCCTGAACCTTCAAGACAGGATAGTTAAGCTGAATAAGATTACCTCATTGTGGCACCCTCTCTCACATCTGTTTAATAACCCTCTATTCCCCCCTGGTGAAGATATTAGGGCCTTTAGCTGGTGGCTCAATAAAGGCCTATTCAGGATCGGGTACTTTGTCAGCCAAAATGGGGCGCTATCCCTTAACCACTTCAACCCCGGAAGGTTTTGCAGCTTTAGGACCAGAGCACTTTTTGCGATTCGGCACTGCGTCGCTTTAACTGACAATTGCGCGGTCGTGCGACGTTGTACCCAAACAAAATTTGCGTCCTTTTTTTCCCACAAATAGAGCTTTCTTTTGGTGGTATTTGATCGCCTCTGCGTCATTTCTGATCCCCGCTATAAACAAAAGAAGAGCGACCATTTTGCAAAAAAACCCAAATTTCTTACTTTTTGCTAAAATACAAATCCAAAAAGAAAATATAAAAAAACATTTTTTTCACCGTTTTTGGCCGATTTATATTCTTCCTCATATTTGCGATAAAAAAAATTGCAATTGGCGTTTATTGATTGGTTTGCGCAAAAGTGGTCGCGTTTACGGATGATGAGAATTCATTTTTGGGGTTTTTATTTTTTTTTTATTTTTTACTAGTAATGGCGGCGATCTGCGATTTTTAGCGGTAATGCGATATTGGGGGGGACATATCGGAACATTTTGACACTTTTTTGGGACCAATGACATTTATTCAGCGATCAGAAATTTAAATGTCCACTGATTACTGTATAAATGTCATTGGCAGTGAAGGGGTTAACCTGCAGGGGGAGATCTAGGGGTTAATAGTGTTCCCTGGGTGTGTTCTTACTGTGGGGGGGTTGGGCTAACATGGGCATGAGAGATCTAACTGATCCCAGTGACAGGGATCAGTAGATCTCTCATGCCCCACTGACAGGGCGGGGAACCGCCGTGTTTACATCGGCGGTTCCCCGTTCTTTCTCTTTTGCCGCTCATCGCGGCTCGCCGGCGGACATCGGGTCTGCCCGAGCCGCGGGCACACTCCCCAGGAGTGCGGCGGGCGTGCGCCCCCTGGTGGCCAATTGCGAATCGCCGCTTATTTACGGCGATTCGCGCAGCGCTCCCCCACTGCCGCCGTGAAAAGACGGCGCGCGGTGGGGAAGCGGTTAAACACTGCACAGACAAACTAGAGAGTGCTTTAGGCTAAACCAAATTTCTCATTTTATGAATGCCTTGATAGTGGATAAGTCTAAAGACCATACAGTCACCCCCTATGAACTCTGGTGTTCTCAGCTAACGGACATCAGGGGGGCATCTCACTGATTTACGAAGGATTAGCGGACTCGTCAGACAAAGCCCCCTATATGACCGGTTGGGAGAAGGACCTTGAGCTGGACTGGGACCTAGATGAGTGGCACAACATCTTCTTCAATGCCTTCAAAGGTATAAATAATGTTACTCTAAGGGAGGCTAACATTACAGTTTTGACAAGATGGTACCTGGTTCAGGCTAGACTAGCCAGAATGTTTCCTGCGACATCACCTCTTTGCTTTAGAGCATGTGGTCATTTGGGTTCTTTTTTGCATACTCTCTGGGATTGCCCCAGGATCAGAAGTTTTTGGAATGCTATATTTAGATTAAAGCGCAAAGTTACAGGGCTGAATATTCCTCAAAACCCTATGATAGGACTACTTAACCTGGATGTACCTGGAGCGACAAAGGGTACTCAAATTCTGATAAGATTTATGTTAATAGGAGCAAAGATGACTTTAGCGAAAAGCTGGAAATCCCAAACAGTGTCATATCAACAAGATAAACGTAAGATATCGTGGGTGATGGCGCAGGAGAAAATAGCATGTACTATCTCTGACAGGCCGAATGTTTTAAGGAATGTTTGGGCTCCGTGGGCAGCCTACATGGGGATCTCCATCTAGTCTACTCCCAAGTTGCTCCCTGAGCAGTTAATTGAACACTCTCAGCTTTTAAGTGATTCAAGCTATGATTATGTGTGTTATTTTCACTTTCTCCTTCTTCTCTCCCTCTTCTATGTGTTACTGTCCTCTTCTTTCCTATCCTCTTCTATCCTCTTTCCCCCCTCTTGTATGTCTTATCTGGTCTTTTCTGAATATCCTTCTTCGCTATTTAATCGGTACTATTAACACCCGCCTTATGAGTTATTGTTCTAAAATAACCATGATACTATTTGTGTTGCAAGGTTTTTCACTAAGTTATCTTAGTCTGTTTTTTTGGGAACGGCGGGGAGGTTGTTATGGGTGGGCTCTCCTGCATTCTTGAGGGGTGGGTCACAGTGAGCTCCCATGGGGGTGACCTACCCGTCAACGCGGGTCCCTACACGGAGATTCCTCCCATTGTCGCCTTCCTTATGTTCTGTATTGGTTGTTTTTCTTGTTATTTCTCAACTTGATTACATCTTATTTCTTGTGCATACCACTACTCTGTTTGTAAAGGAAGATGGTTACGGTCAAACATTAGGTCTGAATAATGATAGCCTTGTATTCTCGAAGACTGCACATTTACCTTGTTTAGACTAAGAAATTCTAATGTCTTCCCTTATTTCTTTTGTATGCCAGAAATGACAACACCCTTTTTGTACTATCCTGAAAACCTTAATAAATACTTTAAACGAAAAAAAAAAAAATGGTCGGGAAATTTTTGTGGGTGATGGTGGGCGTTTTCCCCTGGCAAAGGTGCATTTCTTGGATGCTTAATATATCGCAGTTCAACTTACGTGCTTCTGTCCATAGGAAGTGCCTTTTGCTTGGGTGATTTAAACCCTTTACATTCAGGGAGGAGAACCTTATAGGCATCTTTAGTGTGCATGTAATTCTACAACTAATTTGATTTTGTCTTTGAGTTGTGCGGATGTCTCAGTAGGATGTAATGGTGGTGAAGATATATACGAAAGACTTACGGTTTGACGTCTGAGCCCAAGAGAAGCCCACGACTGTTCAAGCCTGCTGGAAAGACCATTGTTCGTGTAAGCTTGGGTTCCATGTTGATAAGCAGTGTGTACTGTATTAAAACAAAGTAACAAATGAACAAAATGACAAGGAACCTTTTTTTAGCATTTCCTGAGGAACATGCAAAGGTAAAGAGTAGAAATCAACTGAGAAGATTAAAAAGAGAAGTGTAAAACGTTGTGGGCAGAGTTAACCACGACAACTATTGGGGGTATAAGGCAGACAAGCCTGGCACAAGCAGCTGATCCAGGGCATATCTGTGTGCCTTGTGTGTTTGAGTGGAATCAAGTGGTCATGTCATCTGGAGGGTCAAAGTTCTCCCATTCTCTGTTTTGTTGGCAGCGATGGTGACGATTCTGTTGGCGCTGTTCTATCGGCTCAACGATGTTCCATTGACGCAGTAAGGTCAGGCCCTCATCCAGTGTGCGTATGGAGTATGATCTATTCTCCTTTGTAACTATCAATTTGACTGGGTGACCCCATTTATATTGAATCTGGTGATTACGAAGGGGTTTTGTGATAGTGGAGAGATTTTTGCGTTTCATCATGGTGTATTTTGATAAATCTGCATAGAATGATAGGTTGTTGTAGTTTTGTGGATAAGCTTCTGGGTTTCTTGTGGCACGCAACAGGTTCTCTTTTATGTGGTAGAAATGGATGTGGACAATGGTGTCCCTCGGTATGCAGTCAGGAAGGTGAGGAGGTTTTGGTAGCCGATGGATCCGGTCTACTATCAGCTCTCCTGGCGGCGTTCCAGGCAAGAAGTTTGCCATCAATTGGATGATGTAGTCCTTCATGGTGGATTGTTGAATGGATTCATGTATGCCTCATATTTTTAAATTGTTCCTTCTGGAATGGCCTTCTATGTCTGCTATTTTCACCTTCATCCATTCAATATCTTCTGCCTCATCATTTTGTGCATCCACCAGTTTGTTGAAGGAGGTTGTGACTTCACCCATCTTATTTTCTATAGTGGTAACCCTGTCTCCGAGGTGAGATACTTCAGAAGTAAAATGCTGTAGCATATTAGTAATATCTGAGTTTATTGAGCTCTTGAGTGTCATTAACATATCTCTCAACGTGGTGTCGAGCACAGGCTGGTTGGAAGTAGGGTATGCAGCTATAGAGTTGGATAAGGCTATCTGCGCATTAAAAGGTTGTGGCAAAGGGTTCGCCTCCTTCTGTAGTTCTGCCTCCGGAGTCAATTTCAGCTTCGGAGGTATGTTGCTCTCCAATTTCCCCCTCGTGTACTGAGCCACTTCTGTGTAATTGTCTATGGTTGACACCTGTTGCCGCAACATGACCTCTAGCACCATCTTGAAATGGCTGACGGCCCAGTGTCGGAAAGAACTCTAAGTTTACGTGGAGCTGATCGCTCTTGTCTTCGTTTTGACATTCTTTTGAGTGTTGGTGAGTTGTGTTTCTGTTTTGAATTAGGGGCAGCTGATTCATCGTCGCTTTTGCCCTGGATCCCCACTATAGCCGGGATTGGTTTCAGCAAACAATCATATCTGATGTCGTCTGGCCCTGCCCTGGGTTAGGGATCATTAATTTGTCGGAGCCAGAGAGGGAACTAAGTGAGTTTGTGGGTCTGGATGTTAATTTATTTGGTTCCAGATGGATCATCCAGGGAATATTGTGGCTGTAGAGGCAACTGGAGCAGAGGAATAAGGGCTGCAAGGTTGGGTGTACAATACGGCCGCCGTATGTAGGCCCTGAGGTTCCTAGTTCAGTCAGAAATAGAAGTGGTAACACTTGGTCTGCACGGTCTCAGGCTCCAAGCTGGAACTAATTTGTTGTGTGGGTTCTAGGCAAAGCCGGGTGTACCAGGATGGCCACCAGTCTCAGATTTCCCAGTGCCCGGTTACTTTTGCAGGGCCCTTGCCAGAGCAAAACTGTTCCTTAGGCCTCCTGGGGGTAGCTAGTGGGTGCTTAGTGGCTGTCCCTTCGTTTCAGGTCCTTGCATGGTCTGTACTACGGGCCTCAGCCTTCCAAAATGGCGGCCTCAGTAGGCCTGCGGATTGAGTTTTAGACTTATTTAGGTTAGAGGTCCCGAATTTGATGGTGGAGGAGCCAGATAAAGGGGGAGAGCCCGAGGGTATCTGGAGCAGATTACCCCTGGGTTGGATGGCAGCTATGTAGGGATGTATAATGATGTCGGCCTAGGCAGATTGAAACGCGTGGAGCCGCGGCCTAGATTTCTTCTCGGGCCAGGGGCCGATCCGCCTAATATTAGATTCGGGATGTGTCCAGGGATGTGGGGAAGAGGTCTAGCAAAGTATCAGTGCTCACCCGGCCCGATGACTCACAGATTCCCTTGAATTGTGCAGAGACGGCCCAAGCAAATGAGGCCGCACGGAGCCGCGGCCTCATTTTCTCTTCAGTCCGACTTCTGTTCGCCCGATGCTGAAGGCAGGACATAGCCGATGATGTGGGGGATAAATATAGTGGGGTGTCGGTGTTGTCCCTGTCCGATGGCTTGTGGATTGTCCGGAGCTTGTACTAGGCCCCAAGATGGCGGTAGCCGCCGCAAGTGTGTGTGAGGGAGCTGGACCGGAGGATGTACAGCCTCGGGTACGTTGCAGATTCCCCCAATATGTAGCTGGCTAGATGGTCCTGGGTCAGGGGATTCTACTGAGGGTGCCAATGTCACTTACCCCGCTCCAGGTCCCGAGGGTGGAGGCTGATTGTGACCGGGGATCCGGTGTCCGCTGGCTCTCTCCACCGCACTTCCCTCAGTTCTTCACCGCAGGGCTGGGAGTTTCTCCTCTCCTGGTCAATCTTGCTGCTGCTGGCGGAGTACTGTACACTTCAGAGCAGGATTAGGATAGAATCCTTTGCTTGGATGGAGGAATGGAAGCTTTCTGCTCAGGCCGAAAGGAGCTGAGCAGTTAAGCGGCCATCTCCGTTCGCAGCCGGCCACGCCCCTCCCAAAGGTCTCTGCTTTTTTAAACTACTTAGTATTCTATTGTAATATTTCTGTCCTGGGCATTCGCCAACATTTAACATAAACAACATAGCATAAACATTACCTTGAGCTTGCAGTTAACAATATAATGTATTATGTGACAAAATTGATTTCAATAGATCTTTATTGAGTTTTAATACAAAGGATAGTAAAACAGTCCAGTTGCAACAAAAACAGAGGTTCTGCCTAGCATTTAAGTGAATTTAGCTCTTCTTGATTGAGCATTGAGTATTGATTTACATACTTGTAAAATGTGTAAATTTGCTGTCCCCTCAAAATAACTCAAAACACAGCCATTAATGTGAAAATGTCCAAATTGGGTAATTTAGCCATTTTCCCTCCCCGGTGTCATGTGAGTCATTAGTGTTACAAGGTCTCGGGTGTGAATGGGGAGCAGGTGTGTTAAATTTGGTGTTATCGCTCTCACTCTCTCATACTGGTCACTGGAAGTTCAACATGGCACCTTATGGCAAAGAACTCTCTGAGGATCGGAAAAAAGGAATTATTGCTCTACATAAAGATGACCTAGGCTATAAGAAGATTGCCAAGACCCTGAAACTGAGCTGCAGCATGGTGGCCAAGACCATACAATGGTTTAACAGGACAGGTTCCACTCAGAACAGGTCTCGCCATGGTCGACCAAATAAGTTGAGTGCACATGCTCAGCATTATATCCAGAGGTTGTCTTTGGGAAATAGATGAATGAGTGCTGCCAGCATTGCTGCAGAGGTTGAAGGGGTGGGGGGTCAGCCTGTCAGTGCTCAGACCATACGCCGCACACTGCATCAAATTGGTCTGCATGGCTGTCGTCCCAGAAGAAAGCCTCTTCTAAAGATGATGCACAAGAAAGCACGTAAACAGTTTGCTGAAGACAAGCAGACTTAGGACATGGATTACTGGAGCCATGTCCTGTGGTCTGATGAGACCAAGAAAAACGTATTTGGTTCAGATGGTGTCAAGCGTGTGTGGTGGCAACCAGGTGAGGAGTACAAAGACAAGCGTGTTTTACCTACAGTCAAGCAAGGTGGTCATGATCTGGGGCCGCATGACTGCTGCTGGTACTGGGGAGCTACAGTTCATTGAGGGAACCATGAATGCCAACATGTACTGTGACATACTGAAGCAGGGCATGATCCCCTCCCTTCGGAGACTGGGCCGCAGGGCAGTTTTCCAACATAATAACCCCAATCACACCTCCAAGATGACCACTACCTTGCTAAAGAAGCTGAGGGTAAAGGTGATGTACTGGCCAGGCATGTTTCCAGACCTAAACCCTATTGAGCATCTGTGGGGCATCCTCAAATG
This sequence comes from Glandirana rugosa, assembly GCA_018402905.1. NCBI lineage: Eukaryota > Metazoa > Chordata > Amphibia > Anura > Ranidae > Glandirana > Glandirana rugosa. The sequence continues at coordinate 1,183,565 of BLSH010019869.1, forward strand.
GAAGGTGGAGGAGCGCAAGGTCTCTAAAATCCAACAGCTCCATGATGTCGTAATGGAGGAGTGGAAGAGGACTCCAGTGGCAACCTGTGAAGCTCTGGCGCACTCCCTGCCCAAGAAGGTTAAGCCAGTGTTGGAAAATAATGGTGGCCACATAAAATATTGACATTTTGGGCCCAGTTTGGACATTTTCACTTAGGGGTGTACTCACTTTTGTTACCAGCGGTTTAGATATTAATGGCTGTCTGTTTAGTTATTTTAAGGGGACAGAAAATTTACACTGTTATACAAGCTGTACACTCACTACTTTACATTGTAGCAAAGTGTCATTTCTTCAGTGTTGTCACATGAAAAGATATACTAAACTATTTACAAAAATATGAGGGGTGTACTCACTTTTGTGAGATACTGTGTGTGTGTATATATATATATATATATATATACACACACACACACACTATATTACCAAAAGAGTTGATACACCTTCCTTTACATCAGTGGTTCTCAACTCCGGTCCTCGGGCCCCCCCAACAGGCCAGGTTTGCAGGATAACTGAAATACATCACAGGTGATATCATTTGCTGCTCAGTGATTGCAGTATTCTAGTCTGCATCTCCCCAAGGTAATACTTAAAATCTGGCCTGTTGGGGGGGCCCGAGGACCGGAGTTGAGAACCACTGCTTTACATGCACATGAACTTTAATGGCATTCCAATTTTAGTCTGTAGGGATCAATGTTGAGTTGGCCCAATCTTTGCAGCTATAACAGCTTCAACGATTCTGGGAAGGCTGGCCACAAAGTTTAGGAGTTAGGAGTGTGTCTATGTGAATGTTTGACAATTCTTCCAGAAGTGCATTTGTGAGGTCAGGCACTGCTGTGGACGAGAAGGCCTGACTCACAGTCTCCACTCTAATTCATCCCAAAGGTGTTTTATCTGGTTGAGGTCAGGACTCTGTGTAGGCCAGTTATGTTACTCCACCTGAATTCACTCATCCATGTTTTATGGACCTTGTTTGTGCACTTGTGCGCAGTCATATTTGAACAGGAAGGGGCCATCCCCAAACTGTTCCCACAAAGGCGGGAGCACGAAATTGTCCAAAATGTCTTGGTATGCTGACGCCTTAAGAGATCCCTTCACTAGAACTAAGGGGCCAAGCCCAATCCCTGAAAAACAACCCCACACCATAACTCCCCCTCCACCAAATTATTTGGACCAGTGTACAAAGCAAAGTCCATAAAGACATTGATGAGTGCATTTGGGGTGGAGGAACTTGACTGGCCTGCACAGAGTCCTGACCTCAACCCGATAAAACACCTTTGGAATGAATTAGAACAGAGACTGCGAGCCAGACCTTCACTTCCAACATCAGTGCCTGACCTCACAAATGTGCTTTTGAAAAAATGGTCAAATATTCCCACAGACACACTCCTAAACCTTGTGGACAGCCTTCCCAGAAGAGTTGAAGCTGTTATAGCGGCAAAGGGTAGGCCAACTCAATACTGAACACTATGGACTAAGACTGGGATGCCATTAAAGTTCATGTGCATGTAATGGAAGGCATCCCAAAACTTTTGGTAACATAGGGGTTGATTTACTAAAGCTTGAAAATGCAAAATTTGGTGCAGCTCCACACAGAAACCAATCAGCTTCAAGGTTTTATTGTCAAAGCTTGATTGAGCAAGCTGAGGCTAGAAACTGATTGGCTAGCATGCACAGCTGCACCAGTTTTTGCACTCTCCAGCTTTAGTAAATCAACCCCATAGTGTACTCCAATCAGCCATAACTTTATGACCATTTACAAGTTAAACAAATAACATTGATTATCTTGTTGTAATGGTATCTGAAAGTCAGTGGGATATATTAGGCAGCAAGTAAACATGTTGTCCCTGAAGTTGATGTATTGAAACCAGAAAAATTGGCATTGCAGTTTGTTGCGTATGGGACTGTATAGCCGCAGACTGGTCAGGGTACTCATGATGACCCATTTCCACAGCAACAAGCACCTACAATGGACGCATGAGTATCAGAACTGAACCACAGAGCAATGAAAGAAGTTTGCTTGGTCTAATGAATGCCATTTTTCTTTCCATCAGGTGGATGGCCAGGTGCATGTGCATGGCCTAGCTGGAGGAGAAATGGCACCAGGATGCAGAATGGGATGAAGGCAAGCCAACAGAGGCAGTGTGATGCTTTGGGCAATGTTCTGCTGGGAAACATTGGGTCCCACCATTCATGTGGATGTTACTTGACACATACACCTATCTAAACATTGTTGGTAACCAAGTACACAGGTTCCTGGAAATTGTATTTCCTGAAGGCAGTGGCCTCTTTCGGCAGGATAGTATGCCATGCCCCACTGAAAAGATGATTCAAACATGGTTTGAGGAAAATAACAACACTTTTAAGGCGTTGACTTGTGCTCCAAACTCTCCACATCCCAATCCAATTGAGCATCTGTGGGATATGCTGGAAAAACAAGTTTGATCCATAGAGACTTCACTTTGCAACTTATAGGACTTAGAGCAGTGGTTCTCAACTCCGGTCCTCAGGACCCACCAACAGGCCAGATTTTAAGTATTACCTTAGGGAGATGCAGACTAGAAGACTGCAATCACTGAGCAGCAAATGATATCACCTGTGATGTATTTCAGTTATCATGCAAACCTGGCCTGTTAGTGGGTCCTGGGGACAGGAGTTGAGAACCACTGACTTAGAGGATCTGCTACTGATGGCTTAGATACCACAGCATACCCTAGAGGTCTAGTGGCATCCATACTTCAACTGGTCAGAGATGTTTTGGTGGCAAAAGGGGGAACTACTCAATATGTTGTGGGTGGTCGTAAAGTTATGGCTGATCAGTATACACATATATATATACTGTATATATTTTACAAAGTATAGGAAAAGTAAAAGAACATATCTCAAAAAGCATTTACTAGCATCCATAAGTACGTAGTATGATGACTGGCCAATCAAATTCTAGCCACCTACTACATTAGCCAAGATTTTTTGAAGATAGGCCATTGCAATCCATGTCATCTTGTATAAAAACCCAATCTTACTGTAGTTATTCCTGTTTATAGCAACTGTAAAAAGAAAACACACACATACCTTTGCATTTTCAGTCAATCTTTAGAAGCAAGAAAATCCTTATAAAAACCAGTACACAAATTCAAGCATATCACTTGGTCAGGGCATAAACAGAGCAGGCCACATTTTCATCAGGGCATGTGGGATATTAAATATGGTGCCTTACAGCTTTATTACCTACCAGATAATGATGTCATGGGGTGACAGTTTAAGCCTTTAGAGGAAAAACACCTTGCCCTGTATTCCATTGACTATCCTCTACTGCTCATCATTACCGTCAACATGTTTTTACAAATCAAGTTTGCATTTGCATTGATCTCCTGAAGGGAATTTTCTGTAGCTAGTGTTTTAATGTTATCTGTTCCTTGCTAGATCTGCTAGAATGCATGCATAAGTTCAAACTTTTATAAATAAGCATGACCCCAACTGAACATTATTATCATAACAGAAAAAATGTAATACTTTCTGAGAAAATATGTTTAATTGGTGTGTTTTTCATGGGAACATTAGTAAAAAAAAAAGTCTATGCTAATGACAACAGGAATTTGTTAAAATTACCTTTCACAGAGCTAAATTATTATTACCTCTGCATTTTTAGATGCTAGGATATGTACTGGAAGTTGGAAAATAGAACATAAACTAAATTATGGATTTATATTTTCTGTTTAGAATTTGTAGTTTTGAAAATGCCTGACAATATTTTTTTAGGTATACAAATAGACAATAAACTAGCCAAATGTAATGACAACTATAATAAAGAATGCATTTATGCTTTGTTTTAAAGGTAAGTGATTTCATCCAAAAGTCCTTTACAGCCATTTCATAGGTTCTCTTAACATTATGTTACACATGTGAAATATGTTACCAGCTACTGTGCTACAATAAACTTTTTCTCCAAACTGAATACAGAAAGGTGATCTGGTGATATATTTCTTGTGATTTACTAAAACTGGTGCACTCAGAATCTGGTGCAGCTGTGCACAGTAGCCAACCAGCTTCTTTAAGGACCGTTGGTCCATTTTCATCAGATCTGATTCGCCAGACGGATGGAAAAATAGCGTTTCCATCCATCTGGATTTCACTGATTGGACTGGATCGGATGACAGTGTACATGTCACCGCTGACATCCGTCACTCCATACAGGAAAATGGAGCGTCCGTTCAGGTCCGCCTGAAAAACTGACAGGTGGAACTGATCGGTCTGTACGTGTGAAAGGACCCTAAGGGTTTACAACCACTTTAAATCTGCAAACCTAAGCCTGAATCCAAAGAAGAGTGCTAGTGTGCAAGGTAAGCTTTCCGCAGATTCATTTTTTGTATATGATTTTACAGTAAGTTAATGATATGCTGTTTGCCCTTTGTCAGTTAAACAGCTAATACCTTCAGTGATGCCACAGCAAATACTGTATATACAATGCCATGCAATATTATTTATTTGAAAGAAAGTCTATTACTGTGTCACCTTGAAGATGCACATACAACATATGACGTACAGCATACCGAATGAACAGTGATCTCCTTAAAGCAATCTGTTTAGAATAATTTTATGTAAAAACTACTTATCGAGCACACCAAAGATGTCCACCCCAAATTCTGTTACTAGGATAAATTTAGATAATTTCATTAGATATTGTTCACCACCAAGAGTGATTTGCATATCTCTATCAGTGTGCCAGTTTGAGCTGCTTTTGCATGCTGACATATTCTTTCATTTAGTATGTGTACAGATCAGTAGATGTAAAGACCAGAGTCTGGAAAAATGCAAATAAGCATATGCCACCCTTATTGAAACTGTACCATAAGGAGTGCTTGCAATTGCAGAATGTACCAAAAAGTTTCAAAAGGTGTGTTTCGCTTTCTTGAGCAAAATTTTGGAAGGACCTATTTTCAGACATGATTATTTTTTTTTGTTTTACTTGTGGACTATTTTATGTGGTAAGCTCTCAGTCTAAGCCCTTGTGTTCCTTTGGCATTTACTGTTGTCACCAGTAGATATCACTACAGTCAAACTGTTACTGTAAAGTATACCAGGCATTAACATATGTTACTAGCTTAGACAGCTGCCCAAATGTCACTAGCTCATGATTGAAAGATAGAACACTTGGCAGGAAAATTAATTGTTCATTAACTGAACTGTGAGAATAATCTGTTCAGTTATCATCCAGTACTACATTAGATATCAATCTCTAGCGCAAACTATGTAATCTGTAAGGGTAAAAAAACATAATTTACTTTTTTAATTAATGATATAATAATAAATCAAGTTGTTTATTGTCAAGAAAAAATATCAACATTTCAGTTAAGAGAATACAATTCCACCATAAGCTAAACCAAACGGACATATATTTACTCGGTTTTATATATAATCACAGTATATATATATATATATATACATACATATATATATATATATATATATATATATATATATATATATAGATACGTATATATATATATATATACTGTATGCCAAACAAAAAAATTAGTCAGTTAAAGCAGAACACTACACTAGGCAAATATAGACAACACTAGGCAAAGACACAAATGCAAGTTGTTCTGTATTCACTAATATACCCTTAAATGTATTTTAATACAAGCAGTGCAAGTACCTAAATTTGACTTGGTTTAAGCATCCTGAAGCTCCTGTACAGTAAAGCAGCAAAAAAGGCAAAAAAAAGTCCATTCATATGCTAGGTGCTGATAGGAGGGAAAATAAATGAGCTAATCACCGTGCTGCTTCTCTTCCAATGTCTAGTCACAGACTGGGGAAAGGTTGATGACAGCCTGGGCTCACAGGAAGTAATGATGCTGTCCACCATTTAACCTGGAAGACAGAGGACATTTAGTGCCCATTCACACAGGGGCGACTTGCGTTCCGACTTGAGTTGCCTCAAGTCACCCCAAGTCGCTTTACATTTGAAATCCCATTGAAATGAATGGGAGCCGTCTTAATATACACGACTGAAGTCGCTCCGACTTCAAGGTGACTTCTGAAAAGGTTCCTGTACTACTTCTAGGCGACTTCTATCCGACTTATGCCCATAGGATTCAATAGAAGTCCCCTCCAAGTAGGATCCCCATCTACATGGAAGCGACTTTACAGTTAAAAGAATAGAATTTATTTTTAGGCAGCCCCCTCTCTCCCTTCTCTGATTGGTCAAGGCAAAGTCGCCTGGCAAAAGTCGTGTTGTAAAGTTGCCTGAGGTCCTTGAAGTCGTGCAGCAAGCCCCTATGTGAATGCAGGCTCAGTGGTCAAAGGATGTACAGAGGCCAGCTCCAGCTCCTTTTTTGAATGGGCTATTCATTTTTCTGGAGTTCTGCTCTAAACCTGCTCTTTAAAAAAACAAGGGGAGGTGTTCTGTAGTCCTAAGTGCAGACTTTAAAAACAGTTTATTAAAACCAACAATTGGCAACTCACATGAAACAGAAGTTAAAAGGCACATAAGCAGGTCCTCAAAGGGGTAACATCAGTGAGACTCCTGATGTCTTGTGGAGGGGAACAAAAAAATTTCTCGTCCAAATCTCGTCTTGAGGTCTTTTTACTTATCGGGTAAGTTTTTTCCTCGACCTCGACCGGAGACATGTAGGAAACTGGTGACTCGGACGTAAGTGTATCCCCGAACGACGTGCTGAAGTTCCTGGAGTCCGTTGAAATGTTGTGCTGAAAACGGTCCGCTGAAACGGAACTGGTTAGTCTCTTCCCTCTCTCCCCCGACGGATTTTTATTTAAGATAAGAAAATTGACATTTCAGCGAAGGTACATCTACCCCTAGGATGAACCTCCCCTGAAGATAACTTAGGATACCCGTATTCAGCCTATCTTCAGCGG
>BLSH010019869.1:1195725-1206456 GCA_018402905.1 Glandirana rugosa
CCGGCTCGGATAACGCGTCGCTGTCCAGTGACGTCATCATCCTGGGACTCTAGCTGCCACGGAACCAAGCCTCATTTCAAGATTTCCCTGTCTCCGGCCGGTTACCAACTCACAGGGACGCTTGCTACAGTTCATGATGGTGCTATGAATCCTGGCCTATGGACGTCTCACTGATGTTACCCCTTTGAGGACCTGCTTATGTGCCTTTTAACTTCTGTTTCATGTGAGTTGCCAATTGTTGGTTTTAATAAACTGTTTTTAAAGTCTGCACTTAGAGGCGCCTCTTTTCTTCTCTTTTTTTCCAGTGTTACAAGGACTTTGCTTCTGGTTCTAAGAAGGCTGACCTTTGTGCTGGGACTTTTTACTAATGCTGGTTCTTATACCAGCCACATATGGACTATTTTAAAAGACTTGATGGGATTTATATGTTTTTTTCAGGGTGTTGCGCCATATACTTGTTTGCGTGTTCTGTAGTCCAGAGGGGCAGAATTCAGGCATAGATGGCAACAATGCTTGAGATTTCATTACAGCTGAGGTAGTGTTGTTAGACCCCTATCAGAAGTTAATAGCTAACTAGATTTCTGGCTGATGGACATGTATTTGTATGTGAGTTTTTTTTTTTTTTTTTAATATGCATCCATGGAAAATTGTACATGAATTGCAGGGATGTGCTAAATATGTTTTTTTTCCCCAAACATACAGTACACCTGCACTCCTAATTAAAGTGGTAGTAAACCCCCAAAGCTGTTTTTACCTACAGGTAAGCCTATAATAAGGCTTACCTGTAGGTAAAAAGAATAACCTGCATAGTTTAGGAGATATTTGCCCTGCATGCAGCCGCTGACATTAGCAGCGCATGCGCTCTGACGATCCGGCCGAGGCGTCCGGCAACTCACAGCTCCAGAACCGCGTACCTGGAAGAAAGAAGAGGACCAACATGTCAGCGTCCTTAGCGCTGACCGACTCGGGCATCGGGGGCCTCGTTCTAAGGTTAGTATTTCATAATATGTTAGTATGCGATGCATACTAACATATTATGCTATTGTCTTGCAGGATTTTTTTTTTTTTTTGGCAGCGGGTTTACTACCGCTTTAAGCATAAGTAAAAGTGCCTTTTAAGTACAATGTTAGTTAATTCTTGTTTTGAGTTTTCCTTTTCTGGCTCAAGGAGTCTTAGAAGCTTTGGCTTTTTTCCCAGCTCTACAATTCCCTAAACAGTGTTTAACTCATTTAAAACTTGATAGTGGGATCCAACAAGGGCATCTTACACAGAATGGTTTTCATAAGGCTGGGTTCACACTGCTGCACGCTCCGGCTCACAGCAGGAGTCTGGTGCATCCCCATTCACCATTTCAGACCACATTTTTGGCTGAATTCAGACCTAAAATGGACCGAAAGACACACAGGACTCCTGTGCAATTTGCACTGGAGCCGCTGCGGAGATGTGTGAACCGGCACCATAGAGAGACAGTCACAATCTCCTGCTATGCGGATTGGATACGGAGAAACCCCCATCCAATTCGCAATAGTGTGAGCCCAGCCTAACACACTTCATTCAGTTCCTAGGGTCAAATTCCAGGGTTGCAATAATCATGTAAGGTACATTTGATTAGCAAAATACTTTTTTGCCTATGTTTAACGATTACCATCTAAAGCGAAGGAAACATTTTAACAATTAAAAAAATGTTGATTCTGCATATTTTAACAAGCCGAGATACCAGCTAAATCCTGTACCCTTAAAACTAATGTCTATCTAGAGCAGGGGTGTCAAGATCGATTTCATTGTGGGCCACATCAGCATTATGGTTGTCCTCCATGGGCCGGTTGTATCTGTAAAACTAGATGTCCAGAGCAACATACCCCCCTTATATCATATGTCAAGAACTCCACTAACCATCAGAAGTCTTGGGTCCCCCACACTCCCTTACATCACAGTGCACCTCCCTTATCATGTGCTGCTGCCAGGAAGAAGCTGGGGTGGAGCTGGAAAGCAGAAAGTGCAGAGTCTGGAGGAGGACCAGAGGAAGGCTGGAGTCAGCTGCTGGAATCTGCTGAATGTTGAGACCAGGGGAGGTGGAGACTAAGGGATGCCACAGATTGGCACAGTATCTCTAGGAGCAGTTCCGTCCTCCTCTCTGCTACCGACTGCTGAGATGGTGGGGGGGATTGGAGATGAGGCTCTGTGCCACTGAACACAGAAGCACAAGATCTGATGGAGGAGTTCTGTCCTCCTCTCTGCTGCAGACTGCTGAAAAATGGTGTAGCTGTAGCTGCAGGAGAGGTGTGAGGGCCACATGAAATTGCCTGGCAGTCCATATCCAGCCCAGATGATTAAATGCAAAATTATCTACCATATCTGAAAAAAAAATTCAACTGATATATGTAAGTTGATAGACTGAAAAAGAACATCAGAGTAAAAATTAACAGGCATGTCCTATATTTAATATAGCCACAAATTAGATACAATGAATCTATATGTAGTAATCTTATTATAATTTCTCACATTTTCATGATAACTGAAAAATATATGAGGTATTGGTGATTGCAAGTTGCAACAGATAATCTCTAGAGTGGATCGAACTTCGGGTTCGGTGTGTTCGGCCGAACTTCGGGAAAAAGTCCGGGTTCTGCACCAAACTCGACCCAAACTTTATCCCGGACCCCAAACACCATTGAGGTCAATGGGGACCCAAACTTTTCAGCACAAAAATGGCTGTAACAAAGTCCTGGCAAGTGCTAGAGGACTGCAAAAGGAAGTAAACTGGGGGTAAGAGTAGGGCAAGTGCCCTACAAAATAATGGGGATAGGGAAAATAAATTAAAATCAAATAAAAAAAAAAATGGGAAGGGGTTGGATGTGGAGTAGGAGCCTAGAGGTTGACTAGGCCGTGACCGTGGCAGTGTAGGTGGAAGTGGCGGTGGTGAAGGAGTAGGAGGAGGTAGCCAACACTTTTTTTTTTTTTTTTTATTATAATGGGGTAGACCCCAAAATATTGAGGCATATTCAAAAAAACAAGTATACGAATGGCTGTGTCAGTCCGGTCTAAATGTCTATTCTGCACAAGGTACAGACAAGTCTTGTGGGATCCATGCCTGGTTCATTTTAATAAACGTTAGCTTGTCCACGTTGGCTGTGGACAGGCGGCTGCACTTGTCTGTGATAACGCCCCCTGCCGTGCTAAACACACGTTCAGACAATATACTGGCTGCAGGGCAGGCCAGCACCTACAAGGCATAAAAGGCAAGCTCAAGCCATGTGGCCAATTTGGAGACCTAGAAGTTGAATGGGGCAGACCCATCAGTCAGTACATGTAGGCATGTGCACACATACTCTTCCACCATGTTGCTGAAATGGGAATGCCCTCAGTAGCGCCTCTACCAGCGTGCGCTTGTAGTCGCGCATCTTCCGATCACGCTCCAGTGAGGGAATTAAGGACGGCACGTTGTCCTTGTAACGGAGATCCAGAAGGGTGGCCACCCAGTAATCGGCACACGTAACAATGTGGGATACTCAGCTGTCTTTGCGCAGGCACTGCAGCATGTAGTCGGCCATGTGTGCCAGGCTGCCCAGAGGCAAAGACAAGCTGTCCTCTGTGGGAGGTATATCATCTGTGTCCTCCGTATCCCCCCAGCCACGCTCCAGTGATGCCCACAAGCTGTGTTGGGTGCCACCCTGCTGCGGTTCCTCCTCCTGCTCCTTGTGATCTTCCTCGTCCTCTAGAACTGTGCCCTGGCTTGAATATTTTTGACCTGACCTATGCTGGTGCAGGAACCCACCCTCCAAGCTACTTGCGAATGACTGGCCTGATAACCGTGGAAATGACCCCTCTTCCTCCTCCTCCTCATCCTCCTGTGCCACATCCTCTTCCATTATGGCCCAAAGTGTTTTTTCAAGGAGACATAGAAGTGGGATAGTAACGCTGAGAACAGCATCATCGGCACTAGCCATGTTGGTGGAGTACTCAAAACACCGCAATATGCTACACAGGTCTCGCATGGAGGCCCACTCGTTGGTGGTGAAGTGGTGCTGTTCCGCAGAGCGACTGACCCGTGCTTGCTGCAGCTGAAACTCCACTATTGCCTGCTGCTGCTCGCACAGCCTCTCCAGCATGTGCAAGGTAGAGTTCCACCTTGTGGGCACGTCCCTTATGAGGCGGTGAGCGGGAAGGCTGAAGTTCCACTGCAGCGCAGAAAGGCGAGCAGCAGCAGGGTGCGAATGCCGAAAGTGCACACAGACGGCCCTCACTTTCTGCAGCAGCTCTGACATATCCAGGTAGTTTTTTAGAAAATTCTGTACCACCAAATTCAGCACATGCATCAGGCAAGGGATGTGCGTCAAACGGGCTAGGCCCAGAGCCGCTACGAGATTTCGCCCATTGGCGCACACCACCAAGCCGGGCTTGAGGCTCAGTGGCAACAACCACTCATTGGTCTATTGTTCCATGCCCGTCCACAGCTCCTGCGCAGTGTGGGGTTTATCCCCCAAACATATCAGTTTTAAAACAGCCTGCTGTCATTTCCCCGTGGATGTGCTGATGTTGGTGGTGAAGGTGTTACGCTGAGCGGATGAGGAGGTGGTCGAGGAGGAGGAAGCGCAGTAGGAGGAGGAGGCAACAGGAGGCAAAGAGAAATGCCCTGCAATACTAGGTGGTGGAAGGACATGCACCAAATGGCTAGCCGGCTCAGGACCACCCACCACTACATTTGTCCAGTGTGCAGTTAGCGAGATATAGCGTCCTTGCTCATGCTTACTGGTCTAGGTATCAGTGGTTATGTGGACCTTGCTACAGATGGCGTTGCACAGTGCACACTTGATCTTGTCCCCGACTTGTTTGTGCAGGGAAGGGATGGCTCGCCGGGAAAAGTAGTGGCGGCTAGGAACCACGTACTGTGGGACAGCCACTGCCATCAGGTTTTTGAAACTGTCCATGTCCACCAAGCGGAATGACAGCATTTCAAAGGCCAGGAATTTTGAAATGCTGGCATTCAGGGCCAGGGATCGTGGGTGGGTAGGGGGGTACTTCCTCTTTCTCTCCAGTGTTTGGGAGATGGAGAGCTGTAAGCTTCCATGGGACCATGGTGTGGAAATGCTTGGGGACGGTGGCGGACATGGTGGCGTTGCTGTCATATCGTCTGCTTGCTGGGCGGCAGGTGACACTGTCACGGTAGAGGTGGAGGAAGAGGCAGAGACAGGAGCAGAAGAGGAAGCAGGAGGAGACGAGACCTTTCTTGGATTTTGAGGTAATTATTCCAATGCAGCTTGTTCCTTGAATTTAGATGCCTGATCTTGCAGGTTGTGGTCAGGTTTAGAACATTTATGCCCCGACTCAGGCTATCATTGCACAGCATGCAAACCAGTCGTGTCTTGTCGTCAGCACATTGTCTGAAGAACTGCCAAGCGGGGGAATGCCTTTGAGCTGCCTTTGGTGTGCTAGGTCCCTGGGTGCGGTGGCTAGTAGCAGGCATACTGTCTAGGGGACGCTCTCTCCGCTTTTGCAACCTGCTTCCTCTTTTGCTGTGCTGGTGCCTCTGTGCGACCACCACCTCTTCCGCCAAACTGCACATGTCACTCGCATGACCCTCAGTCCATGTGGGGTCTAGGACCTAATCATCCTCCTCCCCATCATCTTCCACCCACCCTTCACCACTGCCCTCCTTGTCAGTCTGCACACTGAGGAAAGCTGCAGCAGTTGGAACCTGTGTTTCGTCATCATCTAAGACGTGCTGCGCTGATGTTTCCATGTCCTCATCCTGCAACAGAAGTGGTTGGGCATCGGTGCACTCAATGTCTTCCACTTCTGGATGGCCCACGGAAAGCACACCAGGAGAGTCATCAAAAAGCATCTCTTGCATGACTTGGGGCTCAGACTACTTGGCTAATTTACAAGGGGCTGAGGTGAAAGACAGATGGCCATGGGGTTCAGGTGCCAACTCAGCTTTCATCAAGGGACCGGGAGGGAGATAATGTGAAGGAACTGGAGGCATTGTCAGCCACCCAATCTACTATCGCCTGTACTTGTTCTGGCCTCACCAATCATTGAGGGGCATTCGGGCCTACCATATACCGGTGAAGGTTCTCTTGGCTACCTGAGGAAGGTGTTTCACGTGTGCATGTAGCTGGACACATCAACCACGTCCTCTCCTTCCAACAGGAGCTTCACCAACACGACAAACACCAGCAACACCAGCTTCACTAGCAGCACCATGACCACGTCCCTTATTTGATGCTCTCATCATTGTGCCCGCAAATGTACTATGTAGCCAATAATCTGTCCAACAGCTGGAACCTGGCCCTTTAGAATTAAGAGATGATTTTTGAACAATAATCTGTCACTTACAGCAACAGCTGGAACATGGCCCTATAGGAGTAGGTAATGATTTTTGAACAATAATTTGTCACTTACAGCAACAGCTGGAACCTGGCCCTATAGGAGTAGGCAATGGTTTTTGAACAATAATCTGTCACTTACAGCAACAGCTGGAACCTCTCCCTTTAGAACTAGGTGATGATTTTTGAACAATAATCTGTCACTTACAGCAACAGCTGGAACCTGGCCTTATAGGAGTAGGCAATGATTTTTGAACAATAATCTGTCACTTACAGCAACAGCTGGAACCTCTCCCTTTAGGACTAGGAGATCATTTTGAACAATAATCTGTCACTTACAGCAACAGCTGGAACCTTGCCCTATAGGAGTAGGCAATGATTTTTTAACAATCTGTCACTTTCAGCAACAGCTGGAACCTCTCTCTTTAGAACTAGGAGATGATTTTTGAACAGTAATCTATCCCTTACAGCAACAGCTGGAACCTGGCACTATAGGAGTAGGCAATGATTTTTGAACAATAGTCTGTCCCTTACAGCAACAGCTGGATCCTCTCCCTTTAGAAGTAGGAGATGATTTTTGAACAATAATCTGTCCCTTACAGCAACAGCTGAAACCTCTCCCTTTAGAACTAGGAGATGATTTTTGAACAATAATCTGTCCCTTACAGCAACAGCTGGAACCTGACCCTATAGGAGTAGGCAATGATGTTTGAAAAATAATCTGTCACTTAAAGCAACAGCTGGAACCTCTCCCTTTAGAACTAGGAGATGATTTTTGAACAATAATCTGTCCCTTACAGCAACAGCTGGAACCTGGCCCTATAGGAGTAGGCAATGATTTTTGAACAATAATCTGTCCCTCTAAGCAACAGCTGGAACCTGGCCCTATAGGAGTAGGCGATGATTTTTGAACAATAATCTGTCCCTCTAAGCAACAGTTGGAACCTGGCCCTATAGGAGTAGGCGATGATTTTTGAACAATAATCTGTCCCTTACAGCAACAGCTGGAACCTGGCCCTATAGGAGTAGGCGATGATTTTTGAACAATAATCTGTCCTTTACAGCAACAGATGGAACCTGGGCCTATAGGAGTAGGCGATGATTTTTGAACAATAATCTGTCCCTTACAGCAACAGCTGGAACCTGACCCTATAGGAGTAGGCAATGGTTTTTGAACAATAATCTGTCACTTACAGCAACAGCTGGAACCTCTCCCTTTAGAACTAGGTGATGATTTTTGAACAATAATCTGTCACTTACAGCAACAGCTGGAACCTGGCCCTATAGGAGTAGGCAATGATTTTTGAACAATAATCTGTCACTTACAGCAACAGCTGGAACCTCTCCCTTTAGAACTAGGAGATCATTTTGAACAATAATCTGTCACTTACAGCAACAGCTGGAGCATGGCCCTATAGGAGTAGGCAATGATTTTTGAACAGTAATCTGTCACTTTCAGCAACAGCTGGAACCTTTCCCTTTAGAACTAGGAGATGATTTTTGAACAATAGTCTGTTACTTACAGCAACAGCTGGAACCTGGCCCTATAAGAGTAGGCAATGATTTTTGAACAATAATCTGTCCCTTACAGCAACAGCTGGAACCTGGCCCTATAGGAGTAGGCAATGATTTTTGAACAATAATCTGTCCCTTACAGCAACAGATGGATCCTCTCCCTTTAGAACTAGGAGATGATTTTTGAACAATAATCTGTCCCTTACAGCAACAGCTGGAACCTCTCCCTTTAGAACTAGGAGATGATTGTTGAACAATAATCTGTCCCTTACAGCAACAGCTGGAACCTGACCCTATAGGAGTAAGCAATGATGTTTGAAAAATAATCTGTCACTTAAAGCAACAGCTGGAACCTCTCCCTTTAGAACTAGGTGATGATTTTTGAACAATAATCTGTCACTTACAGCAACAGCTGGAACCTTGCCCTATAGGAGTAGGCAATGATTTTTGAACAATAATCTGTCACTTACAGCAACAGCGGGAACCTCTACCTTTAGAACTAGAAGATCATTTTGAACAATAATCTGTCACTTACAGCAACAGCTGGAACATGGCCCTATAGGAGTAGGCAATGATTTTTGAACAGTAATCTGTCACTTTCAGCAACAGCTGGAACCTCTCCCTTTAGAACTAGGAGATGATTTTTGAACAATAATCTGTTACTTACAGCAACAGCTGGAACCTGGCCCTATAGGAGTAGGTGATGATTTTTGAACAATAATCTGTCCCTTACAGCAACAGCTGGAACCTGGCCCTATAGGAGTAGGCGATGATTTTTGAACAATAATCTGTCCCTTACAGCAACAGCTGGAAGCTGGCACTATAGGAGTAGGTGATGATTTTTGAACAATAATCTGTCCCTTACAGCAACAGCTGGAACCTGGCCCTATAGGAGTAGGTGATGATTTTTGAACAATAATCTGCCCCTCTAAGCAACAGCTGGAACCTGACCCTATAAAACTAGGAGATGATATTAGAACAATATAAACTGTCCCTCTAAGCAGAAACCTCTACCTTGTGCAGTCAGATCGTTCTGTAATGCAGGGTGAGATCTGCAATCTGTCATTCAAAGCAGCAGTATGAGAAATCTCGAATTAGTCCAGAATCAGATCGTTATGTAATACAGGGTGAGATCTGCAATCTATCCCTCAGAGCAGCAGTAGTAGAAATCTCTAATTAGTCCAGAATCAGATCGTCCTATAATGCAGGATGAGATGTTAAAATATCTGCAATCTGTCCCTCACAACGACGCCGGCAGCTTCCTCTCCCTACACTAGTCAGAGTCTCAGAGAGCATGTGACATGCAGCACTGTGACTCCAGCTTATAAAGAGGCTGGGTCACATGATGCACTGGCCATTCACAGCAATGCCATTAGTAGGCATGGCTGTGATGGCTTCTAAGGGCAAACCAGTGAAACGCTGGTTGATTGGCTGCCCTGCAGCTATTCAACATGCGCGATTCAACTACCAGAACCCAGAACCTGAACCCGAACGTTTTTTGAAATGTCCGGGTTCGGGTCCGGGTCCCGGACACCCCAAAGTTCGGTACGGACCCAAACTTTACAGTTTGGGTTCGCTCCACTCTAATAATCTCTAAACACCAAAGTGTTCAGCATTAGAGTTGAGCGAACCCGTGGATGTTCGGATTCGGTGGGTTCGGCCGATCTTCGGAAAAAAGTCTGGGTTTGGTACCGAACTTGACAAGAACTTTACCCCGAACCCCATTGAATTATATGGGGACCAAACTTTTCGGCACAAAAATTACTGTAAAAGAGTCCTGGAAAGTGCTAGAAGGCTGAAAAATGATTTTAGAACAATAATCTGTCCCTTACAGCAACAGCAGGAACCTGACCCTATAGAACTAGGAGATGATTTTAGAACAATAATCTGTCCCTCTAAGCAGTAGACTCTACCTAGTCCAGTCAGATCTTTCTGTAATGCAGGATGAGATCTGCGATCTGTCCCTAAAAGCAGTAGTAGTAGTAATCTCTACTAGAGTTGAGCAAACCTCTGGAAGTTTGGGTTCTGCTGGTCCGACCGAACTTTGGGACAAAGTCCGGGTTCGGGTCCGGACGGAACCCGAACGATCGCACGGACCCCGAACCCCATTGAAATCAATGGGGACCCGAATTTTTAGGCACAAAAATGGCTGTAACATAGTCCTGGAAAGCCCTAGAGGGCTGCAAAAGGAAGTAAAATGGGGGTAAGGGTAGGGCAAGTGCCCTACAAAAAAATGGGGATAGGGAAAATAAATTAAAATCAAATAAAAAAATGGGAAGGGGGGTGGATGTGGAGTAGGAGCCTAGAGGTTGACTAGGCCGTGCCCGTGTAGGTGGAAGTGGCAGTGGTAGAGGAGTAGGAGGAGGTAGCCAACATGTTTTTTTTTTTTTTGTATTGAGGCCTATTCAAAAAAACAAGTATGTGAATGGCTGTGTGAAAAAAAACTTATCCGGAGTTATGTTTTTTTTTTTTTTGTACAACCGATGGAGGAGGATGAGGAGATGGTGACGGTGAAGGTGGATGTGCCCGTGCCGGATCAGTTGGAGATCCGAGGATGAGGTGTAGGTGGGGGGAAGGGTAAAAAAATAAACTAAAATTAAATAAAAGGGATAGGGGTAAAAAAACATCCCGTGAACGGGATGGGAATGGGGGTAAAATGAAGGAAAACGTCGGGAGATCCCGAAAGGTCCTGATACAATGTCGGTAAAAACACGGATTTTTAAGCCCAGGGGTAACTAAAGTTACCCCAAGCCCCAGGCACGCTAGCAAGCCCAAGGCAGGCCTGGGCTTGGGCCTGAAACAGGGTTTCAAGCCAGCCTGGTCGTCTTGGGTTTGAAGGTCTCCAAACGAGTTGAGATCATCTCTAATGATGATGATGACGAAAATCCCT
>BLSH010019869.1:1217290-1231386 GCA_018402905.1 Glandirana rugosa
TATAAGAGACAGTGATTGTGTTTTCCTCTATTTCCTGGATGAGCAGCCCTATTTAAACTTCCTGCTTCCTGTAGCAAATGCTGTCCATTCTACAGCGTGTGAGTGTTCCTGAGTAGTCTGTATCCTGATTTTCTGTTCCTGTGACCCGGCTTGTTTCTGACGTTGATTGATCTCCACCTGCACCGACCCCCAGCTTGCCCACGACCATTCTCCTGCCTGATCCTTGTGTACTTCACCTGCCTGCCTGTTGACGACCTTGCCTGCATCTGACGACCCCTCTGCCTACTCCACCTGTACCGCTTTGCCAGCCAGTTGACAACCTCAGCTTGCACCACCACTCTACTACTGCACGAGCCGCAACTGGACCCTTCACACCATCACCAGTGATCCTGTCCGACCCTCGTGCCCCCCTGTGCTCCCGAACCTCCTATCTGCTCTACCAGGGGTTCCCGAACCAGGGCCGTAAGAGTGGTTGCTCCCTGCACAAGACAGACTCCACCACCAGGTGCGTGACACCAACCCTTGACATACAAGACTTTGTAACTTATGTGTCTGACAGGAAGTTCTGGGAAGCCAGAAGGACTGGCAAATCTGAATGGGAGATACCTCTAACCTAAGTTGAATAATCTTGCATTCCTTCTTCACAACAAAGGTAGGAAATTACAATTGATGTGTATTTGGAGCATAACTGAGGCTCCTTAGGCTGTGTTGCCAAAATGGCTTCAACACCTGGGAGTCACTGAAACTCTGATGTTGCCTTCTCTGAGGGCAACTGTACAGTATTCTCCTGAGTGTTCAGGAATGTCATTATTATAATGAGATTAATCAGCCCTCCCCAGTTGATGGCCCATCCAAATTTGATCAGAATCTAAATCAGATTTTGCCAGGACCTAGAGGATTGTTTAAATAAGAAACACCTGTAGCCCTTGCTCACGCAAGATGGCCACTACTGGAAGTAATGTCCTGGGAAATATATTGGGCCTGTGGAAAGGCCAAAGGTTGTCAAATTAACTTGAAGTGAAATTCTCGAATGGCCAAGTGAAGCTACTCACAGAATCGTGGGTGTACCGAATTGTGTATATACTGTATACACATCTGCTAGATCTAGAGACAACCTACAGCTGCTTCATCTGATGGCTTGAGAGCAACCATTCCATATGAAGTTTTGGATCTTGAGCTTTCCTTCTGCTTCATGCCTAAGTCTACTTTTGGACTAAGAATATCATGAAGAATATAATCCTTGACATCTTCTTTGGACAGATGGCTTACTGTTGAAACAAGATTTGGTAACATTTGCTTAAAGCTTTGTTTGCTCTAAGGAACCATGGTGGGAATGAAATGGAGGAGAGGAAAGAAAATTCCAATGGCTTAACCCACAGACTGCATATACCTCTTCTAAATCGAATTGACTGCTGTTCAAATTGGATTCAGTGATATCTAGAATGGGGATTAATCCCTTAGATCAAGTCACCAATACCCAGGTGGTAGGCAGAAAGCGAGAAAATGAAGCAGCGTAGACCTTAGAATAGCTTTAGAAGAGAATGAAAGAACCTATAATCATCTTTCTTTGTTCATATAATTCCATGTCTGCTCCTCTCTAGGAGCAGCAAGGTTCTTCTTCACCCAAATTTGCCCAGTAGGTGTCGAACTGCAGAAATGTATGCAAATATTGTCAGAGTAGGTTCAGGATCAGTGGGTCCTGTGCAATAAGAAAGCCACTGGTCTTGACTAGAGTTGAGCACACACCTGGATGTTCAGGTTTGACGAGTTCAGCCGAACTTCGCAAAAAAGTTTGGGCTCGGTAATGAACTTGACCCAAACATGACCCCGGACCCCAAACCCCATTGAAGTCAATGGGGACCCAAACTTTTCGGCACAAAAATGGCTGTAAAAAATTCCCTATAGCACTAGGAGACGATTTTAGAACAATAATCTGTCCCTTACAGCACCAGCAGGAACCTCTCCCTCTAGAACTAGGAGATGATTATAGAACAATAATCTGTCCCTTACAGGAGCAGCAGGAACCTCTCCCTATATCACTAGGAGATGGTTTTAGAACAATAATCTGTCCTTCTCAGGAGGAGCAGGAACCTCTCCCTATAGAACTAGGGAATGATTTTAGAACAATAATCTGTCCCTCAAAGCAGTAGACTCTACCTAGTCCAGAATCAGATAGTTCTGTAATGCAGGATGAGATGTTATTAGATCTGCAATCTGTCCCTCAAAGCAGTAGTAATAGTAATCTCTACCTAGTCCAGAATCAGATCGTTCTGTAATGCAGGATGAGATGTTATTAGATCTGCAATCTGTCCCTCACAGCGCCGGCAGCATCCTCTCCCTACATTAGCCTGAGAGCATGTGACATGCAGCACTACGTGACTCCAGCTTATACAGAGGCTGGGTCACATGATGCACTGGCCAATCACAGCCATGCCATTAGTAGGCATGGCTGTGATGGCTTCTAAGGGCAAGCTAGTGAAATGCTTGTTGATTGGCTGCCCTGCAGCTATTCAACAGGCGGGATAAAATACCCGAACCCAGACTTTTTTCAAATGTCCGGGTTCGGGTCCGGGTCACGGACACCCCAAAGTTCGGTACGGATTCGCTCAACTCTAGTCTTGACTGCGCAGTCAGTAGAGGTAAAACATCTATACACACAATTAGAGGTATGACATATGTAATATAATATAATAAAGTGACTTCAGTGCCTAAATAAATAAATAACAAAATATAAAGTGCATACATAAAAAAGTGACTTAGTACATTAAACTGTGCAACAAATGTGGGTATTTAGATAAATTCCATCAATACAATAGTGACACATCAGAAGTGACATAATATGAATGTCTGATATAACGAGTCCATAAATAACTCTATTATTTCTTCACAATGACTCATAGAACAGTTCGATTTAATAACAACAGGTGTCTCCATGCTCAGAACAGTGCTCAAAACAACTCCATTCAGTGTTTGAACTTGTGCGACCAAAATCAATTGGAGTCAATCTGGTGGGTATCATGGAACCCCACCAGGGGGACTCTCGTGACGGTGCTCTCCTAAATGTGCTCTCAGAACTCTCACCTCCAAGGCACAGTACTTGCGCCTTAAGCTAGAACACAGCTAGCTATGCTGCTATATCCTCCTCCTAGGGGGCATCCTTCAATTGGCTCCCAGTATCCTCTTAGCCTCTATGGTAGGAAGGTATCGAGTGTTGAATCTTCCCCTCATAAACAAAAAGGACAAGCTCCCATAGCGCAGTATTGTTGATAATAAGCAATTTATTTAACTAAAAAGTGGCTGCTTACATTAAAATAAAAAAACCAGAGCGTTTTCAATAAAACATCGGCGTCGCCGCCTCTCACTATGCTTCCGGCTTCAGGTACGTCAGTAATGATCATTACTGGTCTCTAGGTAAGCTCATGGGTCCTGGCTCTTTCAGCTGAAGGACTGAAGTCATAATAAATACATGGAAGTACTTTCTAGGACATTAGCATTAATACACCAATAGTGGCAATCCATACAACCATCTGCAGAGCATCGCAGGGTCATAGCCCCACTCACAACTGTAATTTACAACCAGTCGCAGTGCCAGAGGTCCACCACATGATCAGCAGCAAATGGACCCCTGAGCAAAGTCTGAAGCACATCATACTGAAGCAATTACAGATCGATAACGCAGAGCACTGAAATTTACTCGCATTAGAAATAACATGTTAATATATAGCAGTCATTAGCACTAAAGAGTTAATATATCACAGACAAAGCAATGAAGGGTTAATAGACATCAGACAATTAGCACTGGCAGGTTAAGCTACAGTAGGCAAATGTACTGCAAAGGTTAATGCAACAAAATTAAGCATTAAAACATTAATACACACTAATGCCTAGTACACACGGTGCAACAGTAGTACAACCACACGTTCAACTTTTGCCCAAAATCGGCTGTTGGCTGTTGTGTCTAGCCTACTGACATTAGTTAGTTGTACAACAAAGCTGAACATAGTTACGTGTTATGAGCGTCTAGAGAGGAAGTTCAGGTGAATGTGATTTGGCAATTAGGAACGCAGGTTTACACGACGGTACACTTTCGGGCATTCTTTTTGCACATACAACTTTTGTTGTACAACTTCTGTACACACGAGTCAAACATCGTACCACAGCTGGTTATACAACAAAAGTTTTCTAGTCTGCTCAGCCAACTTCTGTTGTACGACTGTTGAACGTCGGCTGTTGTAATCGCGCTTACTAATGGTCGGATTATCGTACATCAAGCTGTTGTAAGACTGTTGTTTTACGACCGTTGCATCATGTGTACAGGCCTTAAGTCAAGCCTGCAGAGCCAGACATTGCTGAGTTACTAGGAAAGGCTTAACTCTGCAACAGCAAACACCTGCTATCAGCCTAAGCATTAGCACTGCAGACACAAACCACAACCTGTGTGGCATTAGAAAAACAGAAAAGCAGTGCAAGATAACAGCATATACTTGTAGGCAACTTTTAACAGTATAACAGCAGCTGAATACTATTGTCTTATGCACCATGTGGTGCGCCTTACCCCCTGAATGTCTCATGGCCAGTAGGAAGTCCAATGATTTCCATCCATGGAGTCATGTTGAAGGAGACACTTGTACAATCTCTAGTGAACAGCATCCTACAACCCCAGTATCTGGACATGGAGAAGGCTTGTGCTCATAAATCAATCGTAAAAAATAATAAAAGGATTTACCCTATACCATGAACGTGTTATAAATATACAGGGTGGGCCATTTATATGGATACACCTTAATAAAATGGGAATGGTTGGTGATATTAACTTCCTGTTTGTGGCACATTAGTATATGTGAGGGGGGAAACTTTTTAAGATGGGTGGTGACCATGGTGGCCATTTTGAAGTCGGCCATTTTGAATCCAATGCTTAGTTTTAACGTAACTTTATACTTTCATGAGTTATTTACAAGTTTCTGACCACTTATAAAATGTGTTCAATGTGCTGCCCATTGTGTTGGATTGTCAATGCAACCCTCTTCTCCCACTCTTCACACACTGATAGCAACACCGCAGGAGGAATGCTAGCACAGGCTTCCAGTATCCGTAGTTTCAGGTGCTGCACATCTCGTATCTTCACAGCATATGTTTTTTTTATGGTTTTTATGGTCAGTAAAAACCAATACCGGGTGAGCTGCTCTTTCCAGGAGGTACCGCCATTCCTCCAAAGCCAACTTGATGGCAAGCAATTCCCTATCACCGACATCATAGTTCCAGCAAGATGGTGCACCACCACATTATGGGTGTCAGGTCCGAGCATTCCTAGATGAACAGTTTCCTGGAAAGTGGATTGGTCATCGTGGGCCAGTTGAATGGCCCACAAGGTCTCCCGATCTGACCCCTTTAGACTTTTATCTTTGGGGTCACCTGAAGGCAATTGTCTATGCTGTGAAGATACGAGATGTGCAGCACTTGAAACTACGGATGCTGGAAGCCTGTGCTAGCATTTCTCCTGCGGTGTTGCTATCAGTGTGTGAAGAGTGGGAGAAGAGGGTTGCATTGACAATCCAACACAATGGGCAGCACATTGAATACATTTTATAAGTGGTCAGAAACTTGTAAATAACTCATGAAAAAATAAGGTTACGTTAAAACCAAGCACACCATTGTTTTTCTTGTGAAATTCCCAATAAGTTTGATGTGTCACATGACCCTCTTCCTATTGAAAAAACAAAAGTTGGATTCAAAATGGCCAATTTCAAAATGGCCGCCATGGTCACCACCAATCTTGAAAAGTTTCCCCCCTCACATATACTAATGTGCCACAAACAGGAAGTTAATATCACCAACCATTCCCATTTTATTAAGGTGTATCAATATAAATGGCCCACCCTGTATAACTGAAAAATGTGATAGATGCAATTCAATCCACAAAAATCATACAAAACCATATGTAAAAAAAATAAAAATAAAATAAAGTGCATAATTGAAAAAAAGTCCAGACGTTGTAAATAACAGAATCCAATTCAGTCCATAAAATGATGATTTCCAAGTGTAGTGAGAATTTGAAATTATTAAGAGAATCCTCCACCACACCAATTCATCTGTGCACGGTTCCTCCACCAAACAAAAAATGCCCTTACCAGAGCTCCATGACCCTCTATTACGGGGGATCAGGAAACGCTTGCGTGGACACCAGGCCTCCACCTAGCCCTTGATATGGGATGTCACAACTTCAGCCCTCAGTATTAGTCGTAGGGTCCATACAGCAAGATGGAAGGAAAACCACAATAGTGTGATACCGTTTAAAAAAATACACGTTTATTTAGAATAATATGCAGTTACAAGAGGTCCAAAGAAGAAAGGCACCATAAGCTGGAAATAACAGTGTGCAAAGTAGCGGTGGGATCCAAAACAGCACTTCTGTCCAATCGATTTCGTCCCAACGGACTTCTTCCGGAGCATGAAGGCTGCTTGTATCCACCGCCATTAAATACTAGTGTCTATGTTCCCATAGGTTGTTACTAAATTTCGGTCATCCAATCCGTTGCAATTAACCCTGCATGATCAAATAGATGGCTTGGCTAATTTAGCATGGGAAGCGTCACTCCCCTGTTTAGTACAGTGTCTGCAAAGAATGTACCAATCAAGGGGGCCAGACCGAGGCTAAGGATGTACTGCACATGCGCTCTGGCAATCCGTGCATGCCCTGCGTCCTACACATGGGAAGCGTCACTCCCCTGTTTAGTACAGTGTCTGCAGAGAGCGTACCCAGCGAGCGGACCAAAACGAAACTAGGGATATACTGCGCATGCGCTCAGGCTATCTGTACGCGCCCTGCTCTCCACACACTTCACGCGCTCGCATTTCTCATTAGGCCGCATTGAATTATGGGCAATGTAGTATAACTCAATGGCATAACACATCAACTCATCTTTATGGCGACCGGAATAGTAAACAAACCATAGAAATTACAATTCACTGTAACAAAGGTTAAAATCTCCAAGTTTGTAATTCATATTAAAAACAAAGTTACACTTGAATTAAATTCGGCCACTAGAATGATAAAACAAACCATGATTTGTACTAAAAGTGAAATTACACTAAAATTAAATACATTCGACCACTAAAGAAATAAAACACTTAATTAAGGCAAAAAATAAAAAAGGTATAGTTAATCAACAATATGTAATAAAATTGAACATTATTTTCTCCTATAAAATTTGTTTTATGGAATTTGGAAAAGACAGGAAGGAGGATTCGGGGAAGGGTACTCAGAACACAAATAGAGGAGATTAGTGCAACAACAGCTGCACTCAATCCCATTCTGTGATGATATAAGAAAGATTATTTTGAGCAAGGCCTACCCATACATTCGGGAGATTATGAAAACCAGGTGCACCAACACATATATCAGGAATTATCTATGAAACAATTAACGTCCATCTCTATATTCAACCCCACTGGAGAGTGGCTCCCAAGCAAAAAGATCCATTTGGATTCTAATCTAGAGAGCTCCCTCACTTTTAAACTCCCTCTCCAGTGGGATGTGTAGCTATCAATCCCTACGAATAGGGTCCCTATCATAATGCCTGGATACGCTATTTTCCTTAAAGCCTTTGCGGATGTTAGTTAAATGCTTGCCCAACCTCACATTCAAGGCTCTTGTGGTCAGGCCCACATACTGCAGACCACACGGGCACTGCAGCATGTAGACCACATGTGTAGTCCTGCATGTGATGAAGGACTCAATCTTAAAATTTCGACCCGTAGCGGTAGAAGAGAAGTTTATAATTTTCCTAGCGCGGCATGAATTTAGACTACAAATCTGACATTGTCCGCATTTATAGTAGCCCTTAAGATCATGGAACCTATACGAACCTCTTGGGGGGTCAACAATATTTCTTACCAGTACGTCTTCCCTTTTATGATGTCTGCCGGCGACCCGCAATCGCCTTCTAGAGAGGACGAACGGGGAACTGCCAATGTAAACACAGCAGTTTCCCGTTCTGTCAGTGGACATGGCAGTGATCTACTGATTCCTATCATTGGGATCAGTTAGATCTGTCATGCCCCTGCCAGCCCAGCCCCCACACAGTTAGAACACTCCAAGGGAAGACAGTTAACCCCTTGATTGCCCCTGCAGGTTAACCCCTTCCCTGCCAGTGA
Organism: Glandirana rugosa; assembly: GCA_018402905.1. NCBI lineage: Eukaryota > Metazoa > Chordata > Amphibia > Anura > Ranidae > Glandirana > Glandirana rugosa. The sequence continues at coordinate 1,225,445 of BLSH010019869.1, forward strand.
CATTTACACAGTAAACAGTGGCTATTTTTAGATCCGATCGCTGTATAAACATCAATGGTCCCAAAAAAGTGTTAAAAATTGCCTCAATATCGCAGTCCCGATAAAAATCGCAGATCACCACCATTACCAGGAAAGAAAAAAAAATTGTGCCAACGCCATGGTTTTTTATGGTTTGTAAATGTGGCATCTTTTGCGCAAACCAATCAATGAACGCTGATTGCAATTTTTTTTACCACAAATATGTAGAAAAATATATATTGGCCAAAACTGATAAATACATTCAATTTTTTTATATTTTTTTTGGATATGTATTATAGCAAAAAATTAAAACTATAGTTTTTTTCAAAATTGTCGCTCTTTTTTTGTATAGCGCAAAAAATAAAAACCACAGAGGTGAACAAATATCACCAACACACCATCAATTTTGTTTGGGTACAACGTCGCATGACAGTGCAATTGTCAGTTAAAGCAATGCAGTGCCGAATCTCAAAAAGTGCTCTGTTCAGGAAGGGGGTAAATCCTTCCGTGGCTGAAGTGGTTAATGACAAAATTTGCCTCAAATACAAAGTAGCTAAATTTCTGTTTGTAGTATTATATTTGGAAAATTAACCCTCATGCTATTAGATAGCTCAAGGATTACTCTGCATGGTATTTTAAAGCCTACTTATAGACTAATAGCATCAGAAGGATTCTGCTACTGCAAGAGGATGATGATATGTTTATTTTAACATATTAATTTATGCATAAGATTTCCATCTACTATTAAAACCAAATACTGATATTTCATGGGATTTTAACCCCTAAATCAATTAAGTACAAGTATTAAAAATTGCAGTTAAGCAAATAGGAGAAGATTTGGGACTTTAAATGGAGCATGTGATGGATGACAAGTAAATTGATGGATATTTAAACCTGAGTTTATTGAATGGTACACATTGTAATAAATACATAAAAAAAAGTATTCAAAGTATCAATAATCACAGTGGTCAACAGGGTATTCATCATATTACAAGTGAATAATCAATACAAATAATTAATACATAGTAGACTGCCCCCCTCCATCAAATTAATTTATGTACACTAAGGTAAGTATTAAACTCTGCATGGTCAATGACCTCACTGATCTCTTGAGGGTGTCGAGATTGTATGGTATCTATACCGCATGTGGAACATAGGCACCGTAGTTGGTAGCTCTATGCGTTTTGCGGCTTTTAGCCGCTCATCAGGAGCAAATGCCTGGTGTATCTGTAACAAAACAATTGGGTACAATAAATGACAATAAATGTCAAGGATAAGGAGGGGTGAATGAACCCCCAAAAAAGGGAGACTGCTCATGAGGTCCGTGTACAGATGGTACGGCGTTGGGGCAGAAAGAACGCCCAAGGCATCATGGTCGGGAGCTGTGGGAGGGTACAGCCGCAACAGCCGGCAGTGGCACGCCTCAGGTGGGTACAGGCATCACAGGGTGAGATTGTGGATGGATCCGCTGTGGGGTGTCAATAGTGGATTGATATGGTAAGTAGTGCTAGGTGGTGGGTGTCAATTGGGAATGGGAAAGGAAAGAAGGTGGGAGAATGTGAGGAAGGGAAAGAAGAAAGGGAAAAAGGGAAACAGAAGAGGGGAGAGAAGACATAACAAAAGGGGAGAACAAGGAAAGTAAAGTGGAAAGAACAAAGCTGAATGGGGGCCAGACTGCAGCCAAGATACATTGGCACATCATTACTGCTAATTGATTGGTTGCTAGAGGTTACTGTACATCATTACTGCTCACCCATCACTTCGCTACATAACCCCAACCAGCTCTCCATAGCCCTGCTTACAACCACCCTGTACTCTTCATAGCCCCACCCATGATATCCCCTTTACTCTCAATAACCTTTATCACAAAGTGCTCTCTCCATAGTCCCACCCCAAAATGCCACTTAACTCTCCATAACCCCACCTCAATATTCCCCTCATCTCTTCATAGCCCCACATCCAAATGCCACTCAGTTCTCAATAGCCCCTCCCACAAAGCCCCCCTCTACATACAGTGGGGCAAAAACGTATTTAGTCAGCCACCAATTGTGCAAGTTCTCCCACTTAAGATGAGAGAGGCCTGTAATTTTCATCATAGGTTCACTTCAAGTATGAGAGACAAAATGAGAAAAAAAAATCCAGAAAATCACATTGTCTGATTTTTAAAGAATTTATTTGAAAATTATGGTGGAAAATAAGTATTTGGTCAATAACAAAAGTTCATCTCAATACTTTGTTATATACCCTTTGTTGGCAATGACAGAGGTCAAACATTTTCTGTAAGTCTCCACAAGGTTCTTACACACTGTTGCTGGTAGTTTGGCCCATTCCTCCATGCAGATCTCCTGTAGAGCAGTGATGTTTTGGGGCTGTTGCTGGGCAACATGGATTTTCAACTCCCTCCAAAGATTTTCTATGGAGTTGAGATCTGGAGACTGGCTAGGCCACTCCAGGACCTTGAAATGATTCTTACGAAGCCACTCCTTCATTGCCCGGGCGATGTGTTTGGGATCATTGTCATGCTGAAAGACACGTTTCATCTCCAATGCCCTTGCTGATCGAAGGAGGTTTTTACTCAAAATCTCACTATACATGGCCCCATTCATTCTTTTCTTTACACGGATCAGTTGTCCTTATCACTTTGCAGAAAAACAGCCCCAAAGCATGATGTTTCCACCCCCATGCTTCACAGTAGGTATGGTGTTCTTTGGATGCAACTCAGCATTCTTTGTCCTCCAAACACGACAAGTTGAGTTTTTACCAAAAAGTTCTATTTTGGTTTCATCTGACCATATGACATTCTCCCAATCCTCTTCTGGATCATCCAAATGCTCTGTAGCAAACTTCAGACGGGCCCAGATATGTACTGGCTTAAGCAGGGGGACACGTCTGGCACTGCAGGATTTGAGTTCCTGGTGGTGTAGTGTGTTACTGATGGTAGCCTTTCTTACTTTGGTCCCAGCTCTCTGCAGGTCATTCACTAGGTCCCCCCGTGTGGTTCTGGGATTTTTGCTCATGGCTCTTGTGATCATTTTGACCCCACGGGGTGAGATCTTGCGTGGAGCCCCAGATCAAGGGAGATTATCAGTGGTCTTGTATGGCTTCCATTTTCTAATAATTTCTCCCACAGTTGATTTCTTCACACCAAGCTGCTTACCTATTGCAGATTCAGTCTTCCCAGTTTGGGTTCAGGTCTACAATTTTGTTTATGGTGTCCTGTGACAGCTCTTTGGTCTTGGCCATAGTGGAGTTTGGAGTCTGACTGTTTGAGGTTGTGGACAGGTGTCTTTTATACTGATATTGAGTTCAAACAGGTGCCATTAATACAGGCAACGAGTGGAGGACAGAGGAGCCTCTTAAAGAAGAAGTTACAGGTCTGTGAGAGCCATAAATCTTGCTTTTTTTGTAGGTGATCAAATACTTATTTTCCACCATAATTTGCAAATAAATTCTTTAAAAATCAGACAATGTGATTTTCTGGATTTTTTTTTCTCATTCTGTCTCTCATAGTTGAAGTGTCCCTATGATGAAAATTACAGGCCTCTCTCATCTTTTTAAGTGGGAGAACTTGCACAATTGGTGGCTGACTAAATACTTTTTTGCCCCATTGGCTCCCACTGCTGTCAATCAAATCCAATGATGCAGGAGCCAGGGGGGTAGGGCAGAGTCCTGCAGTCTGTGTCAATGGATGCAGCAGCAGGCCATGGGAGCACGCCCGCACAAGTCACCCCAGGAAAAATGCTTCCCTGATGGGTCACTCGATGTGGGGAGGAGCAGGAGTGCCTCTAGGGAACCCCAGAAGAGGAGAATCGGGCCACTCTACCTTGACATGTTTGTTATTTAAAAAAAAAAGCTGAACCTTTACAATCACTTTAAGCATCACTGCTCCTTTAAAAATAATCTTTTTAAAAAAAATTTTTTGCATTGAAACACCAAGGCAGTACCCAGGCCCCCATACCCTTTTTATGGCCAATAACTTGCATATAAGCCTTTAACATGGGGACTTTGGAATTTTCAAGTTCGGGTCCCATTGACTTTAATAGGGTTCACCGTTTGGGTCCAAACTTTTGCGATGTTCGAGAAATCTGGCGCAAACTGAACCGCAAAATGCAATATAGTACCAGATTTTGGTAAAATATAAAAGACAAGGATGTGCTGAGTAAATAGGTACGCAACATGTCAAGGAGTAATATTATGTATATCTGTGGAACTGCAACAAACTTTCATTTTAAAAGCTCATACAGATCAGTTAGAATTAAACATGCATAATGAACCTAGAATTATTGTTCTCACTCCAGCATGTACAGCAATATGTAACATGTGTATCCTGATCTACGTTTTTCATGCAATGGGGTTATTTACAATCTTACATGTGTTTACGTGGGGAGAGTCAAATTTTGGTTTAAATGCTTGGGTGTAACTTTCATTTTGTATAATATTTATTGCTCCCGTTCTCTACAAATAATCTAATGGAGCACAATCTTATAGCTTATGGCTTTTTCCCAGCCATACTGTGTGGGGAAAGTGACATTAGGACCCGGAAACATTTTACTCATTGCTTCTGGGTTATTAGCAGGAAGGGAACATCAATGAGCGGAGGATCACTGTTCACTGATCTTCCTCCTTTCTATCTGGTGGCACCCACTGTGCCAGTCTCAGGTCCATTGATAGGAGCCTGAAACCCGGGAAACATGGTGGGGTGCGTGGTTGGGCGGTGGCACTTATAGGGGTGTGTGGAAGCAATCTGGCAGCTGCAATGCCACTTGGTAACTTTGTTCTGGCAGCTGACAGTTGGTTTGTCAAATTTACACACACTACAGCTGGCAGGATTGTGTGTAACCCCCCCTCCCCCAGCCACACATGTATGGTATAAGGCACTGGTAGTAAGTAAAAGGGTAAAGTGTAAGTCCACCCAGAATAGAATACACTAATAACTGTTTGCTTTGTCATATCATTGCCTTATTGTTTCATTAACAATTTTATAATATTAAAGCTTGCAAGTGACACATTTTCATATTGCAAAAGGATATACAGTATATTTTGTGGTCATGAATTTTTGACGTTGTCAATTTACTTAATATAAAATGAAAAAAAAATAAGGAACTAACTAAAGGTTCCTTATACTAAATAAATCATAAATAATATGTAATATCATCAACGTGTACATTTTCTAATATAAAAACTGGTTATTTTCATGAAACAATTTTGCCTCTTAACCTAAGAGCTCCTTACACAGGTCACATGTAGTGATGGTAGCCTCAGAAGAATCTCTGGTTTGCTAAGTGTTGATTATAATTAGAGTTGAGCGAACTTCTAGAAGTCCGGGTTCTGCTGGTTCGGCCGAACTTCGGGACAAAGTCCGGGTTCGGGTCCGGACAGAACCCGAACTTTGTCCCGGACCCCGAACCCCATTGAAATCAATGGAGAATCCGGACTTTTAGCTACAAAAAATGTTGTAAAATAGTCCTGGAAGGTCCTAGAGGTCTGCAAAAGGAAGGAAATGTGGGTAAGGGTGGGACAAGTGACCTACAAAGAAATGGGGACAGGGAAATAACTTTAAATATTTTTAAAAAAATAAAAACATAAAAAATGCAAAAATGGAGATCATCTTCAAAATGGGTCTGAAAAGTATTAATTAACATTAGAGGCCATAGAACTGTTCTAAAATCATCTTCAAACTGTGTCAAAAAAGTATAAATAAGCCGGGAGTACCCATATCACTGTTCTGCAAAATGTGTGTATCACTTTAAATGAAACCGTCAATCATTGCACATCTCTTCTGCACAATTATTTCAAGTCTGTGTGTCACTTTAAATCAAACCGTCAATCATTGCACATCTTTTATTCACACTTCTTTTTAAAATGTGTGTATCACTTTAAATGAAACCGTTTTTCTTCACACTTATTTTCTACACGTTACTAAC
>BLSH010019869.1:1233504-1252518 GCA_018402905.1 Glandirana rugosa
ATATTAATCTCAACTCGCTTGGGCCTGACATTTCAAACCCAGGCATGGCTTGAAACCCCACAGGCCCTGGGCCTGGGCCTGGGCCTGAAAAGTTTTTTTCAGACCCAAGCCCAGGCCCCAAGACCATTAAAATTACTTTTTAGAATTTTTACGACATTTTTTCGGGTCCTTCCAAGACCTCCAGACGTTTTCCTTCCGTTTACACCCATTCCCACCCTGTTCACGGGATGTTTCTTTACCCCTGTCCCTTTATTGAAATTTATAAATTTTTTTTTTATTTTTGTATTTTTTACGTTTTTACCTCTAGTAGAAGTTTTACCCAGACTTTTCATAATTAATGATGATCTCCATTTTTGCATTTTTTATGTTTTTATTTTTTTTTTAAATATTTAAAGTTATTTCCCTGTCCCCATTTCTTTGTAGGGCACTTGTCCCACCCTTACCCACATTTGCCTTCCTTTTGCAGACCTCCAGAACCTTCCTGGGCTTTTTTACAGCATTTTTAAGATTTTTCATTAAAATTACCAGAACCCCGGACCCGAACCCAGACTTTTTTTGAAAAGTCCGGGTCCGGGTCCGGGTCCCGGACACCCCAAAGTTCGGTACGGACCCAAACTTTACAGTCCGGGTTCGCTCAACTCTAATTATAATGCTTTACAAAAAGTTTGGATTACATTCCTTTCTCACCCATGCTTATACACTATAGGGGTTATTTACTAGAACTGGATCTTGCAAAATCAGGTGCAGCTCTGCATAGAAAGCAATCAGCTTCCAGGTTTTACTTTCAAAAGTATTTATTGTTTTGTTAGGACCATTATAAGCATGAAAGCAAGAGCAAGCATAAGTAACATAAATTTATAACATTGGTTGAGCTAGAGACAATCAAAGAAAGCTTTGAGATGCCTGAGTATGAATCTGGACACAGCGGATGTAACCGTGAGGGTACATATTCATATGTAAAATGGGTCATCTCAGTCCACGCCCAACACCCCGTGTGGGATCTAACTGTGACGGTAGAGGACAGTGAGCCCCTTGACATTATGTGAGAAGGTCAGCAATCAGTGTAAGAATAACATCTTTTAAGGGCTTCTCAAGTAATACTTGTCAGAGAAAAGTAGCTCAATGGCCTCACTAAACTGAAGTAAACCATCCTCTCGGTATAAGAAGAGAGGAGCAACAAAAGGTGAGCTTGTGGGTATCTCAAAAAACAATCAAACAAAAAATAGAGAGCAGAGGGGAAAAAGATTTGAAAGAGTGAACAGAAGACCAAAAATATAGAAAGAAGATTGAAAACCAAAAGAAAGAAAGTAGCGACCGAGGGGGGGAACCATCCTGCATCACTAACTGAGGGAGGGTCACAATGTGAGTCCAATTTGTAGGTAACAAGCCCAGAGTTCCCAGATTGATTCCCATTTCGCAGTAGAGTCCAGTAAAATACTGACCATTTTCTCTTGAGCCATGATCCAAGAGATCTTTCTCTTGGCTAAAGAGAAGGGAACTGTTGATTGTTTCCAGGAGCGGGCTATAGACAATTTGATCCCCGTAAAAATAAAGGCTACGAGTTTATTGGTTTCCTTAGAGGCGTTAAAAACTGGAAAGTTAAGTAGTGCCGTGTGGGGTTGTTTCTGGATAGGTAAACCCGTGCAAATCATTTGGAAGGCCTTGTTCCAAAAGTCCCTGGTTTTGGGACACTCCCAGCAGATATGTAACATTGAGCCCACATGGCCACATCCTCTGAAGCACAGGGGGGAAGCAGACGGGAACGTTCTGGATAGTCTCAATGGAACCAAGAACCATCTAGTCAGAACCTTTAGGTTAGCTTCTGTTAATGCTGTGTTTATGATCCCTTTGTAGGCCTGGGGCAAGGCCTTCTGCCAGTCAGAAAAGCTCCAGACCTGGCCCAACTCTCTCTCCCATTCTAGCATAGCGGGAGATTTAGAATCCACTCTGGACAGTGCCTGATAGATCACCGAAATCCCCCCCCCATCTGCTCCATGGTCCGGCCACACCAGACTTCATAATCAGTGATAGGAAGCTGGTCTGGTTTCACATTCCATATTTTGTGGAGGAAATGTGATATTTGGGAATAACTGAATTTTTCAGAGAGAGGCATATCGAGTTTACTATTGCAGTAGAGGAGAGATAGGGGGCCATTGGTGTGAAAGAAGTGTCCGATCCTGAAAAGGCCCTTGTTTAGCCACCACTGAAATGACTTGATATCTAATCAGGGTTACGGAAAAGATGGGCTAGCGGGTGCCATGGAGAAACGAGTCTTGGGTCTTTCCTAAGAGAGTCCCATAAGGCCACTGAGTGTGATAAGGATGGGGCCATAATTGGTGGTCTTGTGTTGGGTGGGCACCATCATAGAAAGTCAAGGGTGAAGTGTGGGGTGGCCTGTCTTTCAATCTGTACCTAGTCTGGCATAGCCACTTTGAAGTAGATAGTTGAGCTAGTTGGGCCGCTAGGTAGTATTTCTTAAGGTGTGGGAGGCCCAATCCCCCCCCCATTCCTAGGTCGGTACAAGCATTGTCTAGCTACTCTGTATCCTTTAGAACCCCATATAAATTTGATAATTTTAGCCTGATGCTTACGGAGGGGGGTAGAGGGTATGGATATTGGGAGAGATCGGAAGAGGTATAGTAGGCGGGGTAGGAGAGTCATTTTTACTGAGTTAACTCTACCTAGCCAGGAAAGGCCGAGTTTATCCCATTGTTTCAGATCAACTTCTAGTTTGTGGAACAGTGGTGGGTAATTAGCTGTATATAGACGATCAATAGAGTTTGTTTATTGGACCCTAAGTAGGAAAGTTCAGAGTCGCTCCAGGCGAAACTGAAGTTTTCCTTCAATTGGGTAACCAGGGGAAGTTGTAAATTTATGTTTAGTGTGGTGGACTTAGAATAATTCACCTTTAGGCCTGACACCGTGCTAAAGTCATCCAGTATGGAGCAGATACTTGGAGAGAGATTAATGGGGAAGTGACGAAGAGTAGGATGTCATCCACGAAGAGCGCACATTTGTGAGTCTGTGGACCACATCTCACACCGTGAATATCGAGGTGATCCCTTATGGCTGTGGCTAGTGTCTCTATTACAATTGCAAAAATTAGAGGGGAGAGGGGGCATCCCTGCCTGGTTCCCCTCGAGATAGGGAAAGGGTCAGAAAGTAAGCCCTGCATTTGAATTTGTGCCTGCGGGTTGGAGTAAAGCGCCCCTATGACATTCATAAAGTGATCCCCAAAACCCCAGGACCGATGTTAAGAAGGGCCATGAGACAGAGTCAAAAGACTTTTTCTGGTCTAGGGAGAGCAGAACCCCCCTTGAGGGTGTCCGCCATCCCAATTAGAGTTTAGCAATGAGATTATGTCGATGGCACGTCTGACCTGGTCTGGGCCCTGTCGTCCAGGGATAAACCCCACCTGGTCTTTGTGTATGTACAGACTAATAAACAATGCAATGCGGTCCGCCATTATCTTTGTCAAAATTTTGAGATCATTATTGATCAGTGAGATGGGGCGGTAATTGGCTACCAAACTCGGGTCCTTACCAGGTTTGGGGATCACTGTTATGAAGGCAGAATTTAGCGCTCTATCCAGAGTGGCACCTTTGCGGAGGTCATTAAAAAAGATAGAAAGATATGGGGCAAGAGTGGAGGCGAAATGTTTATAATAAGGTACTGAGAAGCCGTCCGGGCCTGGGGCAGAGTTGAGTTTTAGTGATTTAATCACCTGTGATACTTCTTCCGCTGTGATGGGGGCTTCAAGTCTGTCCCTATAGTGGTCTTTAAGTTTTGGGATCTTGTGTGATTTCAGGTAGGATTCTAGGGGGTTAGATGGAGACAACTTGTGTGCTCCATATAAGGATTTGTTGAGAAGTCATGAAAGGCTCGTAAGATCATTTTGGGATTTTGGGAGGGGGAGGATCATTTAAGCTTAATTCTAGGTAGAGCGTGCAACCTTATTTTGGGAGCGAGCTTAGAGGCTAATGCTGGACCTGGTTTGTCCATCTGGTGGTAGTAGCATGCCCCAGCCCAATGGAGGCTCTTTTCTGCTATGGTCATGAGAGCCAGGATTAGGGCAGCTCTAGTTGCGTCCAGTTTAGCTATTGAATCTGATGTTGGGTCACGCTTATGTCTGCTGCTCAGGGATGCAAATTCTTTGTCTAACTTGCCAATCTCAGCCTGTCTAGCTTTCCGGATACTGGCAGACAATTGGATTAGTTTTCCCCTAATTGTGGGCTTGTGGGCTGCCCATAGGATAGAGGGAGAGATGTATGGGGTATTGTTTAGTTGAAAATATTCTTGGATATGATTATCAATCTCACGGACATGGCAAAGATTAGTGAGGATGGAAGCGTTCAGCCTCCAGCTCCCCCTCCCCTGTGTGCCCGCTGATCATTTCAGAATTATGTAGAGCGTGGAATGGTCCGACCAGGCAGAGTCCCTGATGAAAGCCTTTGAAACCATTGGTATTATTTTGGAGGGTATGAGAAAGTGGTCTATCCTGGAGAGTGAATTATGTGAGTTAGAAAAATGAGTGTAGTCGCGTTTGGATGGATTCATCTCCCTCCACGAGTCTATTAGACCCTGTTGGTTGAGTAACTTAGCTACCGCTAGGCTCTGCCTGGTGGGACGAATGTGGCCCTTCCCTGGGGGGGCGAGCTTTATCCAACCCAACATCGAATGCTACATTGGAGTCACCTCCAAATATGATTGTGCCTTCAAGGAGCAGATCTAGGACTGTAAACATGGATCTAAAAAAGTTTTCCTGACCTGCGTTCGGGGCATAGTATGAGATTAGAGAGTAAAGGTGATTATCAATATGACCTTTGACTAGTAAATATCTGCCACCAGGGTCCCTGAAGACTAGAGTAGTGACAAAGTTGCACCATTTGGCGAAAAGGATAGCTACCCCTTTTGTTTTGTTATCAGCGTTGGCTAAGTGAAAGATGGGGAACTTTGGGTATATAAAGCCTGGTGAATATGATTTGAGTAAGTGTGTTTCCTGCAAGAATAAGATATCTACTTTATGGTTGTGGTAAAACTGAAGGGCTTTCCTGCATTTTATTGCCGAGTTCAGCCCTTGTACGTTGTGGGAAGCAATGCAAAGACAGGAGTTTGGTGGGAGAGGGTCAACCATGGAGCCAGAAGGGTTGGGCTATCACTGAACAACAGGCACTTACCTCAGTCTGGATGGAGTGTCCCGGAGGCCGTAGTTGAGAGTCTTCCCATCTGCTAAAGATGGTTGCTGTTAATTGATGCGGGAGCCCCTTGGACACTGAAAACATAAAGACAGAGATTAGAGAAAAGAGAAAAAGAAAAGTAGAGATAAGGGAGAACATCTAAACAGAGTATGGAGGATATTCTCAGGGGGGAAACCCCAACTCCTCAAATACCAAAACTTAACACCCCTCCTGAGGAGGAGAATCCCGACCCGGGGAGAGAAAAGATTTGTCTCCTCGGGTGAGGGGGAGCGCATGAGTACCGCTCCGGCAACCGAGCTCCAGAAGGGCTAAAGATAAACCTAAGACATGGCAATAAGTGAAGCAAGGCTAACTATAACTGGGAAAGGGAGTAAACCCTATCCCACAACTGAAGGTGCCAAACAGTGTCCCAGGTTCCCTGTGCTGAAAACAGACATAGGAGTAGGCTGAGTGCAATTGTGAAAAAGAAACAGGTGGCTCGTTTCCTCTGACATGAGGGACCAGTTTTCTTCATCATGATTGGCCAATGTTGGTGGAGTCAAAACATGAGGGTGATTCTTTGATGTGGCAGTTATGGCCATTCAGTAGGCCAACTTGTGCATCTTGAAATCTGTATTGCTCAAACCAGATATTTGTTAATTCCAGTCAGTTAAGTGTCTCTTCAGCCTATATAGAGACATAGGAAAGTGGTCAGGCCACAGTTAGGGGCAGTCAGCAAATAAGTGTGGCCTTAGAAGTGGGTAACGAGTGGATGAGGATGCCCCAAGGGGGCAAGGGCCTTTAGCCTAAACAACTGGGGGCAAAAAGTGAGTGAAGCTGCCTTGATAGGCGAGATCCAGGACCTTTCAGGGGGGAGACCTTCCTTAGCTTTCTTGGATTTTGACTTTTGCCAAAAGGGAGTAAGAGGGCTCATTGGAGGAGGGCGTTTGGTGGAGGACAGAGTAGAGGTCTGCATTGGAGAGGGAGGATCCTTGGGGAGAACTCCCAGTTTCTGGAGAAGAAATTTGCCATCTGGAAAAGAGGAGAATTTGAAAGATTTGTTATTCAGCTCAAATTTAAGCCCAAAAGGGAACTGCCACCAATATTTAATGTTTTTCTGTTGTAGCACAGTCAGCAGAGGTTTAAATGAGCGCCCGCATTGAATTATATAGGGAGAGATGTCCGCAAAGAGTTGTATGAAGTGTCCCAAGAGTTGTATCTGAGAGGAAAACCTGGTTTTCTTCATCAACTCCTCCTTAACCCCATAGTAGTGTGGCGGACGGCACCCAAAATGTCAGTGATGCTTTCAGGGAGGCCTCTGATCCTGAAATTCTGTCGTCTGGATCTATATTCCAAATCTTTCGATTTTAGCTACTTCTTCATCCAATTGTCTGTGCAGGTCTTGTATCCTGTCAGTGTTCTGATTAGCCCTTGCGACTGTGGTATCCATTTTGGTTTCAATAGTCTCAATGCAAGGTTTTGGAGACCTAGCTTAATTTCAGATGTTATCTTAGCTGCTGTGCTGGCCAGACCTCTGTCAAGCAGGTCTGAAAATTTAGCAAACATAAGTGAGATGTCTTGTGGTTGGGGGGAGATCAGGTCCTGTCTCTGTGGCTGGGCTGTGGCTGTGTGTTCAGCTGTGGGAGCCAGAATAGGACACATCAGTAATTCCTCCATGGTCTGATTAAGGAGGGATTCAGTGGATGCGGGGGAAGCCCGTCCCTAGTGAGATGTAACCCCGCAGTATCAGTCTCCTACCTCCTCTCTCCATGGGGACTGTGCTGAGGAGATGCTGTGTGTCTCCTCGTGGAGCATTCGTTTCGTCGCCATCTTGGGGTCTCCGGCCTCCGCTCCCGCTGCCGAGAATTGCACCCGCAGGTTCCTCCAGGCTTGCCCTGTGCACATAGGGTGGGTCCCTGGGTTGTGGTCGGCATTACTCGGGATGCTGGTGGGGAGGAAGCCTTCACTGGCGCGCGTTGGGGACTCTATGTCGCCGGAGCGGGATGGAGCTCAGGGACTAAGCGTCCATCTTGCCGGCTCCGTGCATGCGACGCAGTGAGATTCCGGGTTTTATTGCCAAACTTAATTGAACATCAATTTTGACCAAATTCCCTGTGCCTTTTTAGCTCACACATCCCCAAAACATCAGCAATCCACCAGTGTTTCGCAAACCTTGTTGACTCGTCTCCAAATGTAGCATTTGTGGTTGTTGTGAAAAAGCTAAATTTTGGTATCATCACTCCAAATGACTTTGTGGCAGAAGATTTGAGGCTTGTCTCTGTGCTGTTTGGTGAATTGTAAGCGGGATACTTTGAGGCATTTGCGTAGTAATTAGGGATGAGCCGAACATCAATTAGCACCAGAACATGTGAACAGACAAAAAGTTCAGGGCGAACATCCGAACACCATTAAAGTCTATGGGACGCGTACATGAAAAATCAAAAGTTCTAATTTTAAAGGTTTATATGCAATGTTATTGCCCTAAAAAGTGTATGGGGACCCGGGTCCTGCCCCATGGGACGTGTATCAATGAAAAAAAAAAGATTTTAAATTGATTGTTTTTTCAGGAGCAGTGATTTTAATAATGCTTAAAGAGAAATAAAAATTCCTTCAAATATTGTGCCTGCGGGGTGTCCTTAGTCTGTGTGTAAAAGGGCGCATCTCTGTGAGGTGCCAGAGCAAAATGACATTTCCATAGGAAAAATTGTCATTTAAAATCGCGGCTGTAATGTATTGCCATGCAAAAAAAATCGCTGGAAAAAAGTGTGTGGGCCCATCCCAGTCCAAACCAGGCTCTTCGGGTCTGGTTTGAATATTAAGGGGAACGCAGTGCCAAATTTTTAAAAAAATTGACGTGGGGGTCCCCCTAAAATTCAAACCAGACCCTTATCCGAGCATGCAGACCTGGCTGGTTAGGATGGGGGGTGAGCGAGCGCCCCCCCTCCTGAACCGTACCAGGCTACATGTCCTCAACATGGGGAGTATGGGTGCTTTGGGGAGGGGAGGCTCCGCCCCCCCACCTCAAAGCACCTTGTCCCCATGATGATGGTGACAAGAGCCTCTTGCTCACAAGACTGGCCGGTGCTTGTGGGGGTCTGTGGGCGGGGGGGTTTATCGGAACCTGGAAGCCCCCTTTAATAAGGGGGCCCCCAGATCCTGACCCCTCCATGTGAACAGGTTTGGGGTACATTGTACCCCTACCAGTTCACCAAAAAAGGAGTGTAGTGTAAAAAAAAAACATTAGGCAGTTTTTGACAAGTCCTTTATTTTGTATAATAGCCCTTTCTTCTTTCTTCCTCCATCTTCTCCTGGCCCGGTCCTTCTTCTGGTCTTCTTCTTTTAGTCTTCTTGCTTCCTCTCTTCATCTTCAATCTTCTTTCTTCTTTCCCCACCGCCGCGCTCTTCTATGCTGCAGTCTGGTCTCTGCGCGTCTTGCCGAATGGGCGGTCTTCATGATGACAGGTTTTTTTACAAGAAGGGGCAGGGTCACCCGTGACGTAAATGGGTGACCCACCCCCTCTGTCATCACATGACGTCAGAAGGGGATGGGTTCACTCAGTTATGTCACTGGGTGGTCCCGCTCCCTTCTTATAAAAGTACTCGTGAAGACCGCTCATTCGGCAAGGGGAAAGAAGAAAGAAGATGAAGATGAACATTCAAGATTGAAGACGAAGAGAGGAAGCAAGAAGACTCAAAGAAGAAGAAGACCAGAAGAAGTAGCGGGCCAGGAGAAGATGGAGGAAGAGAGAAGAAAGAAGAAAGAGCTACAATACAAAATAAAGGACTTGTCAAAAACTGCCTATTGTTTTTTTTTACACTACACTCCTTTTTTGGTGAATGGGTAGGGGTACAAAGTACCCCAAACCTATTCACATCGGGATCTGGGGACCCCTAATTAAAGGGGGCTTCCAGATTCTGATAAGCCCCCTGCCCACAGACCCCCACAACCAATCAGCATGGGGACAAGGTGCTTTGGGAGGACCTCAAAGCATCCTCCCCATGTTGAAGGAATGTGGCCTGGTATGGTTCGGAGCAGGGGCGCTCGCTCGTCCCTACCTCCTCCTGCCATGCCAGGGCTGCGTGCTCGGATAAGGGGCTGGTTTGGATTTTGGGGGGGACCCCATGACATTTTTTTTAAATTTGGCGTGGGGTTCCCCTTAAAATCCATACCAGACCTGAAGGGCCTGGTTTGGATTTTGGGGGGAACCGCACGTCATTTTCTTTTTAATTTTTGGCACGGGGTTCCCCTTAAATTCCATACCAGAACTGAAAGGCCTGGTTTGAATTTTGGGGGGAACTGCACATAATTTTTTTTTTTTAATTTTGGCACGGGGTTCTCCTAAAATTCCATACCAGACCTGAAGGGCCTGGTTTGGATTTTGGGGGGAACCTCGCATCATTTTTTTTTTTTTTAATTCTGGCACGGGGTTCCCCTTAAATTCCATACCAGACCTGAAGGGCCTGGTTTTGATTTTGGGGGGAACCGCACATCATGTTTTTGTTTATTTTGGAGCGGGGCCCTGCTGTTGTAAATTAGTTAAAAAATTGTGATAAAATCCCCCAGTCAAACAGGTGGCGAAAAATTGGGCCTTGTGTGTTGGCGTTGCCAGAACACTGTAACCCCTTGCAGTTATTCTTGTTGGACGGAGGAACTGGGCCTGATGTTGTAAATTAGTTTAACCACTTAAGCCCCAGAGCCCTTTTTTACACTTGTTGTTTACAAGTTAAAATATTTTTTTTCGCTAGAAAATTACTTAGAACCCCCAAACATTATATATTTTTTTCAAACACCCTAGAGAATAAAATGGTGATCTTTGCAATACTATTTGTTACACGGTATTTGCGCAGCAGTCTTTCAATCACAATTTTTTGGGGAAAAAATCATTTTTTTGAGTTAAAAAATAAGACAACAGTAAAGTTAGCTCAATTTTTTATATATTGTGAAAGAGGATGTTAAGTCGAGTAAATAGATACCATACATGTTAGGGTTGAAAATTGCGCACACTTTCGGAATGGCGACAAACTCCGGCACTTAAAAATCTCCATAGGTGACGCTTTAAAATGTTTTTACGGTTACCCGGTTAGATGTACAGAGGAGGTCTTTTGCTAGAATTACTTCTCACACCCTGGCGATAGCGGCGATACCTCACATGTGTGGTTTAAACACCGTTTTCATATGCGGGCGTGACTTACATATGCGTTTTCTTTGCTATGCGAGCTCCAGGGTTACGGTGACGCTTTAAAATTTTTTTTTATTTATTTTATTATATTTTTCCTCATAACACTGTTCATTTAAAAAAAAAATCTGATCACTGTTATTGCTATCACAAGGAATGTAAACATCCCTTGTGATACTAATATATGGTGACAGGTACACTTTATGGAAGGATGGGAGTTGTAAAAGACTCTCCTTTGCACTTCACTGTATTCAGATCGCCAAAAACAGCGATTCTAAATACTGTAATTTTTTTAACTCTGGCGCTGTTTCCTGCCGAGTAAATCAGAAGTGATGTTCTGACGTTGCTTCCAGAAATGTACGAAGGAGTCCCGATTGAAGCCGATTCCAGCTTCCACAGGGACTCCACACAGCAGCCAGAAGTGTCAGATCAGAGCTCCGGTCTCCTGGTGGGACGGGAGACCGGAGAAAAGCGGCGGATGGTGGCGGGAGGGGGTGTGGCCCCTCCCACTCCCTAGGATAAAGACCGAGTGGCTTCCGAGCCAGATCGGCCATTATCACCAGATAGCCAGCCACCTGCTCTAAAAAACCATACCGGGGTATAGCCTGTAGCTGCAGGATATACCCCGATACATCCACTTAAAGCTGCTGCCGTTTATAAATGTTGATTCGGGTTAAGTGGTTAAAAATTGTGATGACATGCCCCAGTCCAAAAGGTGGTGAAAAATTGGGCCTTGGGTGTTGGCAGTGCCAGAACACTGTAACCCCTTTAGGTTACTTTTATAAACAGCAGAAAAAAAGAACCGCACTTACATCACCAAAAACCAATCCAAATGAATAATACTCCAGCTGGATATACTAATGTTGTAAACACTAACAAAGTGAGCACCTACTTAGTAAGGCAAAACCTGTGCAAAGTACTAATAAAGTGTAAATAGTAAACACATCATATACTTGGTGTAAGCCAAGAGCCCATAATGCTGAAGCACATAGCTACACCAATGATTAAGTGTAACAGAACACAAAATAACATATATATATAACAGTAAAATATACTGTGCAAATCTGCTGTACAAAGAAACAGTGCAAAAAAGTGTCTTTATGCATAAAACTTTTCAATCCCAAGAGATCTTCTTAAACCAGGGTGAGGAGAAATAAGCGCAAACCAATTCCAGAATAATACTTTAAAAAGTCCAAAAGTGACAGATACGATCCTTCACCACACAATCAACCCCAGTGGTCAATCCTACTGTCCAGATGGCTATGATTCTCATTACAAGAATCAATCGTGCTTTGTGATCAAGCCTTTGGGTGTTCAGACCGGTGTTCCTGGGCTGCCGATACGAACGGTCGGTGGTCAGATGGATCCAATAACCGATATAAAACTTCGTATAGCTCACATCAGCATACACATCCTCTTTCACAATATACAAAAAATTGGGCTAACTTTATTGAAAGACCGCTGCGCAAATACTGTGTGAAAAAAAAGTATTGCAATGATTGCCATTTTATTCTCTAGGGTGTTTGAAAAAAATATATAATGTTTGGGGGTTCTAAGTAATTTTCTATAACAAAAAATGATTTTAACTTGTAAACAACAAATGTAAAAAAGGGCTCTGGGGGTTAAGGGGTTAAAAACTGTATATATTTTAATACACCATGTCAAGTGTACTATATAACGTATGGACAGATATATAGTGGACACTCAATACATGGTATATATATATATATACAAAAATATATCAGGCTGTATATATTTTAATACACCAAGTCAAGTGTACTATATACCTTATGTACAGTGTACACTGATATATAGTACACTGTGTGTATATATATATATATATATATATATATATATATACATATATATATATATATATATATATATATATATATATATATATATATATATCTATACATATAGATCTATGTTTTAATTTTTTCCTACACTAACCTGTCTGCACTAACTGACAGATTTCTATCTATCTGGTTAGCTATCTATTTTCTTTTATTTTTTTTAACATATTTAAAAAACTATCTATCTAAACTGCCTGTCTTCAGGAACCTACACTATCTCTCTAACACTGTCACCGACACACTATCATAGAGCCGCTGCACAAGCGGCTTTATATAGCGTGGGGCGTGTATTGAGACTGCTATGCAGTGATTGGCTAAAAGCAGGATGCCTTTAGCCAATCAAAGCTCTCACAGCAGGCCATCCCCTGATTGGCCAAAGCATGCAGGTCATGTGCATGCTTTGGCCAATCAGCAGGCTGCATTCCGCCGACATTTTAAAACATTATAGTTGCCACGAATGCCCCATAATGTTTAGGAAAACCCAAACCAGCGAACAGGGGATGTTCGGATCGAACATACGTTTGATCCGAACACAAACCCCATTCCTAATTGTAATGGCTTTCTTCTGGCTACTTGACAATGGAGCCCATCTTTCTTCAAGTGCCTTCTTATTATGCATCTTGAAACAACCACACTACATGTTTTCAGAGAGTCCTGTATTTCACCTGAAGTTATTTGTGGGTTTTTCTTTGCATCCCAACAATTTTCCTGGCTGAATCACCAGTTGGTCTACCTAACCGTGGTTTGTTTTCAACAGAAACCCTCATTTTCCACTTCTTGATTAGAGTTTAAACACTGATTGGCCTTCTCAATTCCTTTTCCCGCAGATCTTTTGACAATTCTTTGGCTTTCCCATGACTCAGAATCCAGAAACCTCAGTGCAGCGCTGGATGAAAGATTCAAGGGTCTCTCAGGAGTCCAGAAACTCATTTGCCTTTTATACACACACACTAATTACAAGCAAACAGATCACAGGTGAGGATGGTTATCTTTAATAGCCATTCAAACCCCTTTGTGTCCCCTTGTGTGCATGTTATAAGGCCAAAAACACCAGGGTGTGTAAACTTTTGATCAGGGTCATTTGGGTAGTTTCAGCTATCATGATTTAAAAAGAGTCAACACAGTTGATTGATACTAAATGGCTTCAGCCGAAAACTAACCACGAGTGAAAGAAATGTTTTTGTGTTATCATTCGTATTCTCTGAAAAATGGCCAAGAAATCATAAATTCTGCCAGGGTATGTAAACGTATGAGCACAACTGTATGTGTTTTCTCATGAAATTATGAGATGACTAGAGTTGATCGAACCCCCGGATGTTTGGGTTCGGTGGGTTGGGCCGAACTTCGGAAAAAAGTCCGGGTTCAGCACTGAACTCGACCCGAACTTTATCCCGGACCCCGAACCCCATTGAAGTCAATGGGGATCAGAACTTTTTGGCACAAAAATGGCTGTAACAAAGTCCTGGCAAGTGCTAGAGGGCTGCAAAAGGAAGTAAAATGGGGATACGAGTAGGGCAAGTGCCCTACAAAAAAATGAGGATAGGGAAAATAAATTAAAATCAAATAAAAAAAAAATGGGAAGGGGGTGGATGTGGAGTAGGAGCCTAGAGGTTAATTAGGCCGTGACCGTGGCAGTGTAGGTGGAAGTGGCGGTGGTGGACGAGTAGGAGGAGGTGGCCAACACTGTTTTTTTTGTTTGTTTATAATTGGGGTAGCCCCCAAAATATTGAGGCATATTCAAAAAAACAAGTGTACGAATGGCTGTGTGAGTCCGATCTAAATGTCTATTCTGCACAAGGTACAGACAAGTCTTGTGGGATCCATGCCTGGTTCATTTTAATAAATGTTAGCTTGTCCACGTTGGCTGTGGACCGGCGGCTGCGCTTGTCTGTGATAACGCCCCCTGCCCTGCTAAACACATGTTCAGACAATACACTGGCTGCAGGGCAGTCCAGCACCTCCAAGGCATAAAGGGCAAGCTCAGGCCATGTGGCCAATTTGGAGACCCAGAAGTTGAATGGGGCAGACCCATCAGTCAGTACGTGTAGGCGTGTGCACACATACTCTTCCACCATGTTGCTGAAATGCTGCCTCCTGCTAAGACTTTGTCTATCGGCTGGTGGTGCTGTTTGTTGTGGAGGGCTGCTGACAAAGCTTTGCTGCATTCCGGCCATGCTAACCCTGCCTTCTGAGGTGCTGGCGGTGCCACAGCTGCATTGGTGGCCTCTTCCTCCTCCTCTGCCTTCACCTCGTGCTTCCACTGAGCCCCTGGTGTCATTTGGGAATGCCCTCAGCAGCACGTCTACCAGCGTGCGCTTGTAGTCGCGCATCTTCCGATCACGCTCCAGTGAGGGAATTAAGGAAGGCACATTGTCCTTGTAACGGGGATCCAGCAGGGTGGCCACCCAGTAATCGGCACACGTTACGATGTGGGAAACTCAGCTGTCGTTGCACAGGCACTGCAGCATGTAGTCTGCCATGTGTGCCAGGCTGCTCAGAGGCAAAGACAAGCTGTCCTCTGTGGGAGGTATATCATCTGTGTCCTCCGTATCCCCCCAGCCACGCTCCAGTGATGCCCACGAGCTGCGTTGGGTGCCACCCTGCTGCAGTTCCTCCTCCTCCTCCTCATGATCTTTCTCGTCCTCCTCGTCCTCTAGAACTGTGCCCTGCCTTGAATATTTTTGACATGGCCTATGCTGGTGCAGGAACCCACCCTCTGAGCCACTTGCGAATGACTGGCCTGATAACCGTGGGAAATGACCCCTCTTCCTCCTCCTCCTCCTCATCCTCCTGTGCCACATCCTCTTCCATCATGGCCCGAAGTGTTTTTTCAAGGAGACATAGAAGTGGGATAATAAAGCTGAGAACAGCGTCATCGGCACTAGCCATGTTGGTGGAGTACTCAAAACAGCGCAATACGCTACACAGGTCTCACATGGAGGCCCACTCATTGGTGGTGAAGTGGTGCTGTTCCGCAGAGCGACTGACCCATGCGTGCTGCAGCTGAAACTCCACTATTGCCTGCTGCTGCTCGCACAGTCTCTCCAGCATGTGCAAGGTGGAGTTCCACCTTGTGGGCACGTCGCATATGAGGTGGTGAGCAGGAAGGCCGAAGTTCCGCTGCAGCGCAGACAGGCGAGCAGCAGCAGGGTGAGAATGCCAAAAGTGCGCACTGATGGCCCGCACTTTCTGCAGTAGCTCTGACAT
This sequence comes from Glandirana rugosa, assembly GCA_018402905.1. NCBI lineage: Eukaryota > Metazoa > Chordata > Amphibia > Anura > Ranidae > Glandirana > Glandirana rugosa. Next base: position 1,248,922 of record BLSH010019869.1, read on the forward strand.
ATGCGGGTAGTTTTTTTATAAAATTCTGTACCACCAAATTCAGCACATGCACCAGGCAAGGGATGTGCATCAAACGGGCTAGGCTCAGAGCCGCTACGAGATTTCGCCCATTGTCACACACCAGCAGGCCGGGCTTGAGGCTCAGTGGCAACAACCACTCATTGGACTGTTGTTAAATGCCCGTCCACAGCTCCTGGGCAGTGTGGGGTTTATCGCCCAAACATATCAGTTTTAAAACAGCCTGCTGTCGTTTCCCCCTGGATGTGCTGATGTTGGTGGTGAAGGTGTTACGCTGAGCCGATGAGGAGGTGGTCGAGGAGGAGGAAACGCAGTAGGAGGAGGAGGCAACAGGAGGCAAAGAGAAATGCCCTGCAATCTTAGGTGGTGGAAGGACATGCACCAAATGGCTAGCCGGCTCAGGCCCACCCACCACTACATTTGCCCAGTGTGCAGTTAGCGAGATATAGCATCCCTGCCCGTGCTTACTGGTCCAAGTATCAGTGGTTATGTGGACCTTGCCACAGATGGCGTTGCGCAGTGCAATCTTGTCCCCGACTTGTTTGTGCAGGGAAGGGATGGCTCATCTGGAAAAGTAGTGGAGGCTGGGAACCACGTACTGTGGGACAGCCACTGCCATCAGGATTTTGAAACTGTCTGTGTTCACCAAACGGAATGATTCTGTTAGTATACCATACAGTCTATAGGATAATTAATGGTTGCAACCTCATCCCATCATATGTTACTATACAAAGAAATTCCCCCACAGAAAGGGACTTTAAATAGGTTGAGCAACCACTGTTTTGTATAAAAACAATAGTTTTTTACAACAAAAAGGTCAATGAATCAAGACAACAAAATCAAATGAAAAATTGTCAGAATAATCACATGAAAGCATTGGCATTAAAAATGTGTGCATTAGGGGGGCGTGGCTTGACCAGGGAAGCGAGCGGACGCGCTGAGACAGAGCTCCGCCAGACCGGCTCCTAAATCTCATCCATCCAAGCTCCTGAGGCTTCAATCCGAGGTAAAAACACCTCCACTAACCTCCCTGGGGCACACACAACATTTCGATACCTATTTGGGCCCATTCCATCAACCCCACCCGCGAAGGTATAGGCCGCGGCTCGATCCTCGGCCTAAATTTGCGGCCGCAACAACACAACCACCTCGGTGTCACACCAAACCTCACCTCCGGCAGCCTTCTTGGTGGGACGCACATCAACCCTACACACAGTGGGCACAGTCAACCCGCCTTCACCCGCGGCGAGGTAGGCCGCGGCCGGATCCCCGGGCTAAATTTTGCGCCCACAACGCTGACGCCGGAACACCGGACAAAGCTACACCCACCATCCTAGAGCACACCCGCGCAACCTACCCACCCTGCGATCCATACGGCCCACTGCCACCCAAGTGCTCCAAACCCTCACCCAAAGTGCGGGGGGGTAGGCCGCAACCGGATCCCCGGCCCAAATTTGCGAACCCACGGACAACCGGCCCGCTAGTCCTCCTCAGACAACCGCACAGAAGTGAACAGGGGTGGAAGTCACCAGCGACCCCACGCTGATAAACAAACAAGGAGGCCTACTAAACTAGTGCTCCCCTGAGGGTATTCCACACACCCTCCGCCATCTTGGAACACCCAAGACAACCACCAGGCCCCACAAATGCTACAAACATCACTCTGCTGCAGTGCACTCCAGAAGCTACACTGGTTCACTGGTGCACAAATCCACACTAAACAGAACTCCACCCAGCTGAACCATACCTAAACATAGCAAACAAGACAAGCAACAACCTCCAACATAATCATAACCAGGTACAACACGCAGGAGGCATTCAAGTAAGAGACTTCCCCGCTGTCGCATCTCTACCTGCACACATGCACTGACCCTATCTCTTTTTACTGAAACAATGACAGCTAATAAGATGGTGTGATTCCACTGGAGACGGCAGAAAGGAAGAACAACATCGACTGAAGCCCGACACCGCTATTGCAACTCCGGCGCCACCACATAACATGTCCAGGAAAAGAATGGGAGAATTTAAAACACAGAAACTAACTTCACTTTTTTTCAAACCAGCACCTTCACATAGAGCAGAACAGAAAGGTCAAACAACCAGCGAGGCATACACGGACCTCCCTGATGAGCCTGCTGAGGAAGAACTGCTACCAGAAGCCCCCTCCGCATCATCCCACCAAATAGAAGAAAACCCTAGTACGGGCAGTCCTGCCAAAGCAAGGATGCGGATCGACGCGTCCTCACCTCCATCATCACCGATAATCGCTAACAGAGGCATCAACGTGAACCAGGAAGTGTTAAATTCCGCGATGGCTACCTTCCCAACCACAGGACAACCAGTCCTCGATACGACCCTCAAAGACATGCTCCTCTCCCTACAATCCTCACTGATGACCGAACTATCCACGCTAATCACAACGCTCTCGACCGACGTGAAACACATCGATCACAGAGTATCGTGCTTAGAATCGGGGGTGGAAGCTTGTGTCTCTACAGTTAACAACATCATTGATGAGGTGGAGGAAGTGAAAGAAGAACAGACCTGGATGAGAGCCAAGATAGCAGACTTAGAAGACAGGTCTCGACGCAACAATGTAAACCTCCGTGGAATTCCTGAGTCGATCCAACCTCAAGACCTCCAGAGGTATGCAAAAGATCTCATGCGACTAGTCCTTCCTGAAGCATCGCCCCGAGATATCATAATCGATAGGATTCATAGAATCGCCAAACCTTCCCATCTTGCAGCCTCGACCCCAAGAGATGTCCTAATGCGAATTCACTTTTTCCAAACTAAAGAGAGACTGTTGGCGGCGGTGAGGAAAACACCCAACCTGCCACATCCCTTTGAAAATCTACAGATCTATCCAGACCTTTCAAAATACACCCTACAACTTCGCAGAGATCTGAACCCCATAACCAAAGGCCTGCATAACCATAAAATCCAGTTCAAATGGAAATATCCGGCCTCCCTCTTGATAACGAAAAACGACACCACCCACAAAATTGACAACCTCAAGGACGGCATGCATCTGCTCCATCAATGGGGAATTATCCCTGAACCCCCGCTGGATACCTCCCTCCTCCAGCCTTCACCTGGATCAGCAAAACCGCAACGCAGTAGAAGCAGGAAAGTTCCGGAGAGTACTCTTGGCCCCCAACGCAGGGCCAACATCTCCTAACATAATCTTCCTAACTCTGCAGTCACCACCTGTCCAACCCAACCGCTTCCATACAAGAACTATATGCCCCTCGGCGGTGACACTGAAGAACCAGTTATTTTCACCGCTACTTTTTTTTCTTTTTTTTTTTTTTCTTTCCCTTTCTTTCTTTTCATCTTCCCTTTTATACTGCGGTAAGTTATGTTCATGTTGTTTCAATAACGCATTTTTGTTCCACCAGTACTCTCATCACCAACAGTTACTGCAACAACCCTTCAACAACTCCTCCTACCAAGAAATAACACAAAGAAACGGCACACGACCAACTGTAAGTGCGAGACTAACTTTCTATTTCCAAACACCACAATGCCTTTGAAAATCCTATCAATTAATGCACACGGTCTCAACCACCCAGCCAA
>BLSH010019948.1:13885-29297 GCA_018402905.1 Glandirana rugosa
AACCAAATGCGTTTTCAATATCGCAGATGTTTGATCCCATGTAAAAGACCTTAAATACGTCGAAAATGATAGGCAGTCATAAAATAAAAGCTGCATAAATTCCAGAAAATGTACCCTAGTTTGTAGACGCTATAACTTTTGCGTAAACCAATAAATATACGGTAATTAACTTTTTTTTTTACCCAAGACATGTGGCTAAATGCATTTTGGCAAAAATGTATGACTAAAATTTAGTTTATTGTATTTTTTTCAATAAAGTTGAAAATATAATTTTTTTCTCAAAATTTGTCTTTTTTTGTTTATATTGCAAAAAATAAAAAGCGCAGCGCTGAACAAATGCCACGGAAAGAAAGCTCTATTTGTGGGGAAAAAAAGGGGGCAAATTTTGTTTGGGTACTGCATTGCATGACCGCGCAATTACCATTTGAAGCGGTGCAGTGCCAAAATTGAAAAGTGCTCTGGTCCTAAAGCTGGAAAACCTTCCGGGGCTGAAGTGGTTAAATGTATGATATATAGCACAGTGCTTTTGCCATGTCAATTGTCCCTTGCTATGTTCTACAATACCTGGCTGATCCTGCCTGTGCCCATCTTCCCCTCTGTAAACTGACAGTTGAACATTGCTACTAGATATGTCTAATTCATTTAGTTCCAAATTCATTTTTCATCAAAATTCACCATATTCGTTAATTTGGAAACATCAAAATTAATGTAAAAAAGTTTCACGAACTTTTCCGAAAACATTTTCTTAAAGAACAAAAGTTAAGAACGAAAATCCAAAATTTGAAACGAACATCCGAAAGAACGAAAATCCAAGAATTCGAAAGAACAAAATCCAAAACAAATTAACCAAATGTTTTTTGTTCTTACATTTAAATTACGTTTAACCATTATTATAGTTTTTATTATTATTATTAGTATTAATAAAAACGATTAGTTCGAAACCATTAAATTATAGGTATTGGAATTTACTTTCAAATTTAGTTGCTAGTGAACGTAATGAATTCTTAACCATTATTATGGCTTTTTTTATTATTTATTAATAATAATCTATAATATTCGTTATAAACTAATAAATTATGGGTATTGGAATTGCCTTTCAAATGTGTCTGCCTGTTAGTGAACGAAACAAATTTAACCAAATTTACAAATTTTCAAAATAACGAATACCGCATCTATACAAATGGAACGTACCGAATTGGAATTTTTCAGAATGTATTCAAAATAATGAATTTCGATCATAACAAATGATCCGAAAAAACAAACTAAAAAAACAAAAAATAAAAATTTTTATTTGGCCGTGCACATGTCTAATGGCTACTGATCTCAGGTAGCGTGGTCAGTTTATGCCTCTCCTCATCCTCTCCATGTACTTAATTCCTTGTAAATAGATGCACTGAAATTTCGGCGGCCTTTTTAGTTTTTTCTGAGAAAAAAAAAGCGAAGAATGGTGCCGAAAACATGTGATTTTTGCCGCGATTTTCCAGTGCTTATGGTGTTTTTCATAGGTCATGGGACTCAAAAATCGAACACAGGTGCGTTATTGATGCATTTCAACGGGGAGGTGTGTTTTTTTGTTTTTTTTTAAGTGACCAAAAATGCAGCAAGCAAGATTTTTAACATCACAACGGAAGCGCAACAGACCATTGTGAAGACATGCTTAGAATTAAAAGGGATGCATGAGTTCCTCTTGCGCTAAAAGTGCCGATAATGGCTGACAAATTCATATTCATTTAAATTCACGATATTAAAAAGTCAGATACAATTCTATATAAAAAAATATATACTTAAAAAAAAAAAAATATATAATAATTTTTTAGTTTTGTCCAAGTGCATCTTTTTGGTTTTGGCACCGAAATTTCCATTCAGGGCACCTCTGCTTGTATAGTAAAGAAACATGTATTAATTACTTTGATCCTCTGGGTGTTCGGTCCCTGTTCAGTACAGGATGCGTGTTTTCCTAAAATTATAATGCTAAAATACCTTCTTTGCAGAGCTCTGCTGTGCAGACACGTGACCTGCCACATGATAGGACAGCAGGGCTCTGCAGGGAGAATTAAATACACACATGTGACTTTACAACCACTTTAAAGTGTTTGTTAAGCCACTTGTATAAAAAGTTCCCATCCGCTCTGTATTATAACACCTTCTTACTAGGATGAGTTGTTTTTCAGCTTTTCTCTCTCAGTTCAGAGTTCCTGAGGGAGGGGCTGAGCACTACTGCTGGACGTCAGCTGGAGAAAGATAGAGACGTGCTGTGTTAATTATATAGATGAGAATATTTCAGATATAACCGATACAGGGTACTTATTCTTCCAATATAGAGGATATAGGAGCTTTTAGGCTTCATGCACACAGGATGTTAAAAAAAACGTCCTAAAAACGTCAGTAGCTTATCAGTGATTTTTTTCAGCTTTTACCAGCATTCTATTACCGGCGTTTGGGGAAAAAAAAAAAAAAAAAAAAGACACTGGCCCTGAAAAAATGCACAATTGATCTAAAACATCCAAAAACATTTGGGATCGACGTTTAGCCTCGTTTGAGTGTTTGAGTGTTTTTACAGCTGAAAAAACGTCTCTCAGAACGCGCTGGTCTTGGTTTTTTTTTTTTACAGCTCAAAAACATCACTGCTAAAAAACGTTGATAACAGCCTATGTGTGCATAAACACATAGGTTAACATGATGAGGATTATTGACTGTATAAAAATAGGATTTTTTGACTTGCCGTAAAATCCTTTTCTCTGAGTTCATTGACGGACGCAGCCTCTTATTCTTGACATGTGGGGTTTATGCATCTTTCACTAGGAGTGGACTAGGCAGAACGTAGTTCAGCTAAAAGCAGACACAGCCCCTCCCAGGGGGCAGTCCTCACTTGGCATAACCCCTCCTGCCCTGCTCAGCAACTCCGTTCGTAACAAGCAGTACAAACTCAACAAAAGAGGGGTGGGTGCTGCGTCCGTCAATGAACTCATAGAAAAGGATTTTACGGTAAGTCAAAAAATCCTATTTTCTCATTCGTTCATTGACAGACGCAGCCTCTTATTGACATGTGGGGATATCCCCAAGCAGTGTCACAACAAGGGGTGGGCAACAACAACAGTACCCAACAGAAGAGTCCTCCGGGGAGGTGCCAGATGCGCCTCACACCACCACCTGCAAAACTTTGCGGCCAAAAGCAGCATCCGAGGACGCTGCAACATCAACTCTGTAAAATTTTGAAAAAGTGTTCACCAAGGTCCAGGTGGCCGCCTTGCACACCTGAGAAACCGCCACCTGATGTCGGAAAGACCAGGAAGTACTAAAATCGCCCTGGTAGAGTGAGCCGTGACCGGAAAGGGGGGCTCCTGACCCCGAACAGCATACCCACGGGGCAGTCTGTCGTATCCAACGGGAAATAGTGGCAAACGAGGCCGCCACCCCTTTGCGCGGACCATCCACTGCGACAAAAAGCGCATCGTACCTCCGAAAAGAGGCCGTGGCCACCAGATACACCCGCAGAGCCCTAACCACATCCAGGGAGTGCAAAACAACATCCTTAGGATGAGACGGGCACGGACACAGCGAAGGGAGGACAATGTCCTCATTGATGTGAAAAGAAGAGACCACCTTCGGCAAGAAGGATGGAGAAGGGCGAAAACCGCCTTGTCCCTATGTAGGACCAAGTATGGAGACTTACAGGACAAAGCCGCCAGCTCAGACACCCGCCTAGCGGATGTAATAGCCACCAGAAAGGCCACCTTCCGCGAAAGCAGCTGCAGGGAAATTTCCCTGATATTTTCGAAAGGCGGCTTCTGAAGCACTGAAAAGGACCAGATTAAGGTCCCAAGGCACCCGTACCTGGGGAGCGACATGACGAACCCCCTGAACAAAAAAGGTATGAATCAATGAATGTGTCGCCAAAGGACGCTGAAACAGAATCTCCAGGGCAGAAATCTGCCCCTTAAGTGTGCTCAATGCCAACTTCTGATCTAGGCCTTGCTGAAGGAAGGCCAGCACCCGAGCCACTGAGAAAGAACAGGGGTTCCATCCCCCCCACCTCGCACCAGGCAATGTAAGCCTTCCAGGTGCGGTGATAGATCTTAAGCGATGTGGCCTTATGCGCCTTGAGCATAGTGGGAATTACAGACTCAGAGTCCGCTATCTTTTAACACCTGCGACTCAATAGCCAGGCCGTTAAAGTCAGTGAGGGTAAAGCAAGGTCTAAGATGGGTCCCTGAGAAAGTAGGTCCTCGCAAAGCGGGAGCCACCAGGGAACATCGACCACCATCAGCACCACGTCGGCGTACCAATCTGGCGCTACCAGAATGGTTGGGATCCCTTCGGCCTCTATCCTACACAGTAGGCGTGGAAGCGGAGGGAAGGCATAGAGCAGTCGATACCGAGACCACGGAGCCACAAGGGCATCCGCCACCGGATCCCTTGTTCTGCTCACAAAGGCCTGCACCTTACAATTGAGCCGGGAAGCCATTAGGTCCACGTCTGGCGTGCCCCACTTTAGACAAATCTGGCAGAACACCTCCGGGTGCAGGGAGCACTCTCCCTGACCCAGCCTCTGGCGACTGAGGTAGTCCGGCTGCCAATTTTCGATGCCTGGAATGTGAATGCCGGAGATTGCTGGCACATGAAGCTCTGCCCACCTCAGAATGTGGGCCACTCACAACGCCGCTGTCGCGCTTCTTGTTCCGCCCCGATTCACGTAAGCCACCGCCGTGGCGATGCCAGACTGGACCCGAACAGGACGGCCGTGCAACCTCCCCGACCAGTGGGAGAGGCAAAGCCTGATCGCTCAAAGATCCAGCACATTGATCGGGAGACGGGACTCCTCCGGGGACCAACAACATTGGGTCGACAACAGCCCCAGGACCCCCCCAGCCGGATAGCCTGGCATCCGCCGTGACCACCGTCCATTCCACGAGTAGAAACGACTTCCCCAGCCCTAAGGTCGGGGCCCGCACCCACCAGGCGAGGGAACATCAGGTCCGGTGATCCAACCTGATCACCCAATCCAGGGATAACAGAGACTTGTCACACCGCAGCAGACTTTCACGCTGCAGGGACCGGGTGCGACTCTGGGCATACGGCACCACCTCGAAGGTGGAGACCATCAGCCCCAACACCCTCATGCAAAATCTGAGAGAGGACCACCGCTGGGACAGCAGGGCCTGCACCGCTACTTGGAGCGTCAACACCTTGGCGGCAGGAAGAAACACCTTCGCCCACTCCGCGCCCAGGACCAAGCCCAGATATTCCAACCGGCACGACGGAGTCAGTACCGACTTCAGAAGGTTGATCACCCAGCCACAGTCCCGCAGGAAACCGAGGGTGATGGCCACAATGTCCCTCAAGGCTGAGGCCAACTCCGCCCGCAAGAGGAGGTCGTCGAGATGCTATGCCCCTCTGCCGCAGCAGAGCCAGCACTGGGGCTAAGAGCTTGGTGAAGACCTGCAGGGCTGAGGCCAAACCGAACAGAAGGGCCACAAACTGGTAGTGGAGATCCCCTACCGCAAAGCGCAGAAAGCGCAGGTGGCGCACACATATGGGCACATGCAGATACGCGTCCTTGCTGTCCAAGGAGGTCAAGAAGTCTCCCTGATGAAGCGCCGCCACCACAGAGTGGACAGATTCCATTCTGAATTTCCACGCCCTCAAAGAGGCTGAGAGCCTTCAGGTCCAAGACAGGCCTGATCCAATCTTTTTTGGAAACCACAAAAAGATTTGAATAAAAACCGCGGAAACGTTCCGCAGAGGGGACCAGAACAATCACCCCCTGGTAGAGCAGGGCTTGCACGGCCCCAAACAGGGCCTGCCGTCGCCCCGGGGGAAGCCTCAGTTTGGAGGCGAAGAACCTGTCCGGGGGCTGGGTACGGAACTATCTTGTACCCGGACGAAACCACCTCACGCAACCAGAGATCTGAGAGGCCCACCAGTCCGCAAACCGCAAGAGCCGTCCCCCCACCCAAACAACGGGCGGGCGCGACCCATCACGCGGAGGACTTCTCCGCCTTACGCTGCCAGGGACATTTCTGGCCCCCCGCGGAGGCTTTAGCGGGCTGAGAGACCTTGCTCAAGGCGCACGAAAAAAACCTTGAGTAGAAAAGGAAGGACCCGCCCTACGCTGGGGCTCCTTACCCCTTCTAGGCTCCAGGAGGAGCATACTCTTCCCCCCAGTGTAATCCTTGATCTCATCCAGGGAAGACCCAAAAAGACGCCACCCTCAAAAGGCAGGTCCGTCAGGCCCTTCTTTGACGCCTGGTCTCCCAACCAACATCTAAGCCACGGCAGACGTCTAATGACTGCGAACATGGACAGTTGACAGCATGGGAGCCATGTCGAGGGCCGCATCACAGAGGTACTCAAGACCCTGAATCAGCTGGTCCGCCATCTGCACAGGTTCCAGAGGGGCCTGTAGAGTCACCAAAGCCTGGTGCACAACGGCCACCCACTTCGTAAGCACCTGTGCCACCAGCGCCGAAGCCAGCGCCGGCCGCATGGCCGACCCCGCGACTAGGAACATAGCCTTGGACACCGCCTCACAGTCCTCCTATCGGACGGGTCCTTAAAGGATGGAGAGCCCTCCATCGGAATAGTGGTCGCCTTGTTCAGATGGGCCACCGGTGGGTCCACCGTAGGAGACTTCCACTTCTGCAACAGGGTATCCTCAAAGGGATAACGCACAGAAAAGCGTTTAGGCATGGCGAATGAACCCTGAGGTCGTTGCCATTGCTTGTAAACAAACTGATCAAAGTACGACAAATAAGGGAATACCTTAGGGGCCCGAGCCGGCCTATGCGACCCAAACGCGTACCCCGCCCCATGTCGCAGCTGGGCCCAGTTTCAGAGTTTCACGCACTGCTGAGGCCAAAGAGCCCACCAGAGCCTGTTTACGAGCCGCGGTGGCCCCCCGAGGGCTCATCATCATCCGAGGGGTCCCCAAGATCGCCTTCCGATAACTCCAGGGGGGTTCCTGACACAGCAGAGCCCCCCTCAGGCTCCAGGTCCTCACCAGAGGACGGGAGAGGGGGTGGCCATTTCTTCGCCACCCCACGGTCAAGGATCGGCTCCACCCGGGAGAAGAATTCTTCCAGAACGGCCGTTAACTTATCCAGCGGAAGCACAGGTCCCAGCACTCCCTGATCTCCACCAGAAACTTTTGGCTGTGAAGCACCTGCTTCAGCCGCCATTGCACCACACCCCAGAAGACACCCACAGGCTAGAGACCGGACCGGGCGCCCCACACCACCCCTCAAGCTGCCACACTAGGGCCCCAGAGGCACCCAGGAGGACTCACCACACCGACCGCGAGAGGTGTTGCTGCTAGCACTGCTGTAGCTGCCCGTAATCACCCTGCTGCTGCTCCGCGTCCCCCAGGTGCAGGAAGCACATCCGGCACGGCGCCAAGACATCCAGGACCGCCCACCCAGCCAGCGAATCTGAGGCCGTGTGCACTAGAGGCCAAACATGCGGCCGGCTACCGGGAAAATGGCGACCGTAATACCACACGTGGCCGGCTGCAGGAAAATGGCCGCCGCACCGCAGCCCACCCAGGAGAGACCGCAGCCAGGAGAGCTACAGCCCGGAGGTGTGCGTTTATGTGTGGGGGGGGGGGGGGGGGGGGACAAAATAGAAAGGGGTAGGAAGGACCAAGCCCACCTATGCCCTAAGAAGGGGGACACCACCCGCCTGCCCCCCCGAACCCCGTGGGGGGGAGAAGCGTACTCACCACTCTGGACGGGAGTAGAGGGTAGCCACCCGAGGCAGACCTGCAGCCCCACCGGTTCGGGGGGAGCTGCCGGCCAAGCAACACCCGTGACGCGAGCCCCAGGACCTGGTCCTAAGTGTGCTGGCGGGACGTTTAACCTGCCGGCCGCCCCACACGGAATGAGGCCCATCGCGGCCCGTGTACAGCCAAGGGTCGGCTCACATCCATCGGCCACGCTGGGGAGACTCCCTGGATCTAGGATATCCAGCCTGCCACCCAGCCGGCTACTTGATTGAATTCTTCATCAGAATCTTGAGGGAAAAAAAAAAAAGGGAAAAAACAGGGAACCGCAGATCCCAGCAGGGAGCCAGGTCCTACTCCTTGCACTAGGCAGAAAAAACTGGGTTGCTGAGCAGGACAGGAGGGGTTATGCCAACTGAGGACTGCCCCCTGGGAGGGGCTGTGTCTGCTTTTAGCTGAACTACGTTCTGCCTAGTCCACTCCTAGCGAAAGGTGCATAAACCCCACATGTCAAGAGTAAGAGGCTGCGTCCATCAACTAATGAATGAGAAAAACGTCTGCAGCCAAAAAACGTCCTGTGTGCATGGGGCCTAAGAGTTAATTAGGAGAGCAGAGAGGAGAAGCTACAAGAGGAAGAGGGAGGGGGGAGTTGAAGACAGGCACACACAAGATAGGAGAGCCTGAGTAGACCACTGGCTATCAAGATAACCTATATGGGGGGGGGGGGGGTCAGTACACAGCAGGGAAGTCATGACCTGGCATTATCAAACAGGTATTTTAGGGGATACAGAGGGATAATTTAAAAAGCAAAAGCACCAAGCTACTAATTGCACATTAAAGAAACAGGAGCAGCATTTTTTTTTTAGGTTAAACGCTTTAAGCTTTCGAAATGCACCAAGCTCGTGGGGCTGAACGAGAGATCACTTGATTCTCCCATCCAAGCTAAACAGCTTGATGGACACATCTGCAGTGCAGGCAATTGTAATGACTTTCTGCATCCGCGGTTATCAGAATACCCAAACCACGTCTGCATTCAACTGGTTGCAGGAGCTGTTCAGGTCAAGAATTTATCTCTGAATTGGCAGAGGTCAGAGCAAGTGCATCAACAAATAGCAAGATACTGAAACTCACTAGGTTCATCAGGATTTTGATCAAACACAAATACAGTATACTGACCTCCGTTCATGCTTGCTGTTGATATGACAGGCACCTGTAGTTTGTTTGCACTGCAGTACCACATTTCTACCAGTAGATGACAAACACACTCACCGAAGAAAAACCATAAAAGAGAAATGCCAAAAGACTGCAGACTGGAAGGCAGCCACAAACAGATGCCTTGCAGTTTTCTGTAATATACTGCATGTGAACCCAATTAGGAAATGAACAACCTTCCAGAATAATGTGTGCATAGAAAGAGCTGCATCTCAAATCTGAGATCCAAGCAACTGATGGCCAAGAAGGACTGTGTGTGAGAACTCCTGCACCAGGAGAAAACTTTTCTCAGCCCCCAAAACAAAATATAGGGTCCTCTTTCTGCTGCCCCAGTGATTTCAGTGACCATATGCAGCAAAGATGGTGCTCGGAAAAGCAAACTCTGAAGCTTCCACTCTGCTCACCCTTGAAACTGGGGTGGACTGATTTCTCACTACCACATAGGAACTCCCTGAACCATGCACAGCCTACGGAGGATCACAGTTTTGATATCTTGCAAAAAGTACATGGCAGAAATACCAGAAGGTCTGGTAGGCCACCATCAATGGCTTCAGGAAATTAAATCTCAAAAGATATGCTCCACTACCAGAAAGGCTACATTAAAGGTCTTTGGCTACACTTAGATCTGGCGGATTGGCACTGACAAAACCTCCAACTGAAGGCATTCCAGAGGCTAGAGTCCACAGGTAATGAGGACCTCAAGCCAATGGTTTTATATATCCTCAATATCCTCCTGGGCTGCAGACAAAGAGCCAATTGAACTGGATAGAGGGCACAGGACTTTCAAAATCCCCAATAACACCCGACCATGAGATGCGCTGTGTAGGGCATACTTCTTTCAGCAGGAAGAGGCCATTTTACCCAGGGCCCAGGTGAAATGAACCCTGGATTTTAACAGAGCTCAGGTGAACCACCGACACTGTACCCAGATGTCTGTCGATGGACACTTGCTGGCCGCAGATCTCTACACCAACTTACAATGCTTTTCCAGGTTGCTAACCAACTGTCATTGGAGTTACCCATTTCACCTCTCAGCACAGTAGAATGGGAGAACCCACATGCTTTGCTCCCCCAGAAAATCTTTCTAGCTTCACCAAGGCCCTGGATCTCTACACAGAGCCTGGCCAGACCCACCAGGTGATATATCACCTATCGCCATCCCTGAGTGATGTAACCAGCCACTACACTGAACTGCTGTGGACCAGATTGCATGGTTCTGGGCACTCCCAACGGTAACCTGCTGAACTTAACAGCGGAAATGCTAACTTTAGATCGACTACACACAACATTTTGCTTACTATTCTACATAGGTTTACCATTTACCACCTATGGGCCTCGTTAGAATGCCCCAATCAGACTGAAAACGTATACTAGGTTTATGGACATGTTCATTACCTCAACACAAGATAAGATCTGTGTTAATCCCTCATATCTTACCCAGCCACAGACTGCAACCTTTGGTCCAGCTTTAAAGTGATACTAAAGTCTTTTTTTTTTTTTTTGTTTTTCTTTAAAAATAACAAACATGTTATACTTGCCTGCTCTGTGCAGGGGTTTTGCACAGAGCAGCCTTGATCCTCCTCTCGGGTACCTCTCCCTCTTGTTGAGTGCCCCCACAGCAAGCAGCTTGCTATGGAGGCACCCGAGCCACAGCTCTGTGCGTCCATTCAGACATGGAGCCACAGTTTGGCCCAGCCCCCCTCTCTCTCCTGAATTGCAGCAGAGGGAGCCAATGACACTGCTGCTATGTCTTGGCCATCCGGGACTCTCCCTTCTGAATGGCTAAGGCACTAGTGCACATTGCTGGGAGGAATATCGGGCTCGTTGCTATACACGGGGTTTTTTTATCTTAATGCATAGAATGCATTAAGATAAAAAAAACCTTCTGACTTTACAACCATTTTAAGGACAGCATTACACTAACACTTCTAGTATGATCTCCCTGGTCTCCAACAGCCTAGATGCAGGAATCTTTAAAGTGTTACTAAACCCAGGACCCTGTATTCACTATATCTGGTCTCCCACGGTACATGTAAATGCAATTATTTTAGTAACTATAAACTGCTAAATATATTTTCACAGCAGTATACAGCAGTCTTGTGATTTCCATGTGGTTAAAGTGGTTGTAATGTGCATGCGCACTGAAGAAACAGCCCACTCGAGACATTTCTTAAGGGCCCTTGCTGTGACCAGCAGCTCCCGCACCCATTTTGAGTTTTACAACCACTTTAACCCCTTCAGCCCGCTACAAAAAAAAAAAAAAAGCGACAATATCCAAAAAAAATATGTATTCTGCTACACATCTGTGGTAAAAAATAATAATAATAAATACGCAATAAGTGTATATTGATTGGTTTGTGCAAAAGTTAGTGTCTACAAAATAGGGGATAGGTTTATAGCATTTTTATCATTTTATTTTTTTTTTTTACTAGCAATGGCGGTGATCAGCAATTTTAAGAAGGACTGCGACATTGCGGCAGACAGATCAGACACTTTTTGGGAACAGTGACATTTATACAGCGATCAGTGTTATAAAAATGCACAGATTACTGTATAAATGACACTGGCAGGGAAGGGGTTAACACTAGTGGTGATCAAGGGGTTAAATGTGTTCCCTGGAAGGTGTTTCTAACTGTATGGGGGGGGCTGACTGGAGGAGGAGAGAGAGAGATCGCTGTTCCTGATCACTGGGAACAGAGTCTCTCTCTCTCTGTTTACAATGACAGATCCCCGTTCTGGGTGGCCGGAGGAAATAGCGGCCGCTGGTCACGCGCGCCACATGTAGCGCTTAAAAGTAACACCGTCCTAGTGCATCGATTTGCGGGATCGAGCCAACCTGGCGCCGTATATCGGCGACGGATGGTCGGTAAGTGGTTAAAGCTTGTAGGAGAAGTTTTCATTCTTCTCTGACTGTCCTATGAGGCTGCATGCCTCCTGACCCTTTGTCTGGACAGTGCCAATTGGCCATATTGACAACACAATGACAATGACTTGACAAGGCACACGAAACATGTCTTCACTGTGACAGGACCAATCACCATCAACTTGCTATACAAACGCCAGTGGTGTGCGTTCCACCAGCAGCTCCCCATCCCCAGCGATGGTGTTACACTGGAGGCTGGACGAGGAGGTTCCTCCGTGTCTCACAGGCTTGTATTAGATTCCCCAGACGATCAGCAGCAAGTCCTGCTGCGGTGCAGTCTCCCTGTCTATAGGCTACCTTTCCCAGGCTGTCAGTGGATCTTTTTGCCACCTTGCTCCCGGGTGGATCCTGATCCAGACTCGTGTGAATCCAAGGCAGAAGTGTTGTGTATACACCCACTAGGCTCTGTGATCAGCCTATCTTTTACAGATTAACCTTATACTTTTGAGCTGTATTTTTAATTAACTATTGGCCACTTTTTAACGTTTATATGGAATCTGTGGCACAATTATTGTGGATATAAGCTCTTCGGGAACTTTGCAGCTTTTTTTTATCATTTATTCTCCCAAGAGTCTTCCCAGCAGCTGCGATCCACTATGTGATATATTTCTTACCTTAGATCATCATTGCACTTCAATTGCGCCTGGTTTCTTAATGTTGCTAGTTGCTATCTTACAGGCGTTTTTGAACAGGCGTTTGGAAGTTGATAAGTCACTAATATAAAAGCAGTAAAATGCCTGTAATCTGCCAAAACAGAAGCTCATGTACTTTGAGCGATGGGTGTTTTGCTTTAGGCAATAAAACAATCAGATGTGAACAAGGGCCATTGAAATGAATGGGATTTGTCTTGTTGGGCGTTTAGAGCAGAAAACACCCAAAAGCGCATAGATGTGAACGGAGCCCAACTTTACTTTTTATTTCTTGGAGACTCGCTAATACACAATATTTTAGAACATCTCTAAATAAAAAAAACACGTACCTGCAACAAGTGGTAAGGCAAGGTTACTTCAAGCTCAGCCAATCTGTGTGCAGGGTCTTCTTCGTCCTCTGGTATATCCAAATCCTCTTCAGGAATGGTGTCCCATTTACCTTGATGAGCTACCAGCTGATGAACTAGCTCATATTGCTCAGGCAGTGCCAAACTCACCAAAGTCTGTTTCCCATGTCTAAAACGAATGCGCCTTCGCTTACAGGTGTCTGGGTCACAACATGTTCCAACTGGCAGAAGAGGATCACCCAAAAGTGCATTAACCACCTTGCCTCGGGCACTGCAGTTATGTCCCAGAACAAAGATACAGGGCCTGCAGCGTACAGTCAGTTTCAAGTAATCTTCCTCTTGTCTCTGAAAAGTGATGCTATGCAGCTGGCCTGAAAAGGAAAAAAAAATGGCAAGGATAAATGCAATACACAAGTCTAACCAAGTAGTACTAAACTGAGGAAAAAAGAAAAAAAAAACACACACACACCACAATCACCAATTTCTTCCCTAGGAAGCAGGAATTTTAATATTTCCAAGCAGTAGCTTTAAGTAAAAGAATTCTCCTAAGAGCCAATAAAAGATAAAATCGTACCAAAATGAAAAATAAATGGGGCATTTATAAAAGTGAAGCTTTTTCAATCAGGAGCAATTTAAATCAAGGTGGTAAATTGGCGCAACTTTAGCCAAATACTCACATAAAATGTATAATGCATTTAATATTTTAAAGTGATGATGGTATGATTAAAGGTATGATGTCAGATTTTTTGCGTGTCATAGCGGTACATTGTTTCGCCTAGAAATTTGGCGTTTCATATTTTAGGCCTGTAATTCTTAGGAATAACTCACTTAAATCTGTCCAAACAAGAGAGTCTAGTAGACATCCCGGGTATGAAAGTTTGAAACAATGAAATCAAAGAATTATAATATATTATAATTAAAAAATATTATAACATTTATTCAATAATGTAATCAAGTGAAACACTAATTTGCTCAGTTGCTGAATTGTCAAGGACGTCACTATCTGATGACAAATTTCCCCCACGAATCAGTATCGCTCAATACTGCAAGTGACTCTTATTTACTAATCGCTGTTTTCTAGCTGGTCAAAAAACGGTTTTGACGTAAAGGGACGCTTTTTTGAGGCCATGGGCATTAAGTTTCCAGGCAGAAAGAATGGCATATACAATATAAAAGTGCATGCAGGGTACTGGACAAAGCACTAGGGACAAAAGGGATGTGAAATGATTTGATACAGTAACGTAATCTTACAGATTACAGTGTACTGTATGTGTTATGTGTGTTTCACTCTTTGAATTTGCAGGGAACAGAGCCCGAAACCGAGAGGCATCGGGCGAAAGATTTCACCGGAGGACACAGCAGGGGGGCATTGCAGGATTCTGGGGACAAGGTAAGCAACTTTGCCCTGATCCTGCGATGCGATCCCGATTGTGGCTCGGGGTTACCGCTTTTGGTAATGAAAACTTACCCCGAGCCACACTCGGGAATACCGCCAAGGAGGTTAAAGAACAACATGTCAAATTGAATAATCAGAGTGCAATACAAAACATAGGATTCTCTTTTCCTATTCAGGGCATGGCATCAATTAGATCCAAACAGGAAACACTGACACCAGCATGCAGGGCCGCTGATAGGGCAGTACAGCCAGCCCTATTGTACAGAGGGGCCCGGCCATCATTATAGTTTACTGCCTTTAAAAAAAAAAAAAAAACTTGCTTAACTTCTCCCTAGCTTCTTCCCCACTCTTACTTGATTATGGAGGGAGTTATATAATTTTCCTGGGCCCCATCCGATCAACATAGGGCCCAGGAGGTGAGAGCAGGTGAGGGACTATTTCTTCATTTTCGGCTCAATTAATGTAGTCCCGGCCGTCGGAGTGATACTATGAATCCCCGTCTAGCTCCCGACTCTATTCCTCAGCTGCTGAGTGAGAAGTGAGCGGCTGACAGGGAACAGCAGGAGGAGCGCGTGCCTACACTGGACACAGTGAGTGGAGAATAGACTATGGAATCCTCACTGTGTCCTATTATAGCAGCTTATCATCATTATAATTAGCATTAGAATAACACAGGCAGCACAGTAAACAGGTGCTTTATCATGGCTCCGTGTAACATGGCTGTTGGGTGCTGACTGTTATGGCTGTGCTGTGTTACAGTCTGTTACATACAGCACAGCCATAAGCTATCAAAGCCAGCAAACAGCCTGGTGACACAGAGCCATGATAGAGCACCTGTTTACTATGCTGCCTGTGTTATTGTAATGCTGATGATCATAAGACTTTAGCTGGGGGAGCAGCAAACATGTGCAGTGGAGCTGCATTTTTACCACCACCCAAACCAATCCCCTTTAACTGCTTCCTGTCCAGCAACGTACCAGTACGTCGCTGGATTTGAAGGTTGATATCTCGATCATCACTGCAGCAATGATCGAGGTATCCTTATTTTTAGCCCTAGCAATTGTGCACAAAGTAAAAGTAATCCAGTAACTAAGAAGCCACTGGATTACTTTTACAGGCAGTGGAAGGGGGTCCCACCACCGCCTTTACTTCTCGTTCCTGGGACAC
>BLSH010019973.1:0-10820 GCA_018402905.1 Glandirana rugosa
ATTAAGATATTACAATATATCGATCTGAGAGACTATAAAGTGGGCAAAATACTGTATATTTATGAATTATATCTGAATGCATGTTTGAGTGTAAAGTTAATTTGGAAAACAATATCTTCTAAAGATCATATAAATGATCTGTCTAAACAAAGTGTGCCAGTCTACCTATATTTATAAGGTGAGATTTTAACATTTTCATATTCTTTTTTACGTTTTAGGTAAAATATTCCATTACATAATATATTTGATAAACAAATATGCATTATATAATATTTATTAGATACTTAACTTTGTCTAAAGTTAATGCATAAAATAAGTGTATAGAAACAGTTTTCCTTTGTTAATTAAATCATTTGCAATTCTTAGTTTCAGGGTAAAGTTTCCACCCTCAACCGAATACACAAACCCCATTCATATGGACCTACCTGTTACACCCGTCTAGATCTCATTCCAAACTCTCCAGTCATATGTTAATCAGCAGCTCCTGTGTGTTGGCCAATCAGAATCTCCCATTAATTTGGAATTCCATTCTCTCCCTGCATACATTCCAGCCCCTTCAGGCCATCATTTCCGTGAATCTAATTTTGCTTATAGCAAATGTGATTTATTTTCTCAGTTGAGTATTTGCCAACAGAAATTATTTAGTGAAGAACGAAAAGATTTCCACAGCGAAGACCAACTTGGAGACCATCTATACCTTCATTTTTAAGGTAAACTTTATATGTTTATAATCCTCCGTTTTATTCTTTAAAATGCTAGGATTTTTTCCTACTAGCCTGTTATTTATTGACACAAAAAGGGTATATCGGGGTATTCATGCTAGGCTGTTTTTACATAATTGATTCATGCCATACTATCCGTACTACTACTAACATTATTGTTATTTTTTTTATTTTACATTATTTTTCTTGAGCTATCATATTTGATAAGTGTAGTAGTTGATATATATATGAGGTGATACATGCTACCCCATTTTCTTATTTACAAAAGGTTGTAACTCCAGTGGATATATACGTATATATTTCCATATACCCCTAAAATAATTCCTTGACATATATGCTTTTTTTTATTTTTTTCTTTTCACCTATACGTATAGCTCTTTAAATCACCACAGTTGAATGTCTTCTACCTGTTACAACAATGTGTTTGGATTCTAACCACTGTTGTTCCCCCCTACGGCAACATTACTGAATATATGTGTGAATATATACTTTTCAACATCTTTACACTTTTATCCAAAAGGTTCCCATACGGCCCCATTATTGAATATATGTGTATATAATACGGCAACATTATTGAATATATGTGTATTTCAACATCTTCACATTTTTATCCATAATACTTCTAAAACGGCCTCCACGCATCCATTCCATCATGAGATCACAGGAGTAGTATCCATTCTTCACCGCTAGATGTCACCTGTTTTTCCTCCAATATATAGCAGTGACCAATCCATGTTAGAATATGCCTGATGAAAGAGTGCGCCTGGTGGTTACATCACAGGCTGAAAGACTCAGAAACGCGTCGAATTATTGTGACGTGGGACGCTATACAACGCTGCCTCCTTGATGCCCTGGATGTTCCTCTAACAACGAGCGGATATTTGATTTACTGCCGGCTGTGATCCTGCTCCACCGGAACGCTCTGTGGATACAGCTGTACGGAAGACCACGTTCACCACGGACATTGCTGCTTATCCTAACGTCTCTCCACAGACATGTATGCGGACATGCGCTAAATATTTTGAAACATGTGAGTTGTTTAACCCCGTTTTATCTAAATACATTTTTATACTACTGCATTTAGAGGCGCCTTCTTTCTTCTTCTGTTTTTCTGTGAGTCGTCCATAGCGGCGGCCATCTTGAGGCCTAACAGGTCGGACCTACAAACAACAAATAAGAAGAGGAGGTGCAACAACAAAGTAAAGGGGGTACTCAACAGGGTCCTCATCACCCTGGTGGCACACAGACTTATCCAGAATAGCTGACT
This sequence comes from Glandirana rugosa, assembly GCA_018402905.1. NCBI lineage: Eukaryota > Metazoa > Chordata > Amphibia > Anura > Ranidae > Glandirana > Glandirana rugosa. Next base: position 1,990 of record BLSH010019973.1, read on the forward strand.
AAAAGTGAGGGTTGGACTAGCATTCTACCAAATGGCGGCCATCTTGGTCCTCCCAACCTACACCCAACCTATTTTCAACCATCTAAGAAAGCAGACAGACTTAACATATTGTCTCTCCTGTGCCTAAGTCATCTGAATTGTCTTCACTGTGGTGCCAGACACAGTGTGAATATGTAACACTCATACTACAGCCTGCATAAGTGGTATCACACTAGGCCCTAGGACACTAACTTGTATGAAAGTCTCAGCCAAGTCTACACAACTATAATGTCCTGCAGAAGAAGAGAGGATCCTCAACTACAAAAATTACCTGGGTTCTTCCCAAGACTTACAAAAGACACTCACCAAGACAGAGATTCCAATCAGGCCCTGCCACTCAGGGATGCCCCTATAGCAGCTGCCGCCTTCATTTTTCCAGAAGATAGAACAGCAGAACCACCATCCACAGAAACCCCAGAGCTACAAAGTCCTGCCAAATCTCGCCCGAGATGGGACAGGGACATATAAAACTCAGACGAAGAAGACATGGAGCTCAGCACTTCTAATATATCTACAGTTGACCTAAACCCAGACCCCATAGCATCCTTTCCAACTATTGGGAAACCAATATCGGACACTACGATGAAAGATATGCTGTTATCTAAGCTCATCATTACAAACGGATATGCTGGCATGCTTCAAACAATATACTACGGAATACATGAGTTGGGTAAACATGTGGGTCAGCTAGAAGAAACCATGGGTACATGCGTAGACTCATACAACAATCTAGTTGATGCACACGCGACTCACACAGAAGAGATTGACTGGTTGAAAGCCAAAGTGGCCGACCTGGAGGACCACTCTAGGCGGAACAACTTGAAAATAAGAGGAATACCAGAATCTGTACAACCCACACAACTATCTCACTATGTCAGAGAGTTATTTCAAAAAGCAGCTCCGACTTTGACGAACTCTGACTTGACCATTGATAGAATCCACAGGATTCCCAAACCATCCTTCCCCCCGGAGGTGATTCCCAGGGATGTGCTGAGGATGCATTATTTTCAAGCTAAAGAAACTATACTCCTAACCTTCCGTAAAAAAAAATTCACTTACCTGAGCAAGCAGCATCCATACAAGTTCTACCTGATCTATCAGCATACACCCTCCAGAAAAGGAAAAAATTGCTATCTATCACGAAAGCTCTCCGGAATCATCAGATACTATACCAGTGGAAGTACCCAGCCACCCTCAAGGTCACTTGGGAAGGTTCCACCGTTCTCATAATGTCTCTTCAAGAAGGCCTACAAAAACTTAAGGAGTGGAAAATAACTCCACAGGACTCTCCGACACCAGCACCAGCAAAACAGCTCACCAGACCTTCATGGGATTGGAACAAAGTTTCCCACAAAAAGAACAGAGCTAAATACCCTAGAGGCAACCACCCTTAACATGAATCCATTTAACCACTTTGGGCTGTGGTTAACAACTCTGCTATGCAGTATGAGCTGATACCCATACCCCAATTGATACGCAGACCATCTGCATCTTGTTCCAGGTTGAACACTTTTTATTCTTGTTTTAGGTTTATCATTTTTGTTCTACCAAATATATGTTGGCAAGCATCACTACTGGACCTCAACAAATCTGTATCTACAAGGCGATCCTATGAGACACTTAAAATACCTCAACGGCTGACCTACCACACAGTCTATACACCAAAGAACCAAGAAGGACCACAGAATGCATCAAATATCTTATTACACTCGCTTACAGAGTATCCACGGGTCTCTCAGGAAAGAAAGACCTCCCATATCACAAAAGAACTAAATACGGATGTCACTTAAATTATTGACTATAAATGCTTGAGGACTGAACCATCCGGCCAAACGTCTGTCCCTTTGGAATTAAGTTTCTGCAGCAAAAGCGGACATAGTAGTCGTAGAAGAAACCCATTTCCAAACAACTAAGGCGCCAAAGTACCAGCAAAAAAACGTTCCCTTGTTTTCTCGGCAGAGTATACAATGAAAAAATGTGGTGTACTCATAGCCATAAAAAAAATTGTCTCTTTCCAACTGCACTTTTCTAAGATGGACACTAACGGACGATATGTTATTATCGTAGGTACTATAAACGGTAAAATGTACACGATAGTGGGAGTGTATGCCCCAAATTTGGGCCATGGCTCCTTCTATCGCAAATTGTTTAAATGTATAAATCAACACAAAAAAGGTAATCTTATCGTGTGTGTGGTGACTTTAACCTAGTTGTTGATCCAGCTTTAGACTCCACATCATCCAGGAAAGCTAGAACATATTCACTGGCTAACCTACTTTATAGAGAAGAACTTTATGATACGTGGAGATCTTTACACGCTACGGAGAGGGACTACACGTATCATTCTCCTAGATTCAACTCATACTCCAGAATAGATCTAATTTTAGTCGACAAATGGTTACTACAAAGGACATCACACTCGGAGATTGCGGACATAACTTGGTCTGACCAAGCCACGATCTCCGAGGGGTGGACCCCCAACTCTAACTTCATATGGAGATATAATGCCAATCTTCTCAACGATCCCACCTCTAGTGAGGTCGTTGAGAACCAATTAGACAGCTTCTTTGCGAATAATGCACTCGACACAGGGGACATATTTAATCTGTGGAACACACATAAAGCGTACATCAGAGGAATCATGATCCAACTAGGGGCAAGAATTAAAAAACGGAGATCAGATGAGACAAATAAAATCCTACCCAAACTCCGAGAGCTAGAAACGTCCAACAAAGAGCATCCCAGTGCACCCAATGCCATCAGAATAGTTGAATTACGTACAGGACTCTGCAAAACACTGCAAGAATCTCATGCATCCCTCATTAACCGTCTCAAACTGAAGTACTACTCCTCACACAATAGAGCAGGTAAATTCCTAGCATCCAGACTCAAAAGCCAGAAAACAAAATCAAGAATACTGTTCTTTTTGCACCCAATCACTAAACAAAAATTAACTAACCCCCAACATATCACAGATGCTTTTGCAGATTATTACGAATCCCTATACAATTTGAAGAACGATGCCTCTACACCCCAACACACAAACGAAGCAATATCCAATTTCTTAGGGAAATTAAATCTCCCATCGGTCACCTCATCAGAATTAGAATCCCTGAATCGCCCCTTCACAGATACAGAAATTACAAAAATTATAAAGTCAATGACGATGGGCAAATCCCCAGGCCCGGACAAGTCAATGACGATGGGCAAATCCCCAGGCCCGGACAGGTTCATGTGTGAATACTACTTAAAATTCCATAGCAAATTGACCCCATACCTTAATAAAGACTTCTAAGCTGCGGCACTTAGGGCTACATTCCCCCCAGAGATGCTAAAAGCTCAAATCATAACTCTTCCCAAACCAGGGAAAACATATGATACACCCGCCAACTTCCGTCCCATATCTCTACTCAATGTGGATGTCAAACTGTATGCTAAACTTTTAGCACACAGGTTGAAAGAAGTGATTCCTAAACTGGTAAAACCCGATCAGATGGGATTTGTGCAGGGCCGACAAACATCCGATGCAACTAGAAGAGTAATTGATATTGATTACTCAGCCGAGCGCCTTCTCTGCTACTTTCTATAGACGCGGAGAAGGCGTTCGACAGGGTACATTGGAGCTACATGTCTCAAACTCTAAGTAAATTCGGCCTGAGGGACATGATCCTTACCCCAATATTGGCGCTATATTCATCCCCCTCAGCACAGGTATATAAAAAGAGCTTACTTTCCAAAACATTTAACATTACGAACGGTACTAGACAAGGTTGTCCACTCTCTCCCACAATTTTTAACCTCATGATTGAACCCTTAGCAGAAAGTATACGCACGGATCCACTGGTTTCGGGGTTCCTAACAAAAGACAGATCCCACGTAGTAAACTTATTTGCGGACGACATTATTTTGATGTTGACTAAGCCCCTGACTTCACTTCCTAGAGTCCACACAATACTGACAGAATTCAGCCAGTTATCCTACTACAAGGTGAACTACTCAAAATCATTGATTTTGAACCTTGACATCTCAAAAAACACGAGACAGATACTTAAAAGAGACCTCCCGTATGCCTGGGCTGAGGGGGAGATCACGTACCTGGGTATTATCACCCAGTCCTGTGCATCCCTAGAAGAGGCTAACTATAGACCACTACTGGCCAAACTAACCAATCAACTCAAAAACTTAGCGAAAACGGAACTATAATGGGTGGGAAGATTGGCAGCTTTCAAGATGATGATTCTTCCCCAAATTTTATATGTTTTTAGAGCATTACACACCACCTTAAAACAGACCCACTCCAATGCACTGAACTTACTACTGAAACAATTTATTTGGCAAGGTAAAAGAGCACACTGCTCCCATACATATCTGATTAAACATAGAAAAGTAGGAGGCATGGGCATGATAGATATCAGGGACTACCATACGGCAGTGCACGCAGACCATTTAAAGCATTGGTTCAAACAGACAGAGGTACCACTATGGACTGACATAGAAAAAAAACTTAAACACCACATCAGATCTAAGCTCCCTACTGTATGATGACTCTTGGAAGTCTTTAGACACTAAGAAAGTTCCACCAACAACAAAGGCCTCTTTATTACTGTGGAGAACAATCACACAGGCTAACTGCGACTCTCCCCAGGCAATACAAATATATTTACCTCTCTCTACGCTACAACACATAATCCAAGATTTAAATATAAAGGCCTGGGAAACTAAGGGTGTGACTCGACTTAATGATCTCTACAGTCAGGGAAAACTTTAGTCCCCTAATGAGATAAAAGATAAATTCTCAATACCCCCATCCATGTACTTCAACTTAAACCGTATACACAGATTTTTATCCATTTCATCTCCCCCGGAGCTAAAGGTTCACCCACAAATATGGCATCTCTACACTCCCACACATAAAAAACTAAATGGTACCTCCATAATATACAATTGGTTACAGGACAAGTCCACTTTTCATAAGACTACAACTATGAAGAAATGGGAATCAGACTTTAACACATCCTTTTCTGAAGAACAATGGACTATGGCTATCAGATACTCATACAAAATTACGCATTGTGTCAGCCATTGGGAGTTAGCCTTAAAAATACTGCACAGGTGGTATCTTACACCTTATAGGATAACAAAGATCTTCAACTCAGGTTCCCCGCTGTGCTGGCACCAATGTGGAGATACGGGTACCATTAAACACATTTTTTTGGTCTTGTAAAAATATTCGCAGCTATTGGAAAAAGATCTTCCAAATAATTGCGGAGATCACTGGAATCCTTGTTGCATCTGACCCAGCCTTGGCATTACTCAATCTGGGAATGGACCGGATTCCTTTTATCTTCCGAAGCACAATAGCCAATATACTACTGACGGCCAGATTAGTTCTAACCAGGTATTGGAAACGGGACTTAGCCCCTAACCCCTCAGAAACTATTAAAATGGTTCAGCAGCACTATCTATATGAATGCCTACTAACTGCAAACAGATTGTCCTTCCGAGCATTTGAGCGCTCGTGGTCTCCATGGACTACCTGGTACTCCACTAGAGCTCAAACCCTCGTCTACCAACCACCCTAAACCCCTCTGGTCCTTCACTCTTTAATCTACTTCCCTCTCCATCCACTGCACACATTCTTGGTTCTCCCCTTCCTGATGATGGTCCGTATTTAACTGTTGTGTCTCCTTAACCATAGGTAGATCGCTCGACATCGGAACTAGTTAAAGTATATAACATATACTGTATTATGCATAGATGTTATCTTTATTATAACACATGTTTATACATTGTCTGTCAAACTCATCACTTTCTGATCATTATTGTTTGAACCAGCGGTGTACCCGCCTGTAATCATTTGTATTTGCTCATTTGAAAACACAATAAAAACCATTTTGAAAAAAAAAAAAAAAAAAGACCTTGCTCTTGTGTTTTTCTTTCAGAATTTTTTATTGAATTTTTTAAATTAATTACAATATAAGACCAGATTAGGTCATCAAGGAGAAAATGCAGTATCAGAAGTATGTTCAAATAATTTACAGCCCTTCCGGGTAAAAAATAGAACTGATGGTACATACGAAACCTGCAGTGGCTATTGATAACATGAGAATGCTGTGGTGTTGTCGCATGGAGAGGAGAGTAGCTGAGCCCCCCCCCAGACACCCCAACTGGGAACGAACTGTGTCAAGAGGAGAGGGGGTAAAGCAGCAAGCTGCCCTCTGTTACTCTCAGTCAAGAGAATAAGTCATGAATTGTAGAACCACTTCACCATAGGATAGGTGAATCAATCTTTAAGCGTATCTAACGTACACTTAGGGCGAGTAGGGAGTAAAGCCTCACACACACGGTTCGACGGTCGTGCGACCGAACGGAACAAATCGTATGTTGGATCATGGAACTCGCGTACTGACATGCACTAAACGATCGTATGACCAAGATGAACATAGTGACGTGTTATGACCGTATAAAGAGAAATTTCAGGTGCATGTAATTAGCGTCTGGCTGTTCCTGACTTCTGGGCATGTGTGTTTTGCACAGCACAACTTGTTGGACCAACTTCTCTGTACACACGATACAACGGTCGTACGACCGCTTGTTGGTACTACCAAATTTTTCTAGTTTGCTCATCCAACTCCTGTTGTACGACCGTCGTACGTCGGCTGTTCTAATCGCGCGTACTAACGGTTGGATTAGCATACGAGTGGTCTTATGACTGTTTGCATACGACCGTCAAACCGTGTGTACGAAGATTAAGATACAAGGTATACCTCGGTAGTCCAATTGGAGCATAATGTTAACATTTCAAATTCTCTGAAAATTGTTAAAATAACAATTGAAATTTAGAGATAAGAAAAAGGGGCAGGAAAGTTGAAGAGAGAGCAGAGAAAGTGTGAGAAGAAGAGGAGAAATGAGACCAGGGTAGGGGTAATCATTTGTATAAACTCAGGATGCTACAGTATCTCACAAAAGTGAGTACACCCCTCACATTTTTGTAAATATTTTAGTATATCTTTTAATGTGACCATACTGAAGACATTACACTTTGCTGAAGACAAGACTAAGGACATGGATTACTGGAACCATGTCCTGTTATAAAAGCTGTACAATCACTACTTTAAATTGTAGCAAACTGTTTGCAGGCTTTCATGTGCATCATTTTTAGAAAAGGCTTCCTTCTGGGATGAGAGCCATGCAGACCAATTTGATGCAGTGTGCGGCGTATGGTTTGAGCACTGACAGCCTGACCCCCCCACCCCTTCAAAATCTGCAGCAATGCTGGAAGCACTCATACATCTATTTCCCAAAGACAACCTCTGGATATGACGCAGAGTGCATGCACTCAACTTTGGTTGACCATGGCAAGGCCTGTTTTGAGTGGAACCTGTCCTGTTAAAATGTTGGTATGTGCTTGACCACCATGCTGCAGCTCAGTTTCAGGGTCTTGGCAATCTTCTTATAGCCTAAACCATCTTTATGTAGAACAACAATTCTTTTTTTCAGATCCTCAGAGAATTATTTGACATGAGGTTCCATGTTGAACTTCCAGTGACCAGTATGAGAGAGTGAGAGTGATAACACCACAATTTAACACACCTGCTCCCTTACACCTGAGACTGTGTAGCACTAAGGCCCCATTCACACCTGAGCATTTTGTAGCTTGAAGCCTGAAGCTACAAAACGCTGGAGGGGAAAAAATCAATGATTCTCTATGGAGATGGTTCACATCTCCACTCAAAAACTCCTGAAGCCAAAAGCCTGAAGCTCAAACTACACCTGGAGGTATTTTTGTAGCTCAAATGAGGCATATAATGTCGTTTTTGGCGCGTTTATAATCCCATAGGCTAACATGGAAACGTGCGATTCGGGCGTTTTGACGCACATTTTTATGCCAATCCAAAAGTTACCTCCCAACTGGAAATGACATAATTTTAACAGGAAGTCACCAAACGGCCATATTGATACCAAATATGGAGGATACAGTGACCCTGTTTGAGACCGAGCCATTCATTAGAATGATGAAGGCGCACCCCTGTCTATACGACAGCAAGGACACAATTTATAAAAGCCGGGCCAAGAAGAGGAGGGCCTGGGAGAATATTGCCCAGCAGGTGTTTACAGACTGGCATGGATTGGATGGACATGTGAAAGATGAGAAAAGTAAGTCATTCTACATATGCAATTCATCTAATTGCATGTTTGCACAGTGTTTTAACTTCTGTCAGTTTAGCATACATACATACATTGGTGATCAGTGGGAAGAATGCTCAGTACATAGGTGGTCAGTGGGAAGAATGCTCCTTACATTGGTGATCAGTGGGAAGAATGTTCCTTACATTGGTGATCAGTGGGAAGAATGTCCCTTACATTGGTGATCAGTGGGAAGAATGTTCCTTACATTGGTAATCAGTGGGAAGAATGCTCCTTACATAGGTGGTCAGTGGGAAGAATGCTCCTTACATTGGTGATCAGTGGGAAGAATGTTCCTTACATTGGTGATCATTGGGAAGAATGTTCCTTACATTGGTGATCAGTGGGAAGAATGTTCCTTACATTGGTAATCAGTGGGAAGAATGCTCCTTACATAGGTGGTCAGTGGGAAGAATGCTCCTTACATTGGTGATCAGTGGGAAGAATGTTCCTTACATTGGTGATCATTGGGAAGAATGTTCCTTACATTGGTGATCAGTGGGAAGAATGTTCCTTACATTGGTAATCAGTGGGAAGAATGCTCCTTACATAGGTGGTCAGTGGGAAGAATGCTCCTTACATTGGTGATCAGTGGGAAGAATGTT
>BLSH010019973.1:40817-66301 GCA_018402905.1 Glandirana rugosa
AAACATGTATAAACCCTTTGTTATCATGTATTCGGACATATATCTCTTATCTGCTATCTATCCGCGTTCCGGTCCACTCTCCAGATAATCCATCTATACAGTTATGTGACGTCCAGCCGTCGAGAAGACTTCCTATCGGTGTAGGTTTTCTGTGATTTTGTTTTCTTCCCTCTTCCGCGGAGATTTACGTCATTTTACATAATGTAGTCATTTTTGTGTCTTTGTATCTACTCACTGACGTCTTTTTCTGACTCATCAGGTAGCTCAGACGGGGAAAAATAAATAAATAAAAAATATATAAAAAAAAAAAAATGTAATTGGAAAGACAGTCAACAGTAAATGGCTTTAAACATGCTTGGGATAAACATAAATCCATAGTCAAACAACAAGGTTAATGTAAAAAAAAAAAAATATATAAAAAATAAATAAATAAAAAGGGGCAGACTCGATGGACTACTCAGTCTTTTTCTGCAGTCACTCATCTATGTTTCTGTGTTTTTACTGATGTAATACATTTTACTGCATTTAGAGGCGCCTTCTCCCTTCTTTTGTTTTAGTGTCTTTTGGATGTGGCTATCCTTCAGAAGAGCTGCCGACCTGCAGTGTATTGACATATCTACCTAATAGACCTCTCACCTGGCCTTGCGCCTATCTATCGTCTATTCTCTATATACAGGCTTATGTACTATTGTTTCCCAAATATGTACAAAAATAAAAATATGTTATTGTATGCTATGATCAAACTACTGAAATTAATAAGGTAATTTACTTTTCCGTTTGTTTTAAATAACAAAGCATGCCTATATACACATATGTGAAATGGAATCTAGAGCTGCTGGGAACCATCTCTCTTGTGTCCCCTGCCATAGCCCCTGCCCCTTATCTCTGATCATCACCCCCATGTGAAGGTACCATACCATGCTCACACCCGAGTCTCCATTTACACAGACCTGCTCTGGAATGTAACAGCTTTGGTCTTGATGATTTTATCAATATATGTGATTTGACACATGTTTGTAATTCTGTGTTCTTCCTGTTTCTGGAATAAAATTATTTTTTTATAATTTCATTGTACTGCCTTTAAAGTCCCGCTATATGTACTGGGGGAGTACCTTTTCGCTAATATATTCAGATGTGTGTATTGCATATTTTTAGGCTGCTGCTCCACTGAGGGTTATTACATTAGTGCGGTATTCACTCCCTTCCAATTAGCTCTGAATACGATACCAAACCTACTGCTTCTTTTGTTTAATTGCCCTTACAGCTAATTTTTTATTGTACCAGGTTTTCTTCCCCTTTCTTATGATGGATATTTTTGAATATAGAGACACCAAGGTAGTGAACACTGATGGAGTCTTTGAAGCGTTTAAAAGTGATGTCAGAGATCTTGGTGGTATCTTTGAGGTTTAAGAACCTCACCACCACTGAAATACATATGGGATGTGGCTTACCTTGAGACCTACATAAAGAATAATATGGTCCCTAGGAGTTTAACGTGGGAGGTATCCCCCCCCCCCCAAAAAAGGGGAAGATAATTTAGAGGATTAGTTTAAATATTTCAATAAAGCTGGGATTGAATTATTACAAATTTTGATTGATAGAAAGAAGAATAAGTTACTCAAAATAGACAATGAGATTAGGAATATCAAAAAGAGATTAATCCCACTGAAAGAGGGAGAGGAATATAAGGAGAGGTCTTTGAATCTCCTCAAACTGTTAGATAAAGAGGAGAAGGATCAGAGGACTAAAAAAAAGAAGAAATTCAATAGAGACTTGGTTGACAGCCAACAACAACAGAATGAACTTGAGCCGACCCTCTCTGCCAAGACCTCTACCCCCCCCCCCCCACGAGGACCTCCTAAAAGGGAAAGCACAGGGAAAGGGAGGCAGGCCTGCATTCCAATCTCCATTTAGAGGGGATGGCCGTAACTCTAAAGCAGCTCCCTACAACCAAAGAGGGCAGTGGGGTGGTTCCTGTGGCCCTAATTACCAGAATAACTGTAATACCAACTTTGGGCATTCGGACCCTAGGACATCATATAGGCCTGGTCCCCCATATTATGATTATGGACTATCAAAACGATTACAGGGATTACGGATCTAGACCAGTCTAAGGGAATCGTCCTCCTAATAGCATGGGGGGGTCTATCAAAGTAGTCACCCCTATTACCAACGATAGACAGCTTGCATCATATCATCAACTTTTATCCCCTTAGAAACTTGAAGGGTCCAGATTCCAGATCCAGTATGGGGATAGGTTGTACGGGCCCCACAGTGGTTAGTACACAAAATGTCAATCAGGTCCCTCAGGGTTCGACTAACAGGCCCCCCCCCCCCCCCCGAACAATTGATTAATGATATCCCAAAAGGGCAGACTTGTTTTTTTTCACCCGGTTAAAGGCGTAAAAAGACCAGCAGATCAGGGAGAGGAACAAGAGGGGGGGAGGCATATTTGACTTAAAAAGGCAAAAAAATTAGTGGGGGAGGGTATCTTTAATCTGAGTTCCAAGGTTCAGACAAAGCCTTTAAAAACAATTCTAGACAAGGGACACAAATTTGTGCCTCCTAGGAATCTCAAGAAATTTGAGACCTATATGGATGTGTACAAATTTGTATATCAAAAGATACCTCCTCACCAATCCCATTAAAGAAAACTGAATGGCGTCCATGGAAGTTCTTCATTCAGGTTTCATCAACGCATCTTTGTTCAACCCTCCGGGGTCATTGGCCCCTCCCCTGAGGGTGTTCAGAGATGTTGTTTTGAGAGATTTAGAATTGATGGAATGTAAAAATGTTAGATTTAACAGGAATCTCCAAGAGGGACTATGTAATAATAAGGATCTAGTGGTAAGACCGTCCGATGGGGGGGGGGGATCGTAGTGCTTGACCAAAGCGATCATCTATCTGAAATGCATAGAATATTGGGAGACGAGACCGCCTATCATATGCTGAGCTCCGACCCCAAAAACAGTATTTGAGAAAACTTAAAACCACCATAGACAAAAGGTCTCTCTCTAGGGATTCTTGATAAAAAAAGAAGCCCATTTTTTTGGTCCCCAAAGCACCATGTACCCAGGTAATTTATTATTTGCCCAAGGTTCACACAGATCCTGTCTGCGTCGTCGGGATGTCCCATTGATGGTGGGATGGACTCACGTCCCGGGTGGGCAGATATATTGATTTCTTCTAACAAACCCTGGTGCGTAACATGCCTTCTTATGTTAAAGACTCCCGACATATTATAAACCTACTTTCTAACTACACCCCAAGTGAAGATGTGTGGCTAGTAACAGCCAACATTATTTCACTCTACACTCTAATCCCCCACACATTGGGATTGAGTGTGGTAAAACATTTTATACAATGCGGCTCGATTTTACCTGAGGAGAAAATTGGGTTCCTGATGGAACTTTTGGAATCCGTGGCCTCCCACAATTACTTTTGGTTCGACCGTAAGTTCCACAGGCAAGATAGAGAGGTGGCGATGAGGGATAAATACGCCTCCAGTCTCGCCAACCTCCTTATGGCCCAGTGGGAGGAGGGCATGGCCTATGCTCACCACATTCCCCAATTGGCTCTCTGGGTGAGGTACATAGATGACGTCGTCCTCCTATGTGATGGCGAGTTCCAATAATCTTAACCGCTTCCCGCCCGGTGTATAGACAAATGACGTCCGGGCGGGGGGTTCATTATCCTGACTGGACGTCTATTAACGTCCTCAGGATATTCCACGATCGCGCGCCGCTGGGGGCGCACATCGTGGCAATCGGTGGTGCCGTGGGTCACCGATCCGAAGCCTTTTACCATGTGATCAGCCGTGATCAATCACAGCTGATCACAGTGTAAATAGTAAGAGACGTTTATCGGCTTTTCCTCTGCTCAGGTCTGCAGACCTGAGCAGCGGAGAGCCGATCGGCTGCTCTCCTGACACGGGGGGGGGATGCGCTGAACGTTTATCAGCGCAGCCACCCTCAGGATCACCACCAGGGAGCCCCCCCCAGACATCGCAAGGAAGCCGCCCAGGACCACCAGGGAAGGCACACAGAGGCCGCCCAGGACCACCAGGGAGCCTCCACTAGACCCCCAGGTAAGGGCAATATTGTGCACTGTAGGGATGGCACTGTGCCCATGTATGATGCCTGCCAGTGCCATCCATAACAGTGCTTGTTGCACCAGTGCCCACCACTGCCACCTATAAGTGCCCACCTGTGCCACCTATCAGTGCCGCCTATGAGTGTCCATCAGTGCCACATATCAGTGCCCATCAGTGCTGCATATGTGCCCCATCATCAGTGCAACCTTATCAGTGCCAATCTGTACTGCCTCATCAGTGCCCATCAGTGTAGCCACATCAGTGCATATCAGTGAAGGAGAAATTGTACTTTATACAAACTTTTGTGACAGAAACAAAGAAACACTTTTTTTTTCAAAATATTCGGTCTTTTTTTTTTTATAGCGTAAAAAATAAAAACCGCAGGGGTGATCAAATTATCGCTCCCTAAGCGATGAGCAGAGATTTTGGAGCGAATAGTACTATTCTCTGATTTGTGTTTGTATTGCATTCTTTTTCTCATAGGCGCTATAGATGCGATTTCCTTTTTATCCAGTAGAAATACTGATTTTAGTAATTTGTTCATTATTAATGATAATCCAAATTCAGAAACTAACCACAGTGGCATCCTTATCGCACTGGGTAATGCGCTTGAAAAACAGGTGCGGACATGGTGGGATATTTTCACCATGGAGCATTATTTAAAAGAACGCATTACAATACGCAGTTTGCGATGGGATGTAGCGCCACAGGATGGGTTAGATGACCAGGAAAGTATCAATGAATGGAGCGACTTCTTTGAGGGGGTAGGTTTGAGGCTGCATGAGCTTATCCTTAAGAGGAAAAAGCTTAAAATGAAAAAGCTTGAATCCAAGATTAGGGATTTGCAGCAACAGATCAATCCAATCAGAGAAACACAGCAGGTAATGGATTTTAACAAAAGGATCAAAAAGAAATTGGAAAAAGTAGATAGGGACACACAAAAGAAGAAAATTAAGACATGTCAAAGGGACTATGTGGAGTGTAAGAATAACAGAGCATACTCTTGGCAAATGGAGAATACACATATTAATAATGAGACCCCTGAGGGAAATAGGCCTAACCAAGGGACAATATCGACCAACACCCCATCCAATAAGGGATTCTTCTCCCAAGTCAACCATCAGCCCCCTCAAGGTAAAAAAAAATCTAATAAGTCAGAGGGGACGCCTAGGAATGGGCAGTCACAGCATCACAACACTAGGGAAGCTATGTATAGCCCCGGGGTAAAAGATGCACCTTATGGGGTTAGCACATATAATAGATATAGTGCTCTTGAGGGTCGTGGCGAATCCTATAACCCCACACCTCATCCATTCAATCATTTTTTAGGGAGGGGTTGGGGGAGACCAACAAGGGGGAGAGGTCGCCCTTACAGGAGGAGACCCCCATTAATGGGACACAACAGGTATCAACCCACACTCAGGGACCATTACCCCCCACCCCCTTGGGAGAGGTGGAATCATCCACCGACACCGAGAATTCATGCCCCCCAGGACCAGGGGAGGGACAAACATCCACCAATGGAAAGAAGGGGGGGGGGAGGGTGCAGGGCAGGCAGGAGGTCCCAAAAAAAATAAAACTAGACACTCATTAGGAGGGATCTATAACCTGGCAGAAGCCCAATTAACACCTAAAGAGACTAATATTTTGAATTTGGGCTTAAAATGTGGCCTTAAGAGGCCTAATAATAAATTTGAGGTTTTCGTGGACGTCCACAAGTACATGAGGACCTTGAATGTTAAGAGGTACTTTTTGAATAAAACCTCCCAAGTTTAGTCTACAGGAAATGTTGAGACAGGGGTGGTGAATAGTGGCCTCAAAAACAAATCTTTGTTTAATCCAGCACAAAATGGGTCACACCATCTTGATGTGTTTAAAGGTCTAGTGCTCAGGGATCTCCAACACATAGCACCTAAGAAACAAGTGAACCCCATACATATTGAAAACGGTATAAGGGAGTTGGAGGAACGGAAAGAGGTGATCATTAGACCTGCCGATAAGGGTGGTGGTGTGGTGATCTTAAAGAAGGAATTTTATGTGACACAACTCACTGAAATGCTGAGAGATACTGACACTTACCAACAATTAGATGGAGACCCTAGTCCGCAATATAAAAGGGATTTAGAAAATTTAGTTGAGGGTGGGTCACGGGCGGGGGCATTATCAAGGAAGGAAAAAAGGTACTTAGTTCCTACTAGTAATCGGATTCCTACCATTTATACCCTGCCCAAGATTCATAAAGACCCCCTGAATCCTCCTGCCCGTCCCATAGTTAATGGGATAGGGTCGGTCTCGTCAAGAGTGGGGGAATATGTTGACCACTTCTTGCAAAGTAGTATGGTCAAGACCAAAGCCTATCTTAAGGACACGAAGAATTTTCTGCAACTTTTAAAACAGGTTGTATTAAGAGAGGATTCTGAAACTTTCCTGGTTACAGCGGATGTGTCCTCCCTCTATACCATTATTCAACATGAGGATGCGCTCCTGGCCCTCAATTGGGCCTTTAGTCAGAGGGAGGACCTCCCCCATAATCAGAAATGTTTCATTAGAAATTGTCTGGATTTTTGCCTCACCCATAATTTCTTTTGGTTCAATGGTGCTTTTTTTAACCAAAGGAGAGGCGTTGCTATGGGGGCAAAATTTGCCCCCAGCATTGCTAATTTGTTTATAGGAGAATGGGAGGACAAGTTCATATTTGCCAACAGGAGACATGAACTCCTCTTTTATGTTAGGTACATAGATGACCTGTTTTTTATCTGGAATGGTCCTGAGAGGTCCCTTATAGAATTTATTGACTATTTGAACAGGAACTCTAATAATATAGTGCTTGCTGGCCAGTGGAGCCAGAGTGAGATTCACTATTTGGATGTTACTGTCAGGAGGGTTGGAGACACACTAACCACTAGTGTCTACTTTAAACCTACTGATAGGAACAGTTTCCTGCCCTGGTTCAGTGGCCACCACCCTTTGTGGCTAAAAAACATCCCAAAGGGGCAGATGTTGCGAATTAGGAGGAATTGCTCTGATCTCACAACTTATGGTGAGCAGGCGCTAGTGCTCAGGGACCGCTTTGAGCAGAAAAGTTACAGGCGGGAGCAACTAGATAATATCATCAAGGAGGTGGCTGAGGTGTCGAGAGATGCCTTACTCACTGACCAGTCTAGGGAATCTCCTAAAACAAGTACGCTTGAGTTTGGCTTTATTTCCGGGTATCATTAACAGTACCGACAAGTTGAACTAATTTTTAAAAAAACATTGGCATGTGCTGTTGATGGATAGAGTACTGGGATCAGCCTTGCCGTCGCACCCCAAGTTCATCTACCGCAAAGGCCCAAATATAGGAAACAGGGTCGTACACAAAGTTTTGGATCCACCCACAAAACCTCTGTCATTCTGGGATCAGAAGGGGTTTTACGCTTGTCGCAAGTGTAGGGCCTGTAAGGAAGTAACCATTACTATGAGGGGATTGAAGTCCTTCACCTCTCAGGCTAACAATGTGGAGTTCAAAATTCTTGATTTTATCACATGCAACACGACACACGTTGTGTACGCTTTGAGGTGTCCCTGTGGTCTTCTCTATATAGGGAGAACTAAACGCCCTTTGCGGGTGCGTATTGCTGAACACATCACCAATATTAAATTAGGGTTCAGGGATCACAATGTATCGCTCCATTTTCTGAAATGCCATAATCGTGATCCTACGGGTCTTACGTTTTGGGGGGTAGATCATGTGGTGCCACCTTGGAGAGGTACCAGTCGTATACGTGACCTGTCCAGACGTGAGACCCGGTGGATTTATCTGACTGATTCCCTCACGTCTAAGGGCCTGAATGTGGAGTTAGATATAAATGGCTTCATTAATGATTATTAAATAATATTAAGTCTCTCTCTAATAAGTTGGAATATTCTACCATTATTGGGGTTATATGTCCCTACAATTATGTTTTAATTTTATATATACCGTCTATTCGTCATTAACTGTGTGGCTTCATGTCTTTTTAATTATGATATAATATATCTATTTTTCTCATTGGGTACAACCTGAAGCATATATATTTTCTATAGTTTGTTTAAATGTTGTTTAGACATGTTGGAAATTTTGTTTGTACGTTTGAAGTAGCTCACTATGTGATCTGTTTCCAGGCAACGCTCCCCTTTTGCGAAATACTAGCTGTGCGGCCGACATCTAAGACTCAGCACAGCACGTTTATTGTATAGTGTATGGAATGACTGCAGTATGGGAGTGAAATCAGTGAGCCATCTTATGGCGCAATAACTAACTGCAGCAACATAGTCTAATTACCCTGCTTTAAGCGGAGAGGTGGGTATGTTGCCTGGAGACGGGTAAACATTATAGCCACGGAGATGTGGATAACCCATCCTGTTGGCTATAAAACCGATGCGTCGCTCCGCTCGGCCACGCCCTCTGTCGAAGTCGGAAGTGACGAAACGCGTTAGGGCGGGGCCGAGCGACGCATTGGAGGTAGCGAGTATCCACGAACGGACGAGGCATGTTATGACTGGTCGGGCTGGAACCATACTTATCACACACGCCGGATCCTAAGTGGTAACAAACTACTTGGTATTATATGCACTGTTTTACTATCTACTATGTGAGTGTAATTTTAAAGGGGGATTTGGGTTCCAATAAAGAGTGGTTTTACGCTATGAAGGCGCTCTGCTCCTTTCTTCTTTCTCCTTATTGTTATAATGCATGAGGATCAGTTCCTGAGGAGCGGAATGAATGTAGCAAGCGGTCGTTCCTGGGACATTTCTGGAAGAACCACTATATGAGTAAACCCAATGCTGTATTCTCACCTACATCTGGTGAGTGCATCCCCAAAGGGGGGCCTTTATCTTTTCAGTCACGAGGTGGTTGTGTGATGGTGGAAGGTGCACTTTGTCATTTGCATAGAAGAAGCTTCTTGGATACTGCCTGACCAGGCTGGAACTGTGGGGCTTATCAACATTAGCACTGCTTCAGAGACTTTTCTGTTTTGTTTGACTTTATATGCACTCTCTTTTGAGTATTGTTTTAGCAGCTGCTGTTGTAGTTTGAAGGGGGAATTATCGCTTCCTAAGCGCTGAGCAGAGATTTTGGAGCGAATAGTAGTATTCTCTGATTTGTGTTTCTGATCAAATACCACCAAAAGAAAGCTCTATTTGTGGGAACAAAATTATAAAAACTTTGTTTGGGTACAATGTCGCATGACCGCGCAATTCTCATTCAAATCGCAACAGCACTGAAAGCTGAAAATTGGTCTGGGCAGGAAGTGTTCTAACTGCATGGTATTGAAGTGGTTAAACAGTTCATGGATCATTTGAACACCAATGAAAGAGGAAAATAATTAAATTATGAGGCTAATCAATCAGCTATCAAGTTCCTTGATCTAAAGATATCTGTTAAGGAAGGGTGGATTTCCACAACCATGTATTTTAAATCCACTGATCGGAACTCCTTTATACTGGTTGACAGTTGTCACCATGAACCATGGCTGAGGGGTGTTCCTAAAAGTCAGAACATGAGGCTTCGTCATAACTGTACTGACCTTGATGAATTCCAGTTGCAGGCAGACATCCTAACACAGAGGTTTTTGAAGAAAGGCTATATTGCCAATACGCTAAAGGACCTCTTTGGATGACGTCTCTCGATTGGATAGGTCGGGCTTGCTAGAAGAAAGGCCAGCCCATGATATGGGAGACTCTGCTCCCCTGGTTCCATTCATCACTACCTATTCTAAACAGTATAAGAATGTGAGACGTTTGATTTCTAAACATTGGAGCATTCTTGGTAGCGATAATGTACTTGGAAAAGTATTACCAGATAAGCCTTCCATTGTCTTGAAGGGAGCACCCTCACTCAGGAATAGAATAGCCCCTAACATCATTGATCCCCCACAAAAAAAATGTAGCTTCTTTAACGACCTTACTTGTTTTAATCAATGCAGGAGGTGTAGGGTGTGCTCTAGAAAGAGGACTAATATGTTTGTATCCACCAGAACATCGGAAGAGCACATAATTAAACCCTTCATCACTTGTTGTACTACTGGGGTGGTATATATGCTCCAATGCCCTTGTGGACTTCAATATGTAGGGAGAACTAAGTGCCCCCTACAGGTTCGTTTGAACGAGCATATTACAAATATAAAATCTGGTTTCAAAAATCATTCAGTCTCACAACACTACCAATTAGTTCACAACATTTTGTTTTTGGGTATAGACAAATACCACAGGGTAGGGCTGGTTCCCTGGTCCGGGGCATATTCCAGCTTGAGATGTCTTGGATTTATCGCCTTAGGTCCTAAGTTTCATATGGAGTGAATATTGATGTGGACGTCAATGCTTTTATTGATAATTCTTAGTAGGGGTTTATATTATTTGCCTTTGAATCCATTGTGAGGTTTCATCTGAATTTGCCTTGTGACCACATTGGTATTGCCACAGAATTTATTTAGTGGCCATCATATGTCTACCCTTATGCAAAATAATTCTTTCATTTTTTATTAATTCATAATTGTTACACATATTTTTACTATCTAAATATGGGGAATGTATGTACCCATTTTATCTTTAAAATGTTGTTATACTTTATTTTATTAATTTAATTCAAGTTTTCGTTAATAGATGACCTATATATTATCCCCCCTGTTCTCTGACAATTTGATGAGCACATAATTGAGGGTGTTAGTTTTATTAAACTAATGTATAGTTTTACACAATTACAAAAAAAAAAAAAAAAAAAATTTCTGTCACAATTTTCCTAGGTACAGGCAGTCCCCGAGTTACGAACATCCGAGTTACAAACCGAGCAGTGCCAGACACATCCCACAGCCCCAAATAACACAACTGCACACTGAGTGCCTGTTCACATATGTCCGCTGTATCCGAGTGCAGATTCAGTGTGAATTGAAAGAGTCCTATCCAGTGAGGTGTGGCTCAGGTGAAAATTTGGGTCCATTGACTTCTATAGGAATGCTTCTAAATTGCACTTGTCATTCAGTTGTGAACAGGGTACAGTCCTGACCCGATCCAAAAACTGACCTGATACTGATACAATCCTGATCAAAAACTAAACTGAAAAGCACCACACATGTGTGAACCCAGCCTCAGCAGTGCCCGGAACATCCCACAGCATTGCACAGGTTGAAGTTATATTTACAAATGAACAGTTATGGCTTACGAACAAATTTGATTTAAGAACGAACCTTCAGTCCTTAACCCGTTTGTAACTCGGAGGCTGCCTGTATCCTTTGGCGATATTCAGTGGCATGCAAAAGCTCCTATTCTTATTAGAGTGGTAATAGTAATATTTTTTAATATTGCCTTTATATCCCCTGGGGATAAATAGCTGTCATTGAGAGCTCTTAGTTCTACTGATACAATGTTGGATGGTGTCATTTCCTTGGCATCCACTGGGGACATTTAGTTGTTGGTGAGAATCTTCCATTTCCACTGATGTTGTCATTTTCCTGGCATCCTTTGGGAACTTTTAGTTATTAGCGTGAAGTTCCTAATCTCATTTGATATAATGTAAGCTGAGTTTATTCTCTTTATCCTCTTTTTATTGAGGGATTAATTTTTCAATATATTTTCTTTCCTAGATCGGGCGCCGCTCAGTGTGGCATTATAGCCCCATAAGCAGCGTTATTGGGAACTATTGGCTTTTTTGCCCATAAGCAAGATGGCCCGAGCTAACTGATCTCAATGGACTCAAAGCGAGGCTTGGTCTACTTAAACAGTGGAGAGTCTGCAGCGCGCCTATGCCCCAAGGCGACGTCTGGTTGGACGAAACGCCACGTCAGGTAAGGGTGTGCTGACATCACTTCTTTGCTTGTGAGAGTCCGTGACTGATGGGACCCTTTTACAGCTGGCCAGCTGGGATTGTTAACAAACACTTGATATTATTGAATACAATGTAAGTGCAATACTTTTTATTAAACAAATGATCATACAATATCACACTATTGTGAGCTTTCATCTATATGTATGCAGTGAATGGGAGCACCAGAGATATAAAGACGGCGGGCAACCCTCTGCTGGAGGAAGGCTGTGAAAGCCATCTGGATATAATCTCTCCCTTGTGGAGACCCAGACGGGGTTAAGTCGCAAGCTGATCTGTAGCTTGCCTCTGGTAAGCAACCATTTCATTTGGTGGAGGCACGTTGTGTTTTTTGAGTATCATTGGGCACCGGGTGGATTTCTAAGCACTGGTATTTGATCTTTATTCAACATGAATATTCACTAGTTATAGAGCCCGACTTGCATGGGGGGAGGGGTGTCCCTAGGGGTTTGGCTGGTCCAGGAGATCGCTTAACAGACAGATGGTGGAGGTCAAGCAGATCACAGATGTGGACCTTCCACTCCGGACACAGTAACATTTTGTGTTATGATTCAGTTTTTTCTCTTCCGCAGAGGTCGCAGCTGTTATGATGTTGTTGAGCGATCGTTTGGATGAAACATCAAAGTGTATTGTACCCTGTTAAACAGAGAAGTTTTTGTTTATATGAACTCTTACACACTTGGACTATTATCTCTGTAAATTGGATTGCTTTTATCACTATATGTTACCAATTTATTAATCAATCAATCATTTTTTCTGCGGTTGATCCGGCTCTGGGACCTATTGTCATATACCAGCCCCAGAGTAATATCTTAATGCACTTTTTGTAAAACAAATGTATGCACTTTATGGTATATAATTAATAGGTCTCCTATGCAATTTATGGCCTAATCACTAATTATTGGATTTATATTGAATCCACTTAACACTCTAATATAGTGTGGTTTATTCACTTATTTTGTCTAATTAGTTTTAGCGCAGCCCCCTCTTTATTTAATCATAGGGGCTGGTCCAGGAGACAGGACTTATTGTGACAGCGGCTATGCCAGGTAAGTGAGAGATCCCCGCTCTTTGTAAACCTGACGGCTCTCCTCTCCCCATGCATTGGCAAGGCTGCACTGATGGGCACCAATGAGGCTGCACGGATAGGAACAGGGAAGTATAATACACTCTTCAAATGGGTTTTAAAATGCATCATTTTCCCTTTTATGAACAAGAGAATAATGGTGGTATGCTGTTGGGCTGGTATAATAATGCTATGGGGCTGGTATGGAATTATTTCCAGGGCTGGTTTTTATTCCCAGTCTGGCCCTGGAAACTAGAAACTTTTAGACAAGAAATTCCATCCAGCTGAGTGACGTTCCCTGGAGAAGAGATGGATGGACACACACAGAACAATTGTTACTGTTCATTTGGAAATTATCTGGATTGGACAATGAATGCCTGTAGGTCCTAAGCAGCTAATCAAAATCTATTAATTTGGAGTAATTGATATGAGAGTTCAGTAAGACTAAATGTATACAAGTGCAGCAGACCTTGCTGCACCTCTCAAAAGCATTCCATGGTAGATTGCTTTTCAGAGGTGTTTGACAGTTGGAGGGGAGGTGATAGGTCACCTCCTCAGGTCCTTTTTTAACTCTGTAAAGAACTTTGTAAAGCCCACACCACCAAACCTCAACTGTATGCATTGCCCCCAGTAGGAGGGCAGTTGTGGCGCAGCCCCATTCGATTTAATGTGTCGTGTTCAGCGGCAGTATTGCCCACCAAACATGAAAGAGGCATCATTTTTTCATCAGCCCCTAAAGAAAGCACCACAGCCATGGACAAAGGCACCCCTGTCCAGCAGCTTAAGGGGGGCAGTCTGTGGCATTAAAAAATTCACCCCCAAACACAAGTCTAAACAAACCCATAGTCACCCCGGGCGGTGACATCACAAGGGGCAGGGTCTCCAAGTGATGTCACCGGATGGCCATGCCGCATGGCTATATAAGAAATGGTAGGCAGCAAGAGCTAGTGTCGGGAGAAGAATTCATCGGAGGAAGAACCAGAGGAACAAGACAGCGAAGGGAGAAGGCATCACCAGAGAAAGAAGACACATTTGAGCTACTTTAATAGAGGGCCTGGTACGGAATTGGGGGGAACCCCACGCTAGTTTTTTTTTTTTTTTCTTGCTTTTTTTAATTTTGGTGTGAGGTTCCTCTTCAAGATCCTCAAAGAAGTTTGATCAGTTAAGATGATGATCGGACTTCAATGGATATTTAATAAACTGAAGTCGGACCAAAGTAGTGCAGGAACCTTTTTCTAAGTCGGACTGATTTGTGTCGGACCAGTTAAGATGGCGGAGCATATGTCGCACCAGTGTGAACCGGGCCTTATCCAAGAAAAGAGTCTTCAGTGACTGCTTCCCTCTTGCTGACATCAATTCCATTCTTTATAAAGAAATCTACATCAAGAAGATGGAGACGAAGCCATCCCTGATGAGCAGATCAGGGTGGTAATGTGCAATGATATTGCAGTTAATGAAGAGAATCCAACAAAAGGAATCATTCTAAACTGGCCCAACAGGACAAACGTGTAGCGGGAGTGCTTAAGGACTACACAAAAAAGTTGGTCACTCCTGACAACTTTCTGGCAGTTTGGAAAGGTGACTCAGAGGTGGTGAAGGGAAAAGGATCTGGGAAGGTAATTAACAGTGGACCTAACAACCATATCTTTATCTACTTCCCTGATCACAGACCTCTGGGTCTGCTGGCCTTACCCAGTGATGACCTCCACGTTGAGAAACTGAACAAGACCATTCAGTACATGTATGACAGGAAGAAGTACAAAAAGGTGATTATATACATTGTGGCCTGTGAATTGGGCTTCATACTGAATCACCTACCCAACAACATTGATGTTTACACCACCACAGCTACCAACCTTCACAAGTCCTCTTACACCGGTTATGACAAAAAAACAAGACATCTTGGAAATCTTTACAGTTTCAGCTGGATGGAGGACTCAGACATGGAGGATCTGTCCAAGGAGACACTACACAAACAGTTTTTACTGGTCAAGCAGAATACCAGTCATTTGATGCAGTATGGGAACCTATTCCCAAGGTGAAGGTGAGCCAGTTCCCAAGTAATGCTAAAACAGTGGCCTTTCATATGACCCTAGATATGGTACACAATATGGATCTGCTTCCCAGCCCGAAAGGTGCCCAGTGCTACCCTAAAAGGAACAACAACAAAGCTAATAAAGGGACTAGAGGACCTCAGCTACGAGGAACAACTACAATCATTAAAATTATTCTCTCTAAAAAAGAAACGCTTGAGAGGAGATATGATAGCGATATTCAAATACCTTACTGGGAACCCTAGCATAGGGAAAAAAAATATTCAGAGAGAGGGAGTTTAACTGTCCCCGCCCGCTGTATAGACAAATGAAGGTGGAGCTGAGCGGCTTTTATTCTGGGACACGGTGCAACACCGATCTCGGTAAAGAGCCAGGGTCATGATTATTTACCCATATGATCGGCTGTGTCCAATTACAACCAATCACATGTAAAATAAATGCCATTTACGGACTCCCCTCGCCTCACACTCACAATGTGAGGAAAGGGGAGCCGATCAGCAACATCTCCTCAAAGGGGAGACTTGTGTAGCTAATCAGGGCACTGATTACAATGCAGCCCCAACAGTGCCCATCAGTGCTGCATAGTAGTGCCACCCCAGCAGTGCCCATTAACAAAGGAGAAAAAATACTTTCTGACAAAACTACAAAAAAAAAAAATTCAAAATTTTTGGTATTTTTTTCACTTAAGCAAAAAATAAAAAACAGGGGTGATTAAATACCACCAAAAGAAAGCTGTGTTTGTGGAAAGAAATTGAACAACAATTGTAGGGTCATGCAAACTGTACCCAAATCCATTATTTTATCAAAGTGTGATTGAGATGAAAGCTGAAAATTTGCCTGGGCAGGAAGGGGGTCAAAGTGGCCGGTATTGAAGTGGCTGAAAATACACGTAGTCAGGGGGCGTGTCTAGCCGGCGGAGGAGAC
Source organism: Glandirana rugosa (assembly GCA_018402905.1). Taxonomy (NCBI): domain Eukaryota; kingdom Metazoa; phylum Chordata; class Amphibia; order Anura; family Ranidae; genus Glandirana; species Glandirana rugosa. The sequence continues at coordinate 56,795 of BLSH010019973.1, forward strand.
GGACGCACTTTAGCTTAGCTCCGGCCGAAAAGCCACACAGCGACACAAAGCGAGATACAGGAGAGCCCGATCGCAATGGCCACGGAACCCACAATGTCTTCTCCACCCGGGGAGCAAAGGAAGAGAGGCTCACAACGAGCGGCGCCCCAGAAACTGACTGATTTCTTCTCAGTCAGGAGCGAGAGGGTGTACCAAGATGGCGGCGCCCCGTCCTCATACGTGGCAGCCTCAGGCGAGGCCTACTCACAATCCAGCTCTTCCTCATCATCAGCGGACACAGTGGTGAGTAATCCCTCATATGAGGCTCCATCACACTCACCACCTGACAGCCCCACCACACGCAGCCCTATAAAAAACAAAAAGGCCAGACATGGGGAGAGAGAACTAGCTGACTCTGACATGGAAGAAAATGCAGACCAGGAGCACACCCCACAAACACCTCTGGAGCAATTCCCCTCATCCTCTCAGCCGGTTTCTGTAGCAGACATGAAAGGGTTGCTGCTTGCCCTCAGAGAATCCATGTATTTGGACATGAAAAAAGCATCGGGATCGGTTACTGCAGATATCACGGACCTACAACAAAGGGTGACACAAGTAGAAAACAAAATGGATGACTCTTTCATAGCACATAACAGCATGATTGATGCACTACAAGAACAACAATCAGACATCCAGAAAATGGCGGCTAAATTAGCCGACTTAGAGGACCGCAGTAGACGGAACAATATTAAATTCAGCGGCAGCCCTGAATCGATATCAAACACAGATTTGCAACCATACATCCGTCAACTAATACAAAGCTTAGTGCCGACCGCTAACGACCTGGAACTCACGATAGACAGGGCGCATAGACTTCCCAAACCGTCGTTCCTTCCCCATGCAACCCCACGGGATGTTCTGGCACGCATCCATTATTTTCATATAAAGGAAGCAGCGATGCGAGCCATGCGCAAGTCACTCAACCTAGACGGTAAATTTACAGGTGTAGCATTGTTCACCGACTTATCACAAGCAACCATCTTACACAGGAAAAAACTCATCTCCATCACAAAGGCATTGAGAAACCATGAAATCAGGTACCAGTGGGGGACACCCTCAAAACTGATTGTCACCTATCGGGATAAAACCTACAACATTCTCTCCGTGGAAGCAGGCTTACGCCACTTGAAAGAATGGGGCATCATCCCAGTAGATCCACCACGTGAAGAGCGCAGAAATTCCCAACCGTTACACTCAAGCTGGTCCAAAGGAAAGCATACATAGCGGAGTGGGCTCTCCTAATACTAGCAAGTCAAAGTGGCCTAGGCGGATCCATCCTTAATGTGTATTTCTAGGCTCTGGTTCATTATCACCAGCCGTGGAGTCTATAGTACCCCTCAAGATGATGGGCAGGGGTTCCTGCCTCAATACCCTCAGCCCAAAGCCGAGATTTTCCTTTACGGTTTAACGGATTTTTGTTTTATCTTGTTGTTCGGTCCACACCATTTACCGTCCAAGAGATCATCAATCTCTACTGAACTCTTACTTTTTATGGCTACACCCATCCCACCAATTGCTTACCAGTCAGTCTACCTTACATTCTTGTACAACCCCATAACGGTCTCATTAATCCACTCACCAACTGTATTAAGAGGCAATGAACTACCTTGGTCATCCAGCACCACCGAATCACCACCATGACGATCAAGTTCATTTCCATGAACGTTAAGGGCCTAAACAGTCCTTTCAAGCGTAAGCTATTTTGGGCGGAGGCTCAAAGATTACAAGGGGACATCATTAGCGCACAAGAAACCCACTTCGCAGCACAGAAAGCCCCCAAATGCTCTCATGCACTTTACCCCCATACATTCTTTGCAAACGCAGAGACCAAGCATAACGGGGTACTTATTGCAATTAAAAACTCTGTTGCTTTTCTTTACAGGAAGAGATCAAAGACTCAAATTGTCGCTACCTTATTTTAATATGCACTCTCAATAATGCTTTGTTTACCATTGTAACGGTATATGCTCCCAATAAGGGCCAGTTGTCCTTTTTAGACAGATTGATCAAAAAGGTGAAATCTGTCCAGAGGGGTTCATTGATTATGCTGGGTGACTTCAACTCTGTGCCTGATACCAATTCAGACTGTTCCCGCCAAAGTAAATCCTATAAGCACGCTTTGAAAGTACTCCTACATAGAGAATCACTCTACGATGCGTGGAGATGACTCCACGCAAATGAGAGGGATTACACGTTCTTCTCTAATCCACACCAAACATACAGTAGAATAGATTTATTTCTAACGGACATTTATACCCTCTACTCAGTCCGTGAAGCGACTATAGAGAATCTGACTTGGTCAGATCATGCTCCTATCACGCTCACACTCCTTGAGGGGAACAATATACAACCCACCAAATTATGGCGAAACAATACTACTATTTTCCAACAAAAAAGGCACAGAGAGGGGGTCGCCCAATTATTACAAGAATTTTTTCAACTCAATGAATTAGGAAGTGATAAATGTGATATTACCTGGTGCACTTACAAAGCCTACATCAGAGGCATCCTGTTACAGTTAGCATCCAGAGACAAAAAAAGAAAATCTCAGAAAGTACAAGCCCTCCTGAGTGAGATCAAAACCCTAGAATCCCAACATAAACAACTTCAATCCCAGACCACACTTACTAAACGAACCCAAATTAGAAGCAAACTTAAACAAATACTACTTACAGACTATGAAAAAGCCATCAAAAACTTAAAAGCATCCTACTACCTCGTTGGCAACAAGGCAGGGAAACAACTAGCCAGACTAGTGAAAATAAAGCAAGCCAAAACAAAAAAAGCATATATGCAAGACACAGCTAAGAACAAAAAAGTTCACCACCCACAAGACATAGCTGATTTATTTAAAAACTACTACAGCTCCCTTTACAATTTAGAGAAAGATCCTAATACTCCCCAACCTACACCAAAAGAAATAGAGGAATTCCTAGACCTGATTGAGCTACCCTCACTCTCCCAGGACCAATTAGACTCTCTAAACTCCCCCTTCACACATGCAGAAATTCTACAAGTAATTAACGCATTGCCGATAAATAAGACCCCAGGACCGGACGGCCTGTCAGCAGAATACTATCGCACTTTCAAAGATATAATTGTACCCCACCTTGTAAATCTCTATAACAAAGCAGAATCTTCGGGCACGCTCCCAAATAAAATGCTAAAGGCAATTATAGTACCGCTACCTAAACCAGGCAAACCACCAGACACCCCACAGAACTTCAGACCAATTTCCTTGTTAAACACGGATGTCAAAATTTACGCTAAACTTATAGCCAATAGACTCGCCAAAATAACCCCATCACTAATAGCAAATGACCAAGTAGGATTTGTATTAAATAGGCAAGCCCCAGATGGTACTAGAAGAATCTTAAATCTTCTCAAATTAGCAGAACAAAACAAAACCCCAGCGGCCTTTTTGGCCCTCGATGCCGAAAAGGCCTTTGATAGAGTACACTGGGGATACATGAAGGTGAACCCTACTGAAATTTGGCCTAAGAGGTACCATCAATTCGGCAATTTCGGCCTTATATACACATCCCTCAGCACAGGTGTACACTGCCTCTGTCCTATCAGAGGAATTCCCAATTACAAATGGAACGCGCCAGGGATGTCCCCTGTCACCCCTACTATTTACCCTTATAATGGAGCAATTAGAAACTCCCCTGAGATATATGGCTTAAAAGTAGCGGGCAACAACCATTCTATCGGCTTGTTTGCCGATGACGTAATCCTAACCCTGTCTAATCTAGAAAAGTCCATCCCGGCGGTCAACAATATCATCAACAAATTCGGTAGCATCTCCTATTATAAAATCAACATCTCAAAATGTCAAGCCCTTCCCCTTAACCTTACCAAAAAAGATATATCCAAACTCCGATCTATCTTTCCCTGTAACTGGGACTCCAACACGATACAGTATTTAGGAATCCAGATACCTATAAATACAGCCAAAATATATGACTTCAACCACAAACAACTCCTTAAATCTATACCACACGAATTAGCCCAAATGAGCAAACATGAGATATCTTGGCTGGGAAGAGTATCGACTTTTAAAATGACCATCTTACCGAAAATCGTATATATTTTCAGAACAGTGGCGATTCAGGCCCCAAAAGAGTTCTTTACTACTCTAGAATTAATATTGAAAAAATTCATTTGGAAAGGCTCAAAACCAAGAATTTATTTCTCCATATTAATGAAACCCAGACATAAGGGCGGTGCTGGGATACCCTCTATTAAAGGACTACCACAAAGCAGCTCTACTGGACCAGTTAAAAGCCTGGATCCTTCCTAGCTATTCAAAACCCTGGGTCTTAATTGAACAGGCTATGATGCGTAACAGGAGCCTCAAAACCCTTTTAATGGCAGCAAGCTTAGGATATCCCGTCCAAATTCCTAAATACCGCTCCCTGATGGCATCAATAGAAGCATGGAGGTCTCTGCTTAACCTCAATAGAGAATGCATTAAAATAGAAATAACAGCAGCCCCCCTACAAATATTCGAGTTCCTTATATCCGACCTGACGACTGAACCCTTGTCTAAACAAGGATTCTCTTCATGGGCAGAGGTGACTGGCATCGCCAAGACAAAAGACCCATTCACCTCAAACAGAATTACCCACTTTCTGAGTAAAATAGGCCCTACTCATATTTCCTTGGACAAAGAGCTCTGGGAATGGTACAATAAAGAAGAAAAAAGTAAAGGTGGTATTTCCCTCATTTACCGTATGCTACAATTAGACATTCCATTGAAAAAATCAGCTGCTATCGTAAAATAGGAAAGGGATCTAGGGCAATCCTATACGATCCAACAATGGGAATATGCAACTACCCACAGCATGAAAGCAACCCACTGTGCCCTACATTGGGAAAATACTCTTAAAATTCTCCATAGATGGTACTTGACTCCATCTCGACTGGCCCAAATGTACCCAGATGCCCCGGCGGAATACTGGCGCAAATGTGGTCAAAAAGGCAGCATCCTCCATATTTTATGGCACTGCAAATCTATCACAAGCTATTGGCAAAAGATTTTCAAAGTGATTTCCCAAATCACAGGACTAAATGTGGAAGCGACACCATATCTGGCCCTTTTGGGCCTGACCCTGGAGAAATTCTCCCCGAAGTCAAGACCAATCATAATGCATATTCTGATAGCAGCTAGGCTGACATTAATGAGCATGTGGAAAGGAGACAACTGCCCCACGGTAGAAGAAACAATATCGAAAGTCAAAATGCAATGTGCATATGAATGCATGTTTGCTACTACACAAGGCACAACAGATGCTTTCCAACGCAAATGGGAAGTATGGTTACAAACATACAAAATAGATGGGTGATAAAAATGGACAGAACCTACATACTGAAACCCAAAAGAAATAGACGGTGTGGACAAGTTAAAGTTCTTTGTATTGTTCTCATCCTATAGTTGTATTTTATTCTGCTTCTCTTCTTTTCTTGACGGCATCTAGCATAAGTCTTTGTTACATGCTTTACTGCCAACCAAAAGGTGCCTGTTAGCTCACAACTGAAACACACAATGTTAACTTCCTCATACCATGGTCATAAGACTGAAGTTAAGGTCTACTGTAGTAATATGAAACTTCTCCAATAAGCCTGTCCACATTATGAACCCAGTGGGGTGGCAGGCACTCCCCAGTGGGAGTGGGGAGCATAGTTCCAGACATAGGCCTGAATGTACACATTCCATAGCAAAAGATATTAAATGTATATTAACACTTCATGTAAGCATATTACCAACAAAAGGAAGTCTTTACAAATTATGCTGTACTTGTGAGCATTCTACTGTTTTCATTGTAATTATCTATAATGTTAATAAACACTGAAAGTTTAAAAAAAAAACAAAAAAAACAAAAACACAAAACTACGGTCTCCTAGAGCTGCCCCTTGAATAATTAAGATCAAAATGAGCTTTTATCTACTTTGAAGTATAAGTAGGAGTCATCATCTTCCAGATGGGAAGTGAGGTCATTACTGAAAAAAAAATATTTAATATGGCATAATAAATTAATATGAAGTTTATTCATACAATCCTTTTTGTTATTTTGTTTACTGCTGAGTGAGCTGTTAAAACGTCAGAAAACCCCAAAATATTATTTTAGTTTTTAGCAGATTATTTAATATTCTCACATATTCTTGAGGATTTTGTTGGTGAGATCTACAATCTTTGGAGCATATGAAAAAGAAAGCCTCACAAAATGTACTTTATAGATACTTTATCCCCAACAAATGCATATTTACCTCTGAAGAAGGACTTAGTTACAGTCCGAAACATGTCAGATCTGCACCAGTGATCCAGCGTTGGACCAGTTCCCCCAGTTCCACAGTGGGGATTGGGTCTTCCCATTGGCTCACATGGTTGTTGGGTATCTATATATGTACATGTTCTGTGAATTAGCACATTACCTAGAATATATAAATGTAGAACCTTGTGGTTGTTGATCCCCTGTATGTTCTTTATACATATATTTGTATCAATTACCTCTTTTATCTAGAAAATGTAACAATAAAATAATCATTTTTTACTATAAAAAAAAAAAAAAAAAAAGAAAATACACGAGAGTGTAAGGGAATTGGAAAAACTGCGTGATCTTGAAGAATTCCACAAACTCAATGAGACAATCAAAAAAGAGATTGAGAAAGTCCAACTTAATTTGAAAATCAGAAAACAATCTAAATATCGTAGAGACTTATCTGACTTTGAAAAAGATGAAGTCTTCGACTTAACCATCAGACGGAATAGAAGCACATCTAGAGGAAGGCGTTCCCGCTCCAATTCACGTAGGAGGAGAGGGGACGGTAGAAATGATAGAGACGAGGTTTATACAGGCAAGACGGTAGGTTTGTTAGATCAGGGAGAGGTGGACGTCGAAGGAGTTTGTGTGCCACCTCAAAAACCAAAGGAAAATTCACAATCCCACCCCAATCAGAACCAGGGACCCCCCAAATCAGGAGAGGGACGATTGAGGACAAGGAGTCAGAAAAAATACTGACAACAACTCAAGATATAGAGATCTCGGATGACATGAAGGTGATCAATCTGTCAGATTTTCCCCTGGAGGAGAGACACATAAAATTACTTCAGAAAGGCATGTCCTTTGCTCCAACTAGCAACATGGATGAATTTGTGGTATATAAAGATGTGGTCCTTTTCCGCAGGAAAGTCCTGCTGCGCTCCTTTCATGACACCCCAAAAATAGATGATGATAGCCCTTCGCAGTTAAACACCCAAGAGTTAGAGGCACTGGATGCCCTAAATTCCCTCTTGGAGGAAATCGATGGGCAATTGGAAGGCGATCTGCCCGATAGGAGATCACCTAATTTGAGAATACGCTCTACCAGAATGCCACCCATAAGTAAGAATAAATGGTTAAGCCTTTTCTTAGATTTGGTGCAGATTGAACTTTCCAACATCAACTGGAAAACAAAAGGTAAGGACAATTTGACACGTGAGGAAAGAAATGCCCTGAAGGAACTACGTGAAGCTAAACATCTTATTATTAAATGTAGCGACAAAGGGGGCAATGTCGTGTTACTAAGCAAAAGTCAGTATGAAGGTGAGGTTAAACGCCTCCTTGGAGATACAACGACATATTTAAAATTAACCGTAAATCCATTCCCCGAAATAGTGAGAGCCATAAATGATAAAATAACCAATGCACGTGAAGCAGGATTACTAAATAGAAGAGAGTACCTACCTTATGATAGAGGAATTCAATGTACCCGCTTTCTATATTATACCAAAGGTGCATAAAGATTTTCAGCAACCTCCAGGGAGACCTATCGTTTCGGCGATACAAGGACCCATGGAGCGGATCGGTGGGTATGTTGATTCCCTCATCAAGGACATGGTAAAGGATCTGGAATCTTTTGTGCAAGATACACGGCATGTACTCAAAAAGTTGAGTGAAATACTGGTTGAGGATGATGTATGGTTGTTAGGATCGACGTGGAATCATTATACACGTCGATCCCACACCTGGATGGCATGAGGGCGATTGCGGTTTTGGAACTGCATCACTCCCAGTGTGGACCACAAAATGAATTGATCCTAGAACTTTTGGAGTTCATGCTCAATAATAACTGCTTTCAATTTGCGACTCATTACTACCAGCAGACCCGGGGGACCTCGTTGGGGGCGGCATGGGCTCCCGCCTATGCTTGCCTCCATCTGGGCCTCTGGGAGGTAGAAGAGGTGTATCCCCAATCATCTTATCGCAGCCATGCTCACACCTGGCTGCAATATATTGATGATATTTTCATGCTGTGGAGGGGGACTCTGGAGGAACTACATGAATTCATGAGATGCCTCAATACTAACAATCCCAACATACACTTGACCTATACCTTTGATTGCGAGAAAATCTCTTTTCTGGACATTTGGATTCACCTGGAGGATGGTAAAATCCAAACATGCACTTTCCGGAAGGAAATGGCAGCGAATACATTATTACGAGCTGACAGCTACCATCTTCCATGGTTAATCAATGGGATTCCTACTGGTCAATTTCTTAGGATCAAACAAAATTGTTCCAAGGCGGCAGATCTACGGAGAGAAGAAATTGATTTATACAAGAGGTTCCACGAGAGGGGTTAGCCCCATAGAACTAGCCGTAGGGCAAAACTAAAAACTGTTACCCGTGATAAACATAGCCTTGTTTCGCACGTAAAAGAACCTAGAGAGGGACAGAGATGCCAATACTAGGCTTATCACTACCTTTGGTTCGCAATGAAATGAGGTGTGCTCCGCATTGGTGAAACACTGGGGGGTAGAAACTGCATCTCCAAAGATTGCAAAAATAGTAGGCCCGAGACACAAGATGGTTGCCCGAAGATCTAAAAATTTGGGCGACCTCTTGATTAGGTCTGAATTTGTCAGGAGCATCAATGAAACTTGGCTTTCCAATTACCCTCGTACAATAGGGATGTATCCTTGTGGCCATTGCCAAATTTGTCCCTATGTGGAAAAAACAAATCATTTCATGGATGCCCCAGGTAAGAACCGATTCGAGATTAGGGATCTAATCAACTGCTCTACGACAGGTGTCATCTATATGATCACATGCCCATGTCCTAAAATCTATGTGGGCAAAACCAAAAGACCCCTAAGAGTCCGAATCGGTGAACACCTAAGGGAAATGAATGAAAAGGAACCTCTGAAAACCTTAGCCAAACACTTTCATTCCCATCATGGGAAAAACCTGGCGGGAATGAAAGTGAAAGGGATTTATGTTCTAAAACTCCCCTAAAGGAGAGGCAACTTCAATCAGATCCTCCTCCAGAAAGAAAAATGGTGGATATACCATTTGAAGAGCCTCTATCCGGGGGGTCTTAACATGGAACTAAATCTCCAGGTTTTCTTACCAAAACATTGAACCATGTGACAGAAGCTGTTGAGGATTGTTCCTTGATTTGGATCTTTCTCCCCACTTTGCCCCC